>JAFEMH010003814.1:0-243927 GCA_022495995.1 Adenophora triphylla var. japonica
AAACAAGCATAACATCTCGCGTAATGTAATAAAATAAGCTAAATTAAACTAAATGTAATTAAAACTCAAACTAAATGATCTAAATATTAGAATATAAATAACTATAAAATAGCCATTTATCAAGATGCTTTTTAATGCTCGATTTTGATGATGATGATGATGATGATGATGATATATATATATATATATATATATAAAAGGCGTACGTGATCTATTAGCACTTTCCCTCCAAACACTATATTTATTACATTGAAATAAGAAAAGACATTTTTCACTACTTCCAAACATTTAATAACTACAATAATAAATTCAACAAAAACTATCAATTCCACTTTTGACCACCATTATCAAACCACTATCACAACCAACCACATAAATTAAACAAAATCAAACATCAAAATTATAAGATAAGATTATCAAAATCCATTGTCATCATTCCTTGAATCACAACCACCGCCTTTGAAAGTTTAGTTTATTTAGGAAATCAGTTTTAACCAAACAGATTACAGATGTCAGTAAAGATTTGAATTACAACTGTTTACACATTTACCAATAAGCAGCGGAATAAAATAAAAGAACACAAAAATTTAAACGTTTACTGGTTCTGTCCTAGTAAACTAGACTTTAATCCAAAAAAGGTTTTCACTACTAAGGATCTGTTTTACAGTAAAAAACAAGAATAAGTGAAACAACAACAACAACAAAGCCTTAGTCCCAAAATAAGAATAAGTGAAACAAAAAGATTAAAATACTAAAGCAAATTTCTAACCAACTTCTAAACCAATAACAATCTTACTTTCCCAATGAGAGCATATTCTAAATAGAATTAGAACAAAGAATTTGAAATAAATCTAGATGTGAGTTCGGATTTAAGTAACAACCTCACTTACAACCTAAAACAATATCTTGAATCCGTGAATAACAAAAAAAATTATCTTCCAAAGAATTCTTAATACATGTCTTCTCAATGTGTTGATGGTCTTATATTTATAGGCACCTTTGAGATGTTTTTAAATGAATCAAACTCTTTCTTATTTGATACAATATAATTCTTACATGGAAATATGGATTGACACTTATAAGGAAAGAGATTTGTTAGTAATATTAGTCCTATTCTAAATACTCCCTCCGTCCCATGATAATATATAAACTTTCCTTTTTGGGTGTCCCACAATAATATATAACTTCCTAAAATGGAAAAGAATCTTTACTATTCCCTCCACTCATTCTCTCTCCTACATTATTTTAATACTCACATCACCATTATAATTTACTATTCTCTTCACTCATTCTCTCTCCTATTTTATTTTCACACTCACAACACTTTCAATATAATACTTCCTCCTTAATTCCCGTGAAAAACTAAAAGTCTATAAAATGTTGGGACGGAGGGAGTATAACACAATATATTTACATATTTAACAATGTCATTTTTCAAATAGGAATCTAAATCTTTGATTAGAAAGTTATATAATACACTTACCAAACTTACCAATTGGATTCTAATTAGGGAAGTAAATATTCCCTAAAATCTCACAATTTCAATCTCTAATATTCCATAATCAAGATTGATACAATTCTACTTTGACTAGGAAAATCTTTTTAGTTGAAAATCAATCTCCAAGAAAGACATAAATTTTTTAAGTTTGGAAAATATATTTTGGTAAAATCATAAAGTACTAATCGTACTCTTTCAATCTCCCCTTAAGTTATGGCTTTCTGATCTAAATAGTATCTACAAAGAATAAAAGATAAGAACAATAAAAGTTATAACCTACCCGGTATCTAAATCTTTAAAAGAAAGTCAAAAATCTAAATTACCTAAAATACTCACACGATTTTAAGAGTCCAAATCCTCCAAGAATTCTAACTCTTCCAATCTCCCCCTATTTTGGACTTTCCGATCAAAACAAAGATTTAGACATTTAAGGCATAGTAACCAGATCACCACATGAACTCCCCTTAATTCAGATGTGTGTCAAGATGTGTAAACACATCCACACATAGACTTGCATAGAAACATGTTATATAAATCTTTCAGTTCAACAAAATTAGTACCACCTAAATTTTCTACCACAACAAATTCTGGCTTTGTTGCTAACCTTATTAGCACCCCCTATGTCAGATTCATCTCCCCCTTTTTGAATAGAAATTGTAGTCATCAATGTGAAAAGAGAATTCTCAGTATAAATCTGAGATGCAGCAACTTGAGCTTGAAATTGATGTAATGTGGCCTTCAGAAACCAGGATTTAGGCATCAAGTGCCTCTAGTTGAGCAATAATTGAAATTGAAACCTCAGATGTAGGCGCAGATGTGCGCACATCTGTACTCACATCCAAGGTCGCAACTGAAATTTCATGAGAATGAAAAGGAGCAAAAACCAAAGAGATTCTTTCTCTGCAATCAAGGATTAGAGAGAACAATATGGGTTGTGTGTGTGTGTCTGTGTTGCAGAACAAGGAGAGAGATATAGAGTAATGAGACAGATGAGATTTCTAATTAAACACACGGCTCCCCCTTTCCTTTACAAGTAAGAAGATACAGACCTAGGGTGACACGTACCTTAGCTTGGGCAGCCAAACAATGATAGAAAGCAATTCAAATTCTTGGCCCTTGAAATTTGCACGGATAATCACCAAAAAATCACTAGTAGAAATTGGGTCTTTAGCGACGAAATTACGAGCGACAGAATTATTCTGTCACTATATAGCGGCGGAATGGAAGCTATAGCGACGGAATAAATTAGGCACCAAAATTACCGACGGAATTTAATTCCGTCGCTGGATTTCGTCACTAAAAACGAATATTCATCGAATACCGCCACTAATGTGTGTTTGACTGGTCTTCGACTTTACCGACGACACTATTTCTTTTCAGCGACGGAATTAATCCGTCGGTGTTAATTTAATCTTTTTTAATTTTTTTTTAATTTAGCAGCGGCGGAATAATTTCGTCGGTGTTAATTTAATTTTTTTTTATTTATCAGCGGCCGAATAATTCCGTCGATGTTAATAAAATTCTTTAATTATTTAGCGGCGGAATGATTCCGACAGTGGATTTTTGATGAAAAGGTGGATTTTTTTTTTATTTTATTTAGCTCTATTTTTCTTTTATTTTAATTTATGATTTATTTATTTTTCAAAAATAATAATTATTGACTTATATTTATTTTTTTGAAAGTAATTTGTTATATTTATTTAAAATAATTTTTATGTTTTATATAAATAAAAAAACTGATATTAATTAAATTAAAATTACCACTTGCGGAATATCATTTCCGTCGGTGCACATAGCCAAGTCATCAATCCTCGTGAAACCTCAATAAGCAGCGGCGGAATTATTCTGTTAGTGATTGTTAATTCTACCGACGGAATTTATTTTCGCCACTGAAATTTATTTATAGCGGCGGAATATTTTCGTCGCTGAGGTTAAATATAAATACAGATTAACCCTCCCCCAAATCGTTTACGACCTAAATCTCTCTCTCTCTCTCTCTCTCCTTATATTACGATCTCTCATCTCTCTCTTCCCTCACGGTCACACACACACCGAGCTGCCGCCGTCCACCCTCTCCACACCGCCACGAAGCTGCCGCCGTCCACCCTCTCCACCGTCACGAGCTCCTGTCGCCATCCTCACTCACACACTGGCCGAAAAAATCACAGCTCCTCCTTTGGTTAATCGCCTCAACTGGGTTAGTAATCTCTCTCTCTCTCTCTCACATCCCTCCTTGTCGTCCCCACCTCGCAACTGCCATCAACTTCTCTACTCCCCTTTCCAGATCTTGTTTTTTGTGTGTTTTTGGCTGATGGATTTGAAAAATTTTAAGTTTTGTGTCTCTTGATTTAGGTTTCTGAAATTGCTGATTGATTGCATATGTATATATACAGACAAGACAACAAAAGTTAAATTAAATGTTTACAGATTGAAATTTTTATCAATTTTTTGACCCCTTTGTTTCATAAACAGCTATACCCAAAACAAATTTTCTCTGCTTATATTGAAAGCCTATCTTGTTTGGAAAAAGGGTAAAAATATATTTTGGAATACTACTGAGATGCGAGGATAATGGTAAAGTTGAGGAAGATACGGATTCATGGCTACAAGTAGGACAAGAAGTATACCCTTATGCAGATTAGCAAATTAGCTTAGAGTTTTTTACTTACAACTCCCATTTTAACTTGTTGAAATATTTATGGCTAAAGAAAAAGTGACATACATGGTAGATTTGAAATATTTGGAATACTACTGAGTTATTAACTGTTCGATTTGGGAGAAACATACTTGTTTTGTTTTAGTTGCGATTAAGTACTCAATAAGCCGGTTCTAAATTGATGTTTTTGTTTTTCATGCCCTTCATTCGTTGAATTAGATAGATGTCTTTGGTAGATTTGAAGTTTGCTGGATTTAATCATGTTATAATACTTTTACACAACTGGTTTATATCACATGAATTTGTAAAGAAGACTGGCCTGCAACTGATAAAGTGGGGGACCTAGATTGATATTTTATAGGCATACTAACTTTTGATACCCAATCAAGCAATTGAACAAACGAAATAAAATCAAATTATAATTTGATATTGTTGTAAGACACAGATCAATTAAAAAGTTAAAGGTCTCAAGAAATAAAAATAAAAATAAATTTATTATTTAAATGTTAACTGTTTAAAAAAGCAGATGTGTATAAATGTTAATTCATCATTGTAAAATTATAAAATTTACAACAAAGAATTAAATATTAATATTTAAAATTATTCACAATATCAATATAAAAAATGTGATAGATGTGTGTGTTAATTCATTATTGTAAAATTATGCATTTTACGGTAATGAATAAAAATTAATGTTACGACGTAACGTTGTTACGGTTGAAACACAAAAGCTTAGAAACCCATTTAAGAATCTTTAACTTATCATGTTGAGGTCAAAATGTAGTCATCGATTCTTAAATTGTCCGTGTGTATAGTTTTGAAATGCACGATTATATGATTTTGTAAATATCATCTTCGTCTATTAAAACCGCTTGAATAGTCGATAGTGAGATATTTCGGTTGCATTCCTATTGTTCTCTCGAGTGTATACTAGACATGGTTGATTACATACTCGTCGATTCTAATCGATAGTGTTTGATTGACCTAGTCTACGTCGTGCACTTGGAGACCATGGGGTTATGCTGCCGAAATTTCTTGATTTTCGATTATAAAGCAAGTAGACAAATTGATATTTGCAATTCATATAAGCGTGCATTTCGGGATGGGATAGAAGCCAACCCCAATTCTAAACCTAAATGAAGTGTCTTGTTGCTTTTAAGTTTGTAATTCAAATTTAGGGAATGTTAATACGTTAATTACATCTAAACTGTTAATATATTATGCAATCAAATAATTATTAACATTCCAATTTCGTTTCATCCGTCGATTAGATTGAGTGTACGTATAATATATAGATTGCAATGCAGGATTGACGTCTGTAAACGATGATCGTAGTTGGATGTACAATCAGAGGTTGCCGAATCAAATGGGTATCAATCCTGAGTTCATAAGAGGGTTGAAGGGGTTTATTGAATTTGCTACATCAAATCCCAGTTACATGAATGGTGATAAGATTAGGTGTCCATGCGCCAAGTGTCGTAATACCAAGTTTCTACGTGTAATCAATACTCAGTGACATCTTTTTCATAATGGGTTTGAAGTTGGGTACAAACGGTGGATAGCTCATAGTGAGCAAATGATATTGCACCAAATGTTGCGAATAATCCCCCCAGGAATATTCATGTACCTCCTGAACCCGAACCTATTATTCAGGACAATGAAGAACCACCTTTGAATATGGAAGATGTGGTTAGGGATGTAGCCGATCCTGAATTCGATTGGTCAGAGAACCAATAGCAGGAACCAACTCCTGCAGCCAAGAAATTTATTGCTGCTCTGGACTCTGCAAAAGAGAAGGTCTATCCAGGTTGCGAGATCAGTGTGTTGGAGGTGTGGCCGAGCTCCTTAACATAAAAGGCGATTGCAATATTAGCCGACCGCTTTATAATCGTATCATGAAAGCAATTAAGCGGTTGTTCTTAGAAAGAGAATAAGCTAGTTACAAACTTTTATGAGAAAAAGAAATTGGTTGGGCAGATTGGGCTATGTTATGAAAAGATTGATGCGTGTAAGAATGATTGCATGCTATTCTACAAGGAAGATTCACAGAAGACAGAGTGTTCAATTTGCGGAGAAAGTAGATATAAGCCAAATTGGAGGGTAGTTCAAAACACAAGAAAAACAAACCACATAAGCAGTTGCGTTACATGCCGTTGATTCCGAGATTGCAACGCCTCTACGCATCTAAATCTACTGCAGAAGCAATGCGTTGGCATAAGGAAAGTTTGTGTGAAGAGGGTGAGTTGATTTATCCCAGTGATGGGGAGGCATGGAAACACTTTGATAAGACTTATTCTGACTTTTCGTCTGAAGTAAGAAATATACGGTTATACATCTGCTCTGATGGTTTCCATCCGTTTGGTCCTGGGGCAAAATCTTACTCTTGTTGGCCGGTTATAGCCATTGTCTACAATCTCCCCCCTATTTATGTATGAGTGATCCCTACATGTTCTTGTCGTTATTCATCCCCGGACCAAACAGCCCTGGGAGGAAAATTGACGTCTATCTTCGACCTTTGATAGACGAATTAAAACAGCTTTGGGAGGATGGGGTCGAAATGTGGAATGCTTTCAAGCGAGAGAATTTCAGCCCTGAAAAGGTCGCATTGATGTAGATGTGCCTAATGACTTCCCTGCATATGGGATGTTATCGGGTTGGAGCACCAACGGGAAGTTGGCCTGTCCGTATTGTATGAGTGACACAAAGTCTTTCACGCTCAAGCACTCTGGAAAACCATGTTGGTTCGATTGCCATAGACAATTTCTTCCAGAGGACCACCCATTCAGGACCCAGAAGAATGCGTTTAAAAAGAATAAGAATGATCATGATGAGCCCCAGATTCGTTTGAGTGGTGACGCGGTCTATATCGAGGTATCTAGATTGCCCGATCCTCGATGGGGGAAAAAGTTTTCGTAGAGAAAAATACAAGGGTTTGGGACTTCCCATAACTGGACCAAGAGGAGTATATTTTGGGAGTTGTCATACTGGAAAACAAATCTCATTCGACAAAACCTTAACGTGATGCACATTGAGAAGAATGTATTCGATAATGTGATTAAACAAGTGAGGTGTGTGTGTGAGAACAAGATCAAGGCTCTTTAAATCTTTGAGATGGAGAGCACAATGATTCTTGATGTGTTAAGGCTTGATTTCTGGGCTTGGAAATATTTCTTGAAGGTTGAAGATGAAGATTCAAAGGGTTGAATAATTTCTGGGCAGAGCTTCAGCTTTTATGAACACAACACTTTCAAATTTCTCAAGCAATCTTCAAATGGTGAAGATTGGGGGTATTTATACCCAAGCATCCAAGATATAGCCGTTGGACACAACTGTTGTAAGGACAGTACTTGATGCATTCCCATTGGTCCACAACAACCACTTTTGTCCTTTGGTACATCAGTTGCAGATAAAGCTGATCAGGCTTCAGCTGCAAGCAATGAGGTTAGGACACCTGTCATCTTTTCAAGATCCTTGCAGATCTCATCTGACATTGAATCACGTGACAAGATATGGTGGTTGACTTTTGATATTACTGATGTGGATTCCAACGGTAAAGGTGGTTCACTTCAAGTCTTCAATCATTGGAAGTGGTTCTGGTGTACATGCAATTTAACAAGTGCGGTTGGTAACACCAGTGAGGTTGCAGAGTGCGGTTGAGGTTTTGAATTGCACAGGTGCGGTTCATGAGAAAGAACTGTAAAACAGTTGCGGTTCTTCATAAGGCGGTTGCACTGAAGTTTGTTCAAAGGTAGTTTCAAATAAGGGATTCCTTAAGGCGGTTCAGCACATGCGGTTGCTTATAGAGCGGTTTGAAACTTTTTGAACTGCAATCCTCAAATCCAATGAGTCTTGTGCCAGTCTTCAAGCCTAATTTTAACCTATTCTATAAAATGGACTTAGTTAAAAAATTAAAGTCTAAGCTTCATTACATAGGGTCCTAAATTCCTTAAAATAGACAGGAGGTTATGGTATCAATCAAATCTAATAAAAAATAGGAGGGTTAAAATATGCATACCCAATAATCTCCCCCTATTTGATTGATGCCATTACCTACTATAACTAAAGCAAACATTGTACTTGGTAAAAACATGTCCATATGAATTAATCATGGTAATTCATGTCCCAAGTCAACGCACACACTTAGCTTAAGCTATAGATTTCTATACTATTGAAAGATTGGAAATTACAACTTGAAAAGTATAGAAATGCATTCAGTGCACTTGAAAAGTATGAGTTTAAGTTTAAAGTGCGGTTTAAACTGAATGTTTAACCTTCATTTCAAAAATATGATTTTAAGTTAGAAAATATTTGAATGAGATTATAAACCATAAGCGGTTTCATTGTTCTACAAACAAGCAGTTTGATATGAACAAGGTTTTGGAACCAATGATGCATTTTCATTACTACCTCGAGCAGTTACAGTTACAAGGTAGAAAAGCAAAATACAAAGGTTACAAAAACAAAAGAGGTTGGACAAAAGAAATACATGAAGTGCGGTCCAACAAATAAAAGAGTTTTCCAAAAAGAATTACAGAGCAGAGGCGGTTTATTGTTGGTGCGGTTCCTGACCTTGCTGCTGCTGCTGCGGTTGGTCAACTTCTGGATTTCTAGCTTGATTTGAAGCAGAGGTCTCAATCTTCAGTGCTCTTCTAATCCTTCTAACTTCATCAGCAGTTCTTCCTTGAGTGGTCACCAATCTTCCTAAGATATTTTCTTGAGATGTAAGCTTAAGATTGGCCTCACTGACTGCCTTAGAATTTTCTGAGACTTGAGCAGTTAGATCTTCAATTAAAGCATGGAAGGAGGAGTTCAAAGAATTGAACATGACATGAATCTCCCCCTGAACTGCTGCGATCTGATTGGAAATAGCTTCTGACATAGGATATAGATCAACAGTCACCTTAATGGAGGATTTCAGCTCGTTAACTGTAGCTTCCAGTTTAGAGGTGAAACCTATCTTGATATTTTCAAGGCGATCGTTGAACTCATCCCTGATCCCATTCAACTTGGCCATCAAGGCATCATCAAGAGAGTTTGTTTTGACTTCAAGCTGAGATTTGACATTATCAACTTCAGATAGCACATTTGCTTCAACCGCATTCAAGGCAGTTTGAAAGTCTTGAGAGGGAAGCGGTTGAGAGTTGATGGCATTGAGGATTTCATCTTGAAGGGAGTCAAGAGCGGTTTTGGAAGAATTTGAGAATTGAATGAGCATATCCTTCAGGTCAGTATCTCCAAATGATTGAATTTGAATGATTCCTTCAGCTAAATCTTTTCTAAATCCTTCAAAACAGGATTCAGCTGAGGATTTGACAATGTTTGCTAAATCCTTCTCCCCCTTATTGGCATCAAGCCTCTGGGCAAAAATTTTCAAAGAGTTTTTATGGTCAGCTATTTGAAGGGTTTGAGAGGCAATCAGATGGGATTGAGTTTCAGCAAGCTTTTGAAGGGAGCGGTTGGAGGCTTCAAGGGTTGCATTGGATGCAGTCAGTTTGATAATGTGCCCTTGGTTAATGAGAAGTTGGCTTTGAATGAGATTAAGGGTTGAAATAATTTGGGAGTATTCAGATGGAGGAGGGGCGGTTGAAGTAGAGGGAATTTGGGTAAAAGCAGGAGGTGGTTCTGAAAATGTAGGAGGGGCGGTTTGGGGTAATTGAGTGAAAAGAGTTTGGAATATTCGAGAAGCAGGAACCGTATAGGGAGAGGTGGTTGAAGTTGGAATGGAAAGTATTTGGGGTAAAGTAGTATAGGTGGTTGGAATATGGGTGGTTGGGATAGGAGTGGTTGATTCAGGAGCGGTTGTTATGGGAGTGGTTTGTATGGACGTAGTTGGGATAGGAGCGATTGAGACAAGGGCGGTTAGGGTGGGGGTGGTTTGGATGGGAGCGGTTTATGGAGGAATAGTAAAAGTTGGGGAAGTGGTTGTGATTGGGTTTGTATGTGTGGAAGGGGATTTTTGTGGTGAAGGGGTAGGAGATTTAGTTGAGGTTGTTTGGGTGCGGTTTGATTGGTGTATGGGGGAATTTGATGGTGAAGGAGTTGGATCTCTGATTCTGGATGTAGAGTGAGTTGGGCCTGCTGATGGCTTGGAGGTCCATTCAGTAAAGGCACGAGGGTTTGAGGTAGCTTGGTTTAAAGGAGTTTGGAGATCAGAATGGGATGAGGATTGTGAGTGATATTGGGAAGAGGAGGATTTTTCAAAGTAGGAAGATGTCTCACCAGGAATTTTGACATTAGTTTGGGCTACACGTTGAAGAAAACGTTTTGGCCCCTTGGTGGGAGTTGTCTTCTTTGCCATCTGTTTATATCTCCTCTTCTTGGGATTCTCCCCCTGAGCGGTTTCATCTCTGGGTGAGGGGGAGAGCGGTTTGGGAGATAGAGATTTGGTAGGAGAGAGTGGTTGGTTAGGAATTGGTGAAGATGTTTGGTGTTGAATAGGTGAGGAAGGAGGAGTTTGAGCTGGAGATTGGGTTGGAGGTGGAGGCGGTTTGGTTTGAGGAGGAGGTTGCGGTTGAGCTTGCGGTTGAACCTGCGGTTAGGGTTACGGTTGGGTTTCAAGAGTAGTTGACTTACCCAATCCAGCTTTCCTCAATTCAGCATTCCTCTCCAACTGATCCAACTTGGCTCTGTAAAAAGCAGCCTGATCCTCTTCAGAGAGATTGGCAGTTGCAGCTTTGGCAGTCTTGGCCTTCTTGATAAGAGGGGCAATTCCAGCATCCTCTTCTTCTTCTTCAACCTCCTCAGGTTCATCTTGCAAAGTCATTTTCTTCTTCCCTTTAGAACTGGGACCAGCACCAGCGGTTGCAGCACGCGGTTTAGCTGATGCGGTCTTAGACTTCTTAGGAGGCGGTTCAACAACCAAATTCTTCTTCCTTGAGACCTTCTTAATTGCTTTACCCAGTGCTGTAACAGCGGTCTCAGGAGTCATCTCAACGTAGAACTCCATTGGTTGATGAGTATCAGCATCATACCAGAACTTGTATTCAGTATTTCCAAAGGAATATCTGAAGTTGTGACAAACCCTAGTTCCAAGGGATTCTTCATCACCCAGATGCACAGATAAATCTGGAGTAGAAATCCTCAGATCTTCTAAGTGTTGGTAGCTGGCAAAAAGGGCGGTTAGGAGCCTGCACAAGGGTCTCCATCTCATATGCTCATTCTTGATCTTGGACTGGTAGGTGTCAATGGAACTGGCTAACTCTCTCATAAGAATCTTGGGCCAGTTGAGCTTGATCCCATTGTATATAGCACAGCAGTATGTCCATTGCTGGGAGGTGAAGTTATTGTGGTTACCAGTTTTACCACAAATAGACTTCCCTACAATATAGCCCAAATGGCTCATCAACTCACCAAACTTCTTCCTTGGCTTCTTCTTATAATAGCCAGACAATGAGGTGAGCTTGACTGTTGAAAGAGCGGTTGCATCCAACACCTCTTGACTTACTTCTTCAGGGCAACCAGAAACATGGAAGTCGAAAGTGCTTCTAATATCCAAATGATCAATAGAGATCTTGAATCACTCAACATCAGCAACCAAGCAGTTGACTTTCCTTCCATCAGTTAACTCTATTTCACCAGCTTCAGCAGTTGCATAGAACTGGTCCACAAATGATGGGATGATATAAGATTGCTTTTTGTTGAAGAGGGGAAGGATTCCAGAAGTAGTCAATCTTCTTATCAACTCCCTGCCTAGGGCATCATTTTGAAGTTCAGCCTCTATGATCTCATATCCTGGCAAGAAAAATCTAGGTTCCTAAAGAGTGAAATAAAGAGGTTAGATCCATAAAATGATTCACAGTTTACATGCGGTTTGGACACCCAAGCGGTTGGTAATGGTGCGGTTGGAAATATGAAGAACTCCAAACCTCAAGAGAATTGTGAATACAACTGAAGGAACATAGAAAATATAAAAGAGATTATACTAGTACGTGGCATTGTAATCCAAAGTTATCTCACACATGCAAGCAGTGTTTTGGAGGGGAAGGTTATGGTGTCCAGCCTATATACTAAGTAGCATCTCAAAAATATTTAAGCATGCAATTGCAAAGGATTAATATAAGCAGTTAACTATCATGCGGTTGCAAGTTTGATCGTGCGGTTTCACTTTAGCATGCGGTTGTAAATTTGTAATGCGGTTTGAAACATGGACTTGAAAGTATGCGGTTTCAAACCTGTGGCATGCGGTTGAAGTTGCAAACAATGAAGCATGCGGGTTTTGTTTTTTTTTTAATTTTTATTGAAAATACTCAAAGTGAAAAACATGATTGAAAATCAAAAGAACCAAAACTATGAAATTTTGACAAGGCAGATGAACAGTCATGGTGAAGACATGATGAACACGAAGAACAACTAGAACACTAAGAACAGAGATTCACCAAAAGTTCACCAAAATAAACAAATAATATGTCAAAATGATCACATTGAGCAGTAGATTAACAATATAACAATAAAAGTTCGTACTTTGCTCAGAATCAACACGAAAATACAAGAACACTAAAGTGGGTTTCGAATGAGTTCATAAAGAAAAATCCAAAATCAGTGTTCAAAACAAGAATGTATCATAAAATAAGTAACATATAATCAATCCATATGCAAATCTGAACAAAACCAACATAAATCATTCAAAATGATGAACAAATGAGGCAGTTATGAGCAAAAATCCATTTGAGGGTTTCGAAACTTCAAGGTCCAACAATGGCAGAAACATAAGTAAATTTGCAGAAATGAAAGGAGATGTAGTGATGAAGTTCATACCATGTCAGTGAAGGGAGCCTTGGGATCCATGGAAACTTTGAAGATTTAAAGTTGAAGTTTTGAGATTTTAGGAAGAGAGAGAAGATGAGTTGGTAGAAAGGACAGTGTGCTGACAGGACAGAGTTGGAAGAGTTGGAAATTTGGTGATTGGTTTTTATTTATAGGAAATTTTCAGAACAAGGACAGTTGAAAAGACAGTTTGATTTTCCCATAAAAGAAATCATTTCCTCTGTTGCACCCTTTCATCTTCTCCACCTTTGCCAATGACGGCTGACAAGATAGCTTTTAATGCTAATGTTCCCTTTGCATTAAATACATTTAAATTTTGAAATAACGTGGGAAAACATTTGCAAAAATACCCTTATGTCAAAATGTGGACTGAAATGAAAATAAGAGAACTTACCTTGAGTCCACGTGGCAGTGCGGTTGAAAGAGGTTTTCAAACCGCATAGCTTCTTCAAAGCTAAGAAAAGATGTAAAATAGTTTTGAAAAAATACCAAGTGTTGAATGCGGTTGATAGATAAGCGGTCAGAATGCAGCATGCGGTTAGAACTACGCGGTTGGCTGCAAAGGCAGTTGACCACTTGCGGTTTGGATGCACGCGGTTCAATAATGGGAGGTTTGAAACCTCAACAGGAATTTCAACATATACTCAACACACAAGTTAGTAAATAAAAAGAATGGAATCATTTAAGTTCAAGCATACCCATTTCTCCTCTAAGGAATGAAAGCCTCTTGGAGTCAAGAGCCTTGGTGAGAATATCAGCAATCTGGTTGTCTGTCCCTACGTACTCTAAATGGATGTTCCTCTTATCCACATGGTCTTTGAGGAAATGATACTTAATATCAATATGCTTGGTCTTGGAGTGCATAACAGGGTTGTTGGAGACTGAAATTGTTGAAGTATTGTCACACATTATAGGGCAATTTCCTTCTTCAATTCCATAGTCCACCAACTGCTGCTTCATTCAAAGGATTTGATAGCAACAACTTTCAGCAGCAATATACTCAGCCTCTGTGGTTGATACTGAAATTGATGCTTGCTTCTTGCTGACCCAAGCAATTAGTCTATTCCCGAGGAAATGACAAGTACCACTAGTGCTTTTCCTGTCAATAGTACAAGCTGCATAATCTGCATCTGAATAACCTACAAGATCGAAGTTCGAATCTTTGGAATACCAAAGTTCAAGGTTAGTGGTTCCAGATAAATAGCGGATTATACGCTTGACTTCAATCAAATGTGCTTCTCTAGGATCTGTTTGATAGCGTGCACATATACAGACACTAAACATAATATTGGGCCTACTAGCAGTTAAATAAAGTAATGAGCCAATCATACCTCGATATAGGGTTTGATCAACTTTCTTACCTTTTAGATCCTTATCTATCTTATTTCCGGTAGCCATTGGAGTATCATAAGCTTTAGCATTTTCTAGTCCAAACTTCTTTATCAACTCCTTGGTGTATTTGGCTTGGCTGAGGAAAATACCTTCTTCGCATTGCTTGATTTGAAGCCCGAGGAAGAATGTTAATTCTACCATCATGCTCATCTCAAACTAGCTTTTCATTAGCTTCTCGAAACGCTTACAAAGTAACTCATTAGTAGAGCCAAAAATGATATCATCAACATATATTTGAACAAGTAAAGTATGATCATTGTATTTGGCAATAAAAAGAGTTGTATCGATTTCACCGCGTTTAAATCCTTTTTCTAGTAAAAATTTAGAAACTTGGATCTTGCTTAAGTCCATACAAAGCTTTCTGGAGTTTGTAGACATGATTGGGGAATTTGGAGTCTTCAAATCCAGGTGGTTGGGCAACATACACGGTTTCTTGAAGTTCACCGTTGAGGAAAGCACTCTTCACGTCCATTTGATATAACTTGAAACGCTTGAAAGAGGCGTAGGCAAGGAACATTCTGATTGCTTCCAATCTTGCAACTGGAGCAAAGGTTTCGTCATAATCGATTCCTTCTTCTTGCCTATATCCTTGTGCAACCAACCTTGCTTTATTCCTAGTGATGCTTCCATTCTTTTCCATCTTATTCCTAAACACCCACTTAGTTCCTATCACTCCTTGATTCTGAGGTCTAGGCACCAATGTCCAGACCTTGCATCTTTCAAACTTGTTGAGTTCTTCTTGCATTGCAACTACCCAACTGGAATCTTGGAGTGCTTCATCAATCTTCTTGGGTTCAACTTGAGATAATAGGGAAGTATGCTCATCATAGTTCGATCTCCTTGTTTGAACACCAAAAAATAGATCACCAATCACATTAGAGAGAGGGTGACTGCTGACTTCACGAACCTCTGGGGGTAAGTCTGGTTGGACTAAGGTTTGATGAAGATCTTCAATTGGAACGTCATTAGATCCTTCAGCGAAGTCATGGAAGGTAAGTTGACGAAGAGGTTCAATAAGCTGGATGGGGGAATTTTCAACTTCATTTTCCTTTGGAGTTGCATCTGGAATGGGAATTTCAGGTGCGGTTTCAAACGTGTGGTTTGAGGGAATTTCAGTTGAGGGTGCTGGACTTTGCGGTTGAGGTTCAGGTGCGGTTCTAGATGGTTCACCTGTTTCATTATGCTCAGCAAAATCATCAGCAACATTTGGAGCCAAATGTGACTCAAGGAGAGAATGCTCATCGAATGTAACATGGACGGACTCAACTATTTTTAAACTAGTTTTATTAAAAACACGAAAAGCTTTTAAATGTTTAGCATACCCAAAAAAAATACCTTCATCGGCCTTGGCTCCGAATTTACCTCTATTTTCTCTTCCGTTGTAGAGGATAAAACATTTGCAGCCAAAGATCTTGAAGAAAGCAATGTTGGGGGTTCTTCCTCTCCAAAGCTCATAAGGAGTTTTGTTATAGGTTTTGTTGATGAGGGAGCGGTTCTGAGTGAAGCATGCCGTGTTGATTGCTTCAGCCCAGAAATACTGAGGCAGTTTCGCTTCAGATATCATTGTCTTTCCAGCCTCAATCAACGTCCTGTTCTTCCTTTCCACAACCCCATTTTGTTGTGGAACACCAGCAGTTGAGAAATTGTGATCAATCCCATGGTCATCACAATACTGAGAAACACCGTTGTTCTTAAATTCTGTTCCATTATCTGATCGAACACTAACGATGTCGTCTTCTTTTTGAGTTTGGAGCCGTCTAAAAAGTGCGGTGAGAATATCATGGCAATCATCTTTAGAAATCATCATCTCAACCCATGTATATCTTGAATAATCATCCACCACCACTAAAGTATATCTACTTCCTCCAATGTTGGCAGTGGTTACGGGTCCAAACAAATCTATGTGAAGCAATTGTAAGCATCTTGAAGTTGATAGAGCGGTCTTGCTGGTGAAAGACGACGTGGATTGCTTACCAAGTTGACATGCACTGCATTTCTCAGGATGGTGGTCAGCCACTTTGGGTAAACCACGAACGAGGTTTTCCCTACCAATCTTTGCAAGATACTTGAAGTTCAAGTCGCTCAACCTCTTGTGACATAGCCAACTATTTTCGCTCACATTTTTAGCTACAAAACAGAGATTAGTAATACTACATGCAGAATTAAGATCAATAATGTAAATATTACTCTTACAAATCCCTGTGAGTAGGGTGACTCCGGAAATGCTATCTTTGATAAAGCAGTTTGATGACGTGAAGTTGCAAAGCATTCCTTTGTCGCAGAATTGAGAAATTGAAAGGAGGTTGTGCTTGAGTCCTTCAACAAGAGAAACCTTCTCAATGGTTAGGTTTCCTCTCCTTATTACACCATATCCAATGGTTTTGCCTTTGTTGTTGTCACCAAAGGTTACAGACGGACCACTTGCTTCAATGACATCTTCGAGTAATGATCTATCTCCAGTCATATGTCTTGAGCAGCCACTGTCAAGATACCATTCATTATCCTTGGAGTGACCAGCCATTAAGCAGAGGACCTGAAATGTAAACATTAAGAACGAGGTCCCCCTTTATTCCTTGGGTCCTAAAGTTAGCAACCCTTCACGACCCACACCTGTTTGACAGAAGGAGGTTTGCTCTTCCTGGCATTGGATGTGAACCGCAAAAGGCATTCTGTAGCCTTATGACCTAAACCATCACACACAGAGCATTTATAAAAGCTACAAGCATCATGAGGTTTTACTAACTCCTTACTCTTCTTAGGAGTTGCATGCGGTTTGGGAGGCGCGGTTTCAGCCTTAACAAAGGGAACTGGCTTGAGTTTGACCACGTATTTTCTAGGAACGCTCTTCTTGCTTTTGAAGGCAGGAGGAGCGGTCGAAGAAGAGGCGCGATCGGCCTTGCGGTTGCCGCACCACTGTTCCACCGAAGCGGTTGGAGCAGGGATACGGCCAACTCCATAAGCCATTTCCTCTGAAGCTACACTCTCAGAATCCTTTGCCTTCATCTGAGAGTTCTTCCCATATTGCTTCTTTGGGTAGACATAATTAAAATTTTGTTGTCCTTTACCCTTAGCATTTGCATGCTTCCCCTTAGGAATTTCTTTGGTTAGTTTAAAAAATTTCCTCATCCTTTTCACTGCAGGATGTACACTTCTCCTCCTCATCAGATCCAAAACCTAGACCTTCCTTAATTCCAATGGGAACTTGGGAATCTATGATTTGATCCGCGATGGCTTTTGACTTGAGCCACCCATCAATAATCTTTTGGCGATCGTTGATTTGGGTGACCAGGTCATCATTCCGGAGTTGAAGTGCAGCAACCTTAGTTTCAAGGATGCAGTTTTGATCAGCAAGAGGAGTCATTCTTTTGATTTGGTCCTTAAGATTTGAAATTTCAGACCTCATCACAGTTTTCTTCGTCTTGTACTGATTAAGTTCATAATGAGCTAAGCTTAAGGCTTTCTTAACATTAGAGAATTTATGGATCATTATTTCTGCTTCCTTGAACATCCTTTCATGTTCCACGGGAGAAACCTCTTCCACCACCTTTTTCAAAATTTTCTTCTTTGAAATTACTTTTGAAGGTGGAGCATTTGAAGGAGAAAAAATGGGACGTGAATACGAACAATTTCCTATCTTAATGCTAGGAGTAAGTTTGACATTATCAACCAACTTAAAATTTGGAAGTTTTGCAGAAACCTCTTCTTCCTCCATATTTTGCAACTCGATTGACTCAGCATCTGACTTATCGGAAGCATCTGCAGTTAAGCAGAGATTAACCTCTTCGGTTTCTTCATCACTTCCATCATCAGAGTCAGTTTCAATCCAAGTTGCTAATTCCTTGAAATTCTCTTCCTCCTCAGCAACCATTCCTTTGCGACGAGAAAATTTCGCAGGGGAGGTTTTCTTTTTCATGTATTCATATTTAGGATGTGGACACTCAGATGCAAAGTGACCAGGTTTTCTACAGTTGTAGCAAACTAGATCACTCCTTTTCTTTGTATCTGCAGCCTTAGAAAATGTTGCAGGAGGTTTGCCTTTTGAAAATGTTTTTGTGAAAGGTTTTGAGGATTTTCTAAATTTTTGAAATCTTTTCACAAACATGGCAAAATCATCATCATCCATCTCGATGAGTGATGAGGTTGATATGGAAGGATCTGCGGTTTGATTGGATATAGATGGTTTCTCCTCATGTTCTACGACGGACATGGAAAGCGATTCGGTTTTCCCTTCAATCTCTTCAATATGATTTAATTTAAGCTCATAGACTCTAAGATTTGCATACAAGTTACTTAACGACCAAGTATTCAAAACTTTGGAGTCTTCTAGAGAGGTAGCCTTATTAACCCATCTAGAACCTAAAGCAGCTAGGAAAGTCATATTGATTTCCTTATCGGTTAAAGTTTTACCAAGAGATCTACAAGCATTAACTACCTCAACATAGCGATCGTAGGTTTGACGCAAGGTTTCATTGGATTTTCTATTGAAGTTGTTGTAGGATCTTTCAACAGCATATAATTTGCTTTCCTTGCATTCGTCATCACCTTCGAGGTAGCTCTCTATGGCATCCCACATCTGCTTTGCGGTTTTGAGATACATCACTTTCTGAAGAGTTGAAACGGGGAGGGTTCCAGAAATGATGTGCCTTGCCTTGCTGTCCAAGGCAGCTAATCTCTTCTCTTCATCCGACCACTCATCTTTTGGCTTTTTTACTTTCGGAGTTTCTGTATTGGTGATTGCATCAGTGTTGGCCTTCATGGGAACAAACGGGCCATTGATTATGCACTCCACCAGCATCTCATCAATTGTTTCCAAATGAATAAGCATTCGGCACTTCCAGATGTCAAAGTGGTCTTCGTCCAAGATTGGAATGTGTGAATAGTTAACAGTTGTCATTGTCTTTGAGTTTGCCATTTTGAATCGGCACACAAGCTGTTAAGCTTGAAAAACAGTGGTTTTAAAATGTGTTAGCTATGATACCACTTGTTGGTCCCAAAGGTGGCAACAAGGGTGAAAATACAGCTAGAGAGGGGGGGGTGAATAGATGTTACAAATTTTTTGCCCTCTTTTAAACTAAATCTCTAAGCTTACAAAACCTCTTGCAGTGTGTAAGAAACTGCAAGTGGAGTTATAAAATGCACAGCGGAATATATTGAAGATACAAAGCGGTTTTGGGGAGAGGCGGTTTGTAAAGCGGTTTTGGTGGTGCAGTTGGTAAGTGCAGTTCACAAACAAGTGTAGTTTGACAATGTTAACTCCAAACACAATTCTTAATAATGGATAACTACAAATAAGATCAAACAGAGATAGAGATAAATAATTAGTAATCACAAGAAAAATAAATGCAGTAAAGTAAGAACATGTGATTTAGAGTGGTTCAATCGATAAACGATCTACGTCCACTACCAAGATGGTTAGTCTTGGATTTTCAAGAGTGATTTTACTATTGAGTATGAGAGATTACAAGTTACAAAGATTGATACTCAAATCTAAAATCTATTCTATGAAGATTGAATCTTAGACTATAACCAGTGTATCTCAAATGAATAATCTATGTGATTAAACAAGTGAGGTGTGTATATGAGAACAAGATCAAGGCTCTTTAAATCTTGAGATGGAGAGCACAATGATTCTTGATGTGTTAAGGCTTGATTTCTGGGCTGGAAATATTTCTTGAAGGTTGAAGATGAAGATTCAAAGGGTTGAATAATTTCTAGGCAGAGCTTCAGCTTCTATGAACACAGCAGTTTCAAATTTCTCAAGCAATCTTCAAATGGTGAAGATTGGGGGTATTTATACCCAAGCATCCAAGATATAGCCGTTGGACACAGCTGTTGTAAGGACAGTACTTGATGCATTCCCATTGGTCCACAGCAACCACTTTTGTCCTTTGATACAGCAGTTGCAGATAAAGCTGATCAGGCTTCAGCTGCAAGCAATGAGGTTAGGACACCTGTCATCTTTTCAAGATCCTTGCAGATCTCATCTGACATTGAATCACGTGACAAGATATGGTGGTTGACTTTTGATATTGCTGATGTAGATTCCAACGGTAAAGGTGGTTCACTTCAAGTCTTCAATCATTGGAAGTGGTTCTGGTGTACATGCGGTTTGACAAGTGCGGTTAAAATATATTAGATTATTAGAACTTTAAATTTATTTTAAGAAGATCTGTTAATATATTGTTTCCTACTGTTAAAATTTTATATTTTAATATTTTTAGTGTATTTAGATGTATTGTGAAAGCTTTAGATTATTAGAACTTTAAATTTATTTTAAGAAGATCTGTTAATATACTATTCCCTATTGTTAAAGTTTTATATTTTAATATTTTTAGTGTATTTAGATGTATTGTGAATGCTTTAAATTTATTTTAAGTAGATCTGTTAATATATTGTTTTCTATTATTAAAGTTTTATATTTTAATATTTTTAGTGTATTTAGATATGAGTTATAGTAGAGCGGGCAGGAAGACACGCCCGTTATACATAGCTATTACTGGGACGCAACCGTCCCAATACGTCTCGGTGCTACCGTCTTTGGTGATGCCGACCCTACACATAGTAGTAACAGCTCCTCCTCTGGGGCTGATACTACTATGAGTACCACTCCTGTCGATTTCGATGGGAGGGCGTATCTCCAGATATCGCCACATTATGCACAGTAAGTAACTCTTCATTAAAATAAAATAAGTTGGTTCCTTTTTGTTTTATATATACTCCCTCCGTCCCAGCTCACTTGACACCTCCAAAAAATAGCCTAATTTTTATATTTTTATATTAGATGGACCCCACCACTCATTCTCTCTCTTCATTTTTCACCACTCAATTAATTCAACCAACACTACTATTTACCCCACTCATTCTCTCTCTTCATTTTCTACCACATATTTTTTTATTTTATTCTTTTTTCTTAGTTCTTGTGCCCACCTCTTGGGTGTCAAGTGAGGTGGGACGGAGGGAGTAATTCATTATTTAAGTTAAAATGTTATTGTATAAATATACTTGACAGGTTTGTAGGTGCATAACCTACACCCGGGACAAAGATCGGGGCGTATTGGCGGTCTCGAGTTATGCACGAGTTTTGGCCCAACTGGAAAGCATTGACACAGGAGGAGAAGGAGTATGCTTGGGAGGCGTTTAAGGTTATATGTTAATACTTTTTATTTAAAACTTAAATGTTAGTTTGTTATTAAAATGTTATAATTAACAATGTTTATACTCTTTTAATTTTATAATGTTATCATTATATGTTGTAGTTGAAATTTACATGGGCTGAGGACATCGACGAGGGGATGGTTAAACATATTTTCATGCAGGAGTGTTAGAAGTTATTTCGGGATCATATTGGTAACATATTTATCTATCCTTAATTAGATTAATTAACAATGATTATACTCTTTTAATTATATAATGTTATTCCTTCGGCCCATACACAGTCTCAACATGCGCCTAACCTGACTGAGGTGAGCCGGCTATCCCCTGACCCGATCACGCTTCGCAGCCCCTTTTCTTGGGTCAAACATACCTTTAGCCGAGCCTATTATTTCTACTGCCCATACCCAAAATATTGCTCGTCCTAATATACGTAGTCAGTCTGGAATCTATAAGCCTAATCCTAAATATTGTTTCACCTCAAATGTGTCGAAATCTCCAATTCCCTCTAATCGAATTTCTACACTTCGTGACCCTGATTAGAAACTGGCTATGGATGACGAATTTAATGCTTTTATTAAAAATAATAATTGGGTATTAGTACCTCGTCCCCCAAATGTTAATATTATTCGTTCTATATGGATATTCTCTCATAAATCTCGGTCGGATGGTTCTTTTGAGAGGCACAAAGCCCGTGTTGTTGGTGATGGAAAAACACAGCGTGTTGGAGTGGACTGTGGTGAAACGTTTAGCCCAGTGGTTAAACCAGCAACCATTTGTCTTGTTCTTAGCTTGGCTCTTTCTAGGAATTGGGCGTTGCATCAACTTGATGTTAAAAATGCATTCCTACATGATGGTGAGTTACGTGAGACAGTATAAATGCATCAACCGTTTCCTCTATTGGCTTCAGTAATTGTCGTTCGGATAATTCTCTCTTTATTTATCATCATAATGGAGATACAGCTTATATACTCCTTTATGTTGATGACATTATTCTTACGGCCTCAAGTGATGTTCTCCGTAAGTCGATTATGTCTCTTCTCAGCACTGAATTTGCTATGAAAGATTTGGGTCCCTTAAGCTATTTTTGGGAATAGCTGTGGCTCGCTCGGCTAATGGCTTATTTCTTTCACAACGCAAGTATACAGAGGAGATTATTCATCGAGCCGGCATGTCATCTTGCAAACCCACTTCTACTCCTGTTGATACGAAGTCTAAGTTGATTGCCACATCATCGGTTCCATTTAGTAATCCATTCTTGTATCGCAGCCTTGCGGGTGCCTTACAATATCTCACGTTTACGAGACCCGATATTTCTTATGTTGTCCAACAGATTTGTCTATTTATGCATAACCCAATAGTGACTCATATGAGTGCCTTGAAACGAATCATCCTATATCTTCAGGGTACTCTCTCTCTCTCTCTTGGGTTACATCTTTCTCAGTCTACGACATCCACTCTTCTTTCTTATACGGATGCCGACTGGGGGGTGTCCTGATACTCGCCGTTTTACTTCGGACTTCTGTGTCTTTTTGGGAGATAACTTAATTTCGTGGTCCTCTAAACGGCAGCCTACTCTTTCTTGTTCAAGTGCAAAGGCCGAGTACCGTGGAGTAGCAAACGTGGTTTCTGAGTCGTGTGCTGGTTACGTAACTTACTCTTGGAACTTCATTGTCCCATTCACAAAGCTACCCTTGTGTATTGTGATAATGTCAGCGCCATATATCTTTCGGGTAATCCAGTTCAACATCAACGAATTAAACAAATAGAGATGGACATCCAATTTGTTCGTGAGAAAGTGGCTCGTGGCCAAGTTCGGGTATTACATGTTCCGTCCCGATTTCAAATTGCTGACATATTTACTAAGGGCCTACCACTGGTATTATTTGATGAGTTTTGGACCAGTCTAAACGTCCGTCTTCCTTTCGTTCCGACTGTGCGGGAGTGTTAGAATAAGGTTATTTATGTATTAATATTTCCGTATATTTAGTATGATTGTATAGATAATTAGTGGTAGTTAATTGATAGTAATCCCACCATCTTAGGGATGTATATCACGTAATTATAGGAAGTAGTTTGTTAGGAAAACTCTTGTATATATTGGACACAAATCAATAACAAAGGTACGGAGTATATTTCTCTTAATTATCATCTGAGTGGAGGGATACAAATTGTGTGTATCTGAAGATATTGAAATATTTACTTCTGACCATGATGGTTTTATATTATAGTAGGTAATGAATTTATTAACCTCCGTGAAATGGGTAAATTCTTATTGACAGGAAAGAAAGACACGTTTTCATGTCTATGCATTAGAAGTGATTTGATAATCGTTGTTTTTTCAAGTTTATAGCACCAGGAAGTTAAGATTCAAATGTTTATAATTGGTTAAACTTCTTGGAATTATGGTATCTTGATATGCACAACTCACTTAACATCACTTGTTCCTTTAATGGTGACATTGGTGGGGTGCCCCTTTCTCAATGTCGGTCCTAACATAACTATAGTGTGATGTTAATCTTTTATTTTTCCTCTTGTATAGAACCCAATGGAGCATATGTCCATTTTCTCCTTGGTTAAATGTTGTTGTGGGTTCCCAGATCACTCAAGGGAAGAGCATATACTTGGTTGCATCACCTGGACTTGAATGAGAGAGAGAGAGAGAGAGAGAGAGAGAGAGAGAGAGAGAGAAATCTGAGGTGAAGGAGGTTCTTGAACACATATGCCCGTGTCCGAGGACACGGGTCTTTTTTTTTAATTAACATAAATATTATAGTTACAAATTATAGTGATTATGCCCTTGTTTACAAAAAGATAAGACATAAATTATAGTGATGTATGAACATAAACATTATACCCTTGTTTACAAAAAGATAAGAAATAATAATAATTAAAAATCTATCTAATTTTACATTCAAATAAAAAAAAAAAACTATCTAATCTAAAATTAATATTTACTTTGAAATAAAAGGTCACAAAAATAAATCTTTAATTTATCTCCCGAAAAAAAAAAAAAACAATTTAATTGGATTAACTAAGACATTAAAAAGATTATGTTAAGACATTCAAATAAAAAATAAATCTTTAATTTATCTAATTATACAAATTTTCAGCAATTGAGACATCTATATAGTATCAGAAATATAAAAAAAATTATTGGCCCAAGTTATCTAACGGACCAGTTTGGAAATAACTAAGACATTAAATACTCTCTCTCTCTCTCTGACTCTCTCTCTATCTCTATCTCTATCTCTCTCTCTCTCTCTCTCTCTCACTCACACAAACACAAAATCAAAGAACCCACCGCCTCCCCTTCCCCTCATCCCGTCCAGCCTCACCACCGTGGCTACCCCTCCCCTCCCACAATCAGGCCACCTCCTCCCCTTCCCTTCCCTCCCCGTTACAACGTCGTCCGTCTATTCCGTCCAATCGGCTCCCATTCGATCGGCGTTACAACGTGGCTACCCCACCCTCCCACAATCGTCGGCTCTAATCAATGGAGGAAGGCAACTACCCATCAAATATTCCCTCCGGAGCAATCAATTTGGGATTTTTGGAGACGAAGACTGAGTCACGCGAACCGTGACATCAATCCGCCCTCAATCCGCCCTCAATCCGGCCGCAATTCGCCCTCAATCCGCCCATAAGATCCATTTCTATTTTCTCTTTCATTCATGGATTCAAGGTTGGTTAATCGTTCTTTGTGTATCCTAGGAGCAAGAGTTATGTTGTCAACAACAAATTTCATGTTTGATTTTTGATTTTTCCATGCTTTTTCAATTTGTAAGGAATTTTGTTTTCTGTTCTAGTTTGTAGTTTTGGGAAAATATGATTTGCCAAACATTAACATTATGTAAACAGAATGTTTTCTATCAACAGAAGATCAAAACATTGATCTTCTTGTTGTTGTTGATAGAAATTTGAAGATGTGGGGGTGGGAAGGAAATATGAAACAGAGAAATCAAACAGAGAAATTAAACAGTGAGCTTGCTCTGAAGGAGTAAGCAATAAATGTGTATGAGCATTTACATTGAATTTGATAAATAATAAATTACCTTTTGAATTTTGAAGTTTGAATGCTTTTTGTAATTAATTGAATTTGAAATTTGAACTGTAAAGTGTAAAGTTTTGGACCGTGTAAAGTTTTGGAAAGTAAAGTGGGGTATATAAATGAGAGAAGAGGGTGTGGATTTATTTACAGAAATTCAAATTTTAGGAGGGAAACAGAGGAGTGTAAGATTATTTTGGAATCTGTAATAGATTTTTTTTTTAAGGGCAAAATGGGAAAGGGAGTGAAAAGTGAGGGCAAAATGGTCATTTCCGCCCAAGCAACTGTTCACAGTACTGTTTAAAACACAGGTTGGATTTATACTATAGATATATATACACTCGGAGAAAATGCTCCCCCGTAGATTTTGTATTGAGGCAAGTCCTCATAATGCAATGCATTTAGGAAGCTACCTTTCTACGAAATTGAAGCGGGAGGACATTGTAGGTTATATCCATGGTCAGCTCGGTCCGAATGGGGTCTTGCCCTTGTATCCGTGAAGATGCATATATAGGAAGTGACTCGTTGTCCCGCATATTATTATAGTACTCCCTCCGTCCCAAAATGAATTTTCAAATTTACTCTTGCTACTTTTGTTGGGTGGTGGTGGGAGGCCGTCAATGGCTGATATTTTGATGATATTTGAATCTACGCTCCAAATCCACAGGATCTTATTTTGGCATTCATGAATTCTTCCTAACAGAAACTGCAGTTTTAGTAAATAAACATCTTTAAAGCCCTTTTAATTGTGACACTTATTTGAGATTGGACGTGCCAGTTTGTTGTATTCCTGACTGTGGTTAAATAGTTGTCCACTTGATCAAAGCCTAATCTGTAGCAGCGTGATACTTAAAGCACAACTAGATTACTACCCAGTTTCTTGTTCGTCTTTGGCACAATTTTTATGCAATGCTTTACGGTTTCAGGCACAAAGTCTGAAGATCCATGGTTGATGTTTTCTCAAAAAGGCGTGATAGTGATGATAATTATATTATCATAGCGGTCCATGGAGGGAGGGAACTAGAGTCCCGGAAATTGCAATGGGAACCTACCAACCTCTTCGCAGCTAGGCAAAAAAATGCTCGTTGTTGAGGAGGAAGATGAACCTGTTGTGAATATGGCCCTCCACACCCAAGCAAACCTACAAGAATAATAATCGCACACAAATCAAGCACAAGAAATCAAAGAAAACAGAAAAGAACACAAGAAATTGTTAACCCAGTTCACCAATTTGATTGGCTACGTCTGGGGGCACTACCAAGCCAGGATCTTGCACTATGTAATTAGAATTCGTGTTTCAACTGAGTTGGGGGCGGAACATTGTTTATATATGACCTAGGGTAGAGTCCAAATCCTAAACAAACAAGGAAACTGAGACTGCTGAAAAACGGGCGGAGCGCGGCCGCCCTCACTCCGAGCGCGGTCGCGCAGTCATGCCGAGACATCAATGCCTTCTGACGACGCCTCAAGCGCGGTCGCCCTCCCATCCAGCGCGGTCGCGCACCAAGAAAATCCCCCGAGCATCAATCACGGTACAAGAGCGCGGTCGCGCACGCCATGAGCGCGGCCGCTCTTGACCCCGAGCACTGCTACGAAATTCTTCCCCCTTGCTTCGATGTCTAGCCCAATTGATCCTCTAACCCAACAATCTCCCACCTAGAGATCAACCACACATATAAGCCCCGTATCCGTCTTCAACTCACCCTTGGTGTCTTCCTAGTGCTCACCTCGATCATGGTAGTGCCATCCTCCTCTCTCATTCTTCAAGCCCAATTGAAGCTTTGCACAGCTTCAATTTCTCAAGGTTCACAACCTTCGTCAACATGTCAGCTGGATTCTCCGATCCCAATATCTTCTCAAGCCACAAAGTCTTCTCCTCCAAGAGATGCCTGATGTAGTGAAACCTCAGTTCAATGTGCTTCGTCCTCGAATGAAATGCCGGATTCTTTGCCAAGTGAATTGCGCTCGGCATCCTTTGTAGAGAATATTACCACTTCGCGTCTTCCCAAGTTCACCCAAGAAGTTACTGCGGCCAAACCATCTCTTTACTTGCTTCCGTCATCTGCCACATATTACGCCTGCGGTCGGCGAGCCACGATCTTTTGTAACTTAGAAGCCCAGGAGATTGCTGTACCACCCAATGTAAACACATAACCCGTAGTACTTCTCCTCTTATCAAGATCACTTGATGCCAAGTCCGCATCAACATAACCCGCTAACACCACTTCCTTGCTCGAGAAACACAGAGCCTTACCAGCAGTACCCTTCAAATAACGTAGGATCCACTTAACCGCTTCCCAATGTTGCTTTCTGGATTGCCCATGAACCGGTGACTACTCCCACCGCATGTGCAATGTCCGGCCTTGTACACACCATTGCATACATGAGACTCCCCACAGTGAAGCATATGGAGTTCTTTCCATCTTGTCACGCTCTTCCTTGTTCCTAGGCGAGTCCCTCTCGGATAGCTTGAAATGCAAACCCAATGGCGTCCTGTTGGCTTTGCCTCTTCCATACGAAAACCTTGCTAAGACCTTCTCAACATATTACGCTTGTGAAAGAACCAACTTGCCCGACTCCCTATTCCGATCAATCCGCATGCCCAAGATTTTCCTTGCCTCTCCCAAATCCTTCATCTCGAACCGTTCGACAACCGAGTCTTCAACCCGTTTACCTCTCTCGCTAGAGCCCGCTATCAACATGTCGTCCACATATAACAGCAAGATAATCTACCCGTTGTCCGTGTTCTTGAAGTAGCAACAATGATCCGCCTCACATCCGATAAAATCAATGTCGTGCATGAATCCATCAAATTTCTGTACCGTTGCTAGGAGCTTGTTTAAGGCCATACAAGCTCTTAGTCAATCTACAAACTAGCTCCCGCCACCCTTAGACAAGTAACCCTCCAGTGTAACATGTAAATCTCTTCCTCCAAGTCCCCATGAAGAAAGGCCGTCTTCACATCCATCTGTTCAAGCAGCAAGTTGTCCGCCACTACTATCCCCAGAACCATTCTGATAGTGGTCATCTTCACAACCGGAGTGAATACCTCGGTGTAGTCAATACCGTACTTCTGCTGAAACCCTTTTACAACCAGTCTTGCCTTGTAACGCTTGCTACCGTCTGCTTCCTCCTTGATCCTGTAAACCCACTTATTATGCAGTGCCTTCTTCCCCATAGGTAGTTTCGTCAACTCCCAAGTTTTGTTGGCCTTCAATGAGTCCATCTCATCATCCATCGCAGCTTTCCACTTGTTACAAAGTGCACTACGAACAGCCTCCGCATAACATTCCGGTTCCCCATTATCTGTCAACATCAAATAATAATTCGAAGGAGTATACTGTCGGGCGATCCACGCACTGCTGGATCTACGCAGCGGAATATCCGGTTCTGGAGTACGTGGTTCATCTTCGCCGACCTCCCGACTACGGTCAACATGAACTGTCCTGCTCCCACCCGAGTTTGGAATATCCACCTCTACAATCTCCGGTTCCGAACTAGTACCATCAGATGCCCCCTTTCTATCCTTGTACAAAACATGTTCATTGAATACCACATCTCGACTACGAATAACCTTATGGTTTTGATCATCCCAAAATTTATACCCGAAGTCATCCCCGCCATACCCAATAAATGTACACTTAACAGATTTAGCATCTAATTTAGTTCTCTCAGCAGAATCAACATGAACATAAGAAACGCAGCCAAATACGCGAAGAAAGGACAGATTTACCTGCTTGCCACTCCAAGCTTCCTCTGGAATTCCGTTCCCCAATGGAACCGATGGTCCCCGATTGATCAAGAAAGCTGCCGTGTCAACCGCATATGCCCGAACGTCTTCTAAGTCCACACTTCAATCTCATACTTCTAGCCCGCTCATTCAATGTTCTGTTCATCCTTTCTGCTACCCCGTTGAGTTGTGGAGTCTTCTTTGGAGTCTTCTCCATACGAATACCATTCGCAGCACAATATTCCCTAAACTCCCCGAGCTCATACTCCCCACCATTGTCTGATCTTAAGCACTTAAGCTTAAGTCCCGTTTGATTCTCCACCAAGGCCCTCCACTTCTTGAACACCTCGAAAGCCTCATCTTTCCCCTTCAAGAAATAGACCCAAACCTTCCTTGTAGAATAATCAATGAAAGTCATGTAATATGACGCACCACCCAGAGATGTAACCGGAGATGGCCCCCACAAGTCCGTGTGAACCAATTCCAACTTTGCTTCCCTCAATCCCCTACCTGTCCTCGAGAAATTATTCCTCCCTTGTTTGCCAAACATACAATCTTCGCAGATCCCCACATTGACTGTCTTCAAACCCGGTAGTAGACCCTTGGAACAAAGTACCTTCATCCCTGTTTCACTCATGTGACCCAATCGACAGTGCCACAAATCATTATCACCCTTGGCTGCTGCCACCACAATACTATCCTTGGTGTTGTTCGCAAAATACAAAGTACCCTCCTTATTACCCCGAGCGATCTCACAATCCTCCTTGGTAATAATCCAGTTCCTGCAGCCGAAAGTCACCTTGTAACCCTCTTCGTCCAACTGCCCAACTGAAAGTAGGTTCTTTTTCAAACCCGGAATGTGCCCGACCCCGTTCGGATGTAGAACCTTCCCGTCCGATGCTCCTATCCCGACATCCCCTTCCCCTTGATTTCCAAAGGCTCGCCATCGCCTAGATAGACCTTCCCGAAATCACCTGGAAGTGTAATTATCCATCTCTTCCTTATGCCCGCAAGAGTGGAATGATGCCCCGAATCCAGACCCATGATTCTAGTGCACTACTAACACTCGTAACCGCACATCATCACCTTCAACTGCCACATTCGCCTGATTGCCCTTACGATTTGGACAATCCCTCTTAAAGTGTCCCAACTCCTTACAATAGTAGCACCGAACGGATCCCTTCGCAACCTTCGGTTTATCCTTGGTCTCATCAGCTTTGCCCTTACCACTCACTCCGTTCTCCCTAGATTCGGTTCTCCCTTGTTTGCTAGTACCCGGCTTCCCCCTACTAGTAGTAGCTAAAGCCGCTCCCGAAGTACTTGATGTCCCCAACTTCTTCATGCGATTTTCCTCACCTAAAAGAAAGTCTTTAACATCATCATATTTCAATTTTTTCTTACCTGCTGAAGCGTTGATTGCAGTCACCGTTCCGCTCCAACTTGCCGGTAAAGAAGCTAGCAACAAGCATGCATGAACCTCATCATCGAACTTGATCTCCACCGCTGTCAATGAATCTATGACATCCATAAATTCATCGATGTGCTTAGCCAAGGATCCTCCCTCTTGCATCTTGAGACTACCCATCTTACGTATCAAATCAACCTTATTTGCAGCAGACGGAGTTTCAAATCTCTCAGTAAGATAATCCAATAGCTCCTTGGTGGTTGTCGCCTTCCTGGTAGTCTTCGCGATCCACTTTGACAAAGTAGATCTAACCACCCCTAAAGCTTTCCGATCCATGAGTTCCCATTCCTCCTGACTTACATCTTCCGGTTTGACACCCTTCAGAGGTTTGTAGAGATCCTTGTTGTACAAGAGATCCTCAATCTGCATCCTCCAATATCCGTAGTCAGACCCATCGAATTTCTCCACCGCCTGTTTGTCCTTGCCCATTCTTGATTGCTTGAAACAACTCCCTTGATCCTAAACCAAGAGCTCTGATACCAGTTGTTGTGAATATGGCCCTCCACACCCAAGCAAACCTACAAGAATAATAATCGCACACAAATCAAGCACAAGAAATCAAAGAAAACAGAAAAGAACACAAGAAATTGTTAACCCAGTTCACCAATTTGATTGGCTACGTCTGGGGGCACTACCAAGCCAGGATCTTGCACTATGTAATTAGAATTCGTGTTACAACTGAGTTGAGGGGTCTCCTCCTCACACCCAATACATCAATGGGTGTTACCAATTAATACAAGCAACAGAACACAGTTCAAAAGAGAATGATGTAAACGTGCTAGCTTCATTTCCATCATATTTTCAACAATGCATTACAATATTCACGAGCTAATTGCGACAAAAAGGGTGAGGGCGTTGTAAAGTGAATGTATTAGAATTGGAGAAGTCAATTTACCAGACCAGCAATATGAGCAACCGAGAACAGACCCAATGATGAACAACTGTATAGAATTTTCTACAGAAAAGTGAATAGCACTAAAAACAGCAGAACTTATGATGACGGCTTTCTGCCAATCCATTGTGGAGGCAAGCGCTGTTAATAGAAAACCCCTGTACATGCTTTCTTCCAGAATCGGAGTCAGAATGCAGTACACAAAGGTGCATGCAGTTGTTGAGATTGAGCCGCTAGAAAGAATTTCCTTTAGTACGGGGTTGTTAACATCCTGCAGATCATGAGAAAATGGACAAAAAATATAAGTCTTTTGAAAAACACCATCATTTTCTTCTTTAATCCCACAAGTTTGCATGCAGGACAGTGTATGAGACCCATAGAGAGGATGTGACCAAAAGAACCCACAGAATTCTGACCACTAACGAACTAATAATAATATAACAAATATGAAGAAAAAAGATACATGTACAAATGAATAGAACAAAGAAGGAGAAAAGATAATACCCTGTCCACCCAAGAAAGATAGTCTCACTTTAATCATAATTGTTAAATTGATTGAGCTCTGACCAAAAAAAAAAGTGGAAAAATATTTATCCTCGTGAACTTCTACAAAAAAAAAAAAAAAAAAAAACTTTGGGGTCGGCTAACTTGAATCAACATATGGACTCGTCAATGAAAGAGGTGAGAAAACAAAGAAATAAAAGGGAGAGACGTAAAAAAATATATACAAAAAGTGAGATCATATACAGTTTTAGAATATTCAATTTTTCCCGAATGTGGAGACCTTTTTAAGTACATATTTTCTCAGATCAAAGAGGAAGTCTCTAAGACTGAAAGAAGAGCACATGAATCTTACCTTTGGTCCAATCACTTTGTCTGCAACGAACGATGTAAGGAAAACCAAGGCAGTCAGAAAACCAAAGCCAAGCAGTGATGCCACTAACCAGTTCCTTTCTTTTGGTACCTCTTTAGTTTCACCAAAGCTGAGAAGATCATACTGAGGCTTGATGGAATATCTTAGTAGCAGAAAAGCTCCAATGATTTCTACGGTTTGTATAAGAACTAGCGATAATGCCTGTACTGGAGAAACAAAACGGCTTATATCATAGACTACATTATTATCCCCAAGGAATATATGTTTAGATAGGAAAATCAAACATTAAGAGCAAGAGATTCCATTATGTATGTGAGTAATTCTATGGCGCATTGTAATCTTTATCTTGACCTCTACAATAATAAAGCATGAGTGCATGAAATGAATAGTACTCCCTAAAGCTCGGTCACGCTATTTTAGATTGCCAAAACTACCCTTAATTTTAATGAAACTATTATGTAACTAACCACTATTTCCACTCACGCGTGGATTCAGTTAGGGATCAGTGGGGATGGAATTTTGAGATTAATTTTTTACCGAGTTTTAGTTTAGTATATGTATTAACTTGTGAAGAATGTGAATGAGTAGTTGCTTGCTTCGCGAGGAAATCTTTCTATATTTTTCCTCATGGTCAAGAGTTCATAAACACATGCACAACTATATGCGATTGAATGCTCTCTGTTTTATTTTTTTACTTCCATCTTTCAACTAACTTCAATTTTCCTTTCTAAGTATTTATCTATTAATCAAAATTTTATTACTGAACAGTTATTTGATATATTGAAGATATTTATGCACCTTAGTTTGTGGATCAAGAACATTCTGATGCAGTATTTCGGCAACAACAGACAACCCTCCGAAACTCAGAGGAATATGCAAACTGAAAATATAGAAAGCCATTGTGCTAAAAATGCTTCCACCGTCATATTGAACATCTGATTTTAGGACTGAGAAGTCCTGCAACAGATGTAAACAAAGCAAGATATTAGAGGTGGAATTCAACAGCTCATACAACCAAGTGAACCTGTGAGGTTTACAGGTATAAGCTATCCACCGAGAAGAAAAGGAGAGAAGAATGAAAAACAATAAGCATGCACGCATACAGATCTGTATATTTTCCTGTAAGCCTGACCGAAGTCTATGGACAAAAGGCATCATGGATTTAAAAGGAAATTCGAAATCAGTATGTTCATTCAACAAGCATTGATAGAAACTACTTGGTCAGCCTTACAATCTTTAACTTTTCCATTACCACATTATAAGGCAATAATGCAAGACATCTGGTCGCGCTACAACCGTATAACTGCAGAACTTTTGTTGGCATAGAAACTATGGGCTTGTTTGGTATGGAGGAATCCAGTCCTAATGGAATGCTAGCCCGTTCCATATGTATGTTTGTAATCAAGAATAGAAAGCTCATTTTACGTAGAAATTCATTCAAGGAAAAACTAGAACGATCGTTCCATCTTTTGAGCATGGATTAGTCTTTCCCAGGTAGCGTGGAGAGTTTTTGAGAAAAGATAGAATGACCTTTCCATATCCATTCAAGCTTCCGTGCCAAAAATGGTCTAGGCAGTTAACATACTCGATAAGAAAGGATTACAAGACTCACACAGTTGCAGCGTGTGAAAATGGTCTGCTGTTCGCAAATATACAATTTGCAGCTGTATCCTCCTTTTAAATAAAGGAAATCCAATGGTATCCAAACTTGGATCCAACCATCATCATCATCATCATCATCATCAACAACAACAACAACAACAAAGCCTTATCCAACTCATGTTCCATCTGAATTTCTTTCCCATGAATAATAAAAAACCTTGGGAAATAATCACTTGTCCAAAGTCCACACTATCACAATGTCTGCAAATTCTCATCTTTTTTTCCCATGCCTAAAGCTAAAATCTTTGCCTCCATCTGTATTTGGTTCAAATTCTAGCTTCTAAAAGAACAATTGATTCCCCTAATCGGGAAAGCGAATCGTGTTCAGAGTGGGCAAAGAAATTGACACAATGGTCAAAATCCACACTTGCAATCTGAGTGGCCCACATTCAAGGCATAATGACCCAAAAAGTTTGGATTAAGAAGCAGAACAACAACTTAGTGCAAAAGCTAATCATACAACATGCATACAAAGTGGGTGTAGATTAGGTATGAGGCAAATATAATCCAGAGCAAGAATTCCTTCACTCAATGTCATACTTCTTCAAACCTAAGTGATAAAAATACCAATTCACCAACATCACACACCAAGTGAAGATTCCTCCCATTATGAGATACTTGTCTACACCAAGCTCAAGAGAAGGGCCTTATCTTGCCAGTAATGGTTTCTCCAACTAAGCACATCATAGTCTCAGAGATATACTGACCTAACTCTGATTGTAATACTCCCTCTGTCCCGAAATAAATGTCTCACTTTCCATTTTGGTTCGTTCTAAAATAAATAAATGTCGCGTTTCCAAATAAGGTAAGTGATGTGGTGCAATATTACCAATGTACAAACCCTAAAGCAACTTCCTTAAAAAGGTTGACTAGCCAACTGGGACATTTATTCTGGTGGTAGCATCAAGTAGAAGCACGCTTCATATAATATTTCATCCCCATCCCTTCAACATAAAATAGGTTGACCCAAAAGATAAATTTGCCACCACAAATGTAGAACCTTGAGAATGTACAACAATCGATACATAAATCTAATTCCAATAAAGACCCAAAATTACTTTGATTAATTAACTTTGTCACATGATATTGCTCCAAACAAGATATAAAGAAAACCCAATTTGTTCAAGGGAATTTAAATGCGGCTCAAACCTGAAATAAATCGTGGGTTCCATCTTTTTTGATGCAGCAAAACTTGAACGAACAAGTTCTGGGAGTGAAGGGTTTGTGAGTGAAAGTGGATATCTTCAAATTTGACACCTCTCTTGAACTAGGAGAGAGTGCGAGACGTAAAGGAGGATGAAGATGCAGCAACCCTATCATTTCTTTGGCTGCCGTTCGTCTCTCTTACTCAATTCATCAAGAAACTCCCTTGTATTTTGGTCACCTAATTATACTTGATTTTCAAATGTGGTCAATGATGTTTTGATTTTTAGAATATCCTCACCCAATTACCAATATTTTGCAATGTCTTCACTCCGTCAGTGGAGTTGTCAATTAATTAAATGTAGTTATGTCCTATGACGTAACTAACACCCATAAAAAAAAAATAACTATTCCATCAATAAAAGTAGGGGCCAATAGCAATTTGGTAACCTAAATTTTCCCGAAAATTGCAATTGGTTATCGAATTTGTCAAAGTTGCATTCTGATTACTTAGTTTAGCGAATCAAAGCAATGTGATGTAAAAAATAACATTTGGTTAAAATACTAACCAAATGGCTGGCATTTAAGGGGCAAACTTGTCATTTCAGCAGAAAATTTAACGAAACTACCAAGATTGACAAAAAAATATTCAAATGGTCCATATATGTTAAAAATTTAACAAATTCATAACTCAATTAACCATCACCAACCCAAACACAAACACCATCTCAATGAACACTAACACCACCACTTCCCTCACCACCAATCACCATCCCATTGCCTAAACACCACATATAACCTTCATCAAGAACCATTTCATCAAACTCAAATCCAATTTAAAATTTCAAACCATATAATTTCCCCAAAACCCAACACAAATCAAAAACCCATTTTCGAAATCAGCAACTCATTCCCAACCCATCTTTCACGGAATCGACAAAATCGCCACAATCCAATTCAGATCCACCGGAAGCTCCTCCATCGTCTTTCACCGTGAGTGGAACAGAAACCACCACCCACACCGGTGACGAATGCAACGCTTGAATCGACGGAACCCTACTCAAATACTCCACCACAATTCAAAATTAGAAACCACGTCGCCGAATTACAGACCGTCACGAAATTGGTAATGTTTTTCAGGGAGGGTCGATGGCAGAGGCGGTGAGGGAAGGGTAGACGGAATTGGAGTAGGGGTGATGGTGGGAATGGGATGGGGCTGCAATTAGTATATACTACTCCCTCCGTCCCGCTACAAACCACAGACTTTTCTCGTTGGGCGTCCCGCTACAAATCACACACTTCCTAAAATGGCAAAGAATCTTTACTATTCCCTCCATTCATTCTCTATCCTACATTATTTTAATACTCACAACACCATTATAATTTACTATTTCCTCCACTCATTCTCTCTCCTATTTTACTTTTACTCTCATAACACTTTTTTCATTATTATTTTCCTTAATTTGCGTGAGTACAGTAACTGAGTGATTTCTAATGGGACAGAGGAAGTACATAAGAGAGAAAGAGAGAGATAGAGAGAAAGAAAGGGGTATGACGGTGAATTTATTTTCATTATTTAATGTAATTACATTTTTTACCCTCTAAATGCTCGGTAAAATATCAAGTTTGTCCCTCAAAATGTTATGTGCATGTTACATGGCATGAAATCCGTTAAAAAATTAATGAAATATTACTTTTTACATCACATTGCTCTGGTTCACTAAAATGAGGAATTGAAATGCAACTTTGACAAATTTAATAACCAATTGTAATTTTTGAGAAAACTTAGATTACCAAATTGCTATTGACCCAATATTAAAAGTTGACTTAAATTTAATACTACATCCATCCAATCCGGAAGATCATATCCAATGGAAGATCATATCCAACGAGACTCAATTACAAAAAATATCCACTTACTGAATGTACGCTCGCCGAAATATTTTTATGATGATAAAAAATAGGAGTCGCCACGCCATGTTTTAATGTACACTTTGAAAAACCTTTGAAAGAGAAAAGGGTTCGGGGGTTAGGTTACGTGTTGGGAAGAACCGAGAGTTCACCCAACACGCCTCATCCGTAGACGAGTCTTTCTATGTTCAACATTCAAAACATTCAAAACATTCAAAAGTGTGTGCGAAATGTGTGTGACAAAAGATGTATAAAATGCATAGAAATGCTTTGTTTTATTGCTCAAAGGGGAACATTACAACTTGTGAGCCATTGACCATAGGAGGCCACATCCCATTTACAAGGAGGAGGAACAAAACTTACAACTGAACTGAACCTGCTGCAGAGGGCTCGTTGTGTCGCGTGACACAAGACCTGAGGGTCAGTTATGTCGCATGACACAACAAGGCCCTTTGCAGAGGTTTTACAAGACTCAAACTACAGCCACATCAAATGATCATGAACACAGAGATCAACACAGTCACCTCAAATGAGTGTAAACATTGAGGATTCACACTCTACTCTGAGTGACAAATGAATTAGATGAACATATTACAACTGAAATAGTGGTCTCTACAGATGGATACTTGTGTCGCGTGACACAGGACTCCACATGTCCAATTGTGTCGCGTGACACAGGTCACCCATCTGCAGGAACCTTACAATTCAAAATCAGAAACAACAGAGATTGATTCAGACCCAAATATTACACCAAAGCAATTCAGAATAATACGAATCAGCAATAGATTGACCAAGGAATGTGGATATGGGGAGATCCACACTCCCTTGATGAACAAGCAACAATATGATTCCAATTACATCACAAGCATGAACAATAACATGCAGATCAGATTAAACAGAGAGATGGTGATTGCCACTTGATAATCAGAAGAGGATGGAGCTTGATTATCAAGTGGAGGAATGGAAATTGAAGTGAATTGCAAGGACCAAATGAATAATTATGAGAGATGGGGGAGGGAAATTCGTTACCCTTGTAGTCCTCAACCTCTACACCAAGTTAGGTGTAGAAGCCTTCAATTCAGCTGCTGGAGGGAGATTTGAATGTCAAATCTGAGGAGGAACTGGGTCTTCAGTTGGTATGAAGTATGAATGAAGGTAGAAGGTAAGGTGTATGAGAGATGAAGGAATTGGATTGAGGGAATTGGTGTAGGTTTATGTGGAAGGAGGAGAGAGACTGGTTTCTGAGGAAATTTTGGCAGAGTGACTTTGGGAGGTCGAAAAGGGATCCTGAAATGAGAGGGGAAGGGCTCTATTTATAGCTGCTGGTGATGGAACAGATGTGTCGCACGACCTTCTGTATCAACTTTCCATGGCTCGAGTTGTCGCGTGACACAACATGCCCATAACCGTTTATGGCGCCAAATTGCTGCTTCTGGAACATTCTGTGATAATTCCTTAAAGGTCCAAAGCAATTAATTCCCTATAGGTCCTTTTGCATGAGCAAAGTACTAAAAAATACTTCCTTCGCAAGTAACTTATAAAAAGTTCCCGGAAGTCTCGAAATGGACCGGGAATCTACCAAAATGCCCCTAGTACGATTTCATCATATTAAAATGCACCTAAAAAGGGTCGCGAATTGGATTGGCGTACTCACAGAGCCCCTCGACAACGTCACTTATGGAAGAAGTGAGGTTGTCGATAAACAGGACCTAATCCCTATGAGCGGCTGTGGATATGGCGGATGGCTGGACGATGACTGGTGAGATCGAATGGTTGGACCTTTGGAGAAAGGATTCCTACTAGGAGGAAATCAAGCCGGTCGTAGTTCAGAGGAGTGACTAATGGGTAAAGGAAACCAGGGCAAAAGGGTAGAAATATGCATTCATACCTTTGCTGTGCTTACCTGACTGATGATGATTGGTCGTCTGACAAAGGCATTTGCTGATGATCAGTCTCCGTCCAACACGGGCTCTTGGTGATCTTCCGTCCACACGGGCATTTGATGATGACCTTCCGTCCAACACGGGGATTTTGATTGATAAGCATCCGTCCAACACGGGCATTGATGGTAACTCATTATCTGACACGGGATTTGATGAGGAAGCTTTCGTCCAACACGGGTACTCTAATGAGGAATCTCCGTCCAACATGGGAAATGATAATGAACCTTCGTCCAACATGGGCGCTTAGATGGGGAACCTCCGTCCAACACGGGATTTGATGGTGATTCACCGTCCAACACGGGAATTTGATGATGAAACTTCCGTCCAACACAGAAATTCTGATGATGATTCTTCCATCCAACAGAGGAATTTTGATGATGATTCTTCCATCCAACATAGGAATTTCGATGATGATCCTCCGTTCAACACGGAAAATGATAATCCTCTGTCCAACACGGGCAATTTATGATAATCCTCCGTCCAACACGGGCAATGATGATGAAAATTCCGTCTAACACGGGAATTGATGATAATCCTCCGTCCAACACGGGAATTTTGATGAACCTTCCGTCCGACACGGGAACTGCTAATGGACCTTCCGTCCGACACGGGCATTTGGTGATAAGCTTCCAGATGAACTTTGTTGATGATTCAGCCTAGTGGAACGGGCTTTGATGATGATTCCTCCGTCCAACACGGGATTTTTGATAATGATTCTTCCATCCAACACGGGAATTTGCTGAAGAACTTTCCGTCCAACACGGGATTTTGATGAAGAACCTCCGTCCGACATGGGCAATTGATGATAATCCTCCGTCCAACACGAGCAATTTATGATAATCCTCCGTCCAACACGGGAAATGATAATCCTCCATCCAACACGGGAACAGATAATGAACCTTCCGTCCAACAAGGGAACTGATAATGCACCTTCTGTCCGACACGGGAACTGATCATGAACCTTTCGTCCAACACGGGAACTGATCCTGCACCTTCCGTTCAACACGGGAACTGATAATGAACCTTTCGTCCAACACGGGAACTGATAATGAACCTTCCGTCCAACATGGGAACTGATAATTGATCTCCATCCAACACGGGATATGGATTATAATTTGCCGAAGATGATGGGCATTATTGCTTGAAAATTGAGGCATCTGAAACTCCTTTTGACGAGCAATGCTTGGAGACTGGGGCAGCTGAGACTCTTTTGAATAATGCTGATGAATCCGAAGATGACGAGACTGATGACGATGATAAAGGCGGGATATGCCACCTCCAGGATTTGGAATCCTTGTCCAGATTGTGATTTGAGGAGCCGTCCTCACGATCAGATCATGATCACTTTGATTATTGTACCCTGTGGAAGGAAACACAACACTCTAGGCAATTTGCATTTTATTTGACTTAAATTTTTTCTTATGCATTATTAATCTTTATTGCACGAGTCCATCTCAGCTGGGGATGGAAAAGAAGTGAGGATATTGCACGGCTTGACGAGCAGATGTGTATGTAGAAGTTGTGCCATGATGTATTGTGTATGGGATGAATGTATATATATGATGATGTATGGGTTGGACCCTCTCCCATGAGGTGGGGAAATGTATGAATGATGATTGAGGAATGTATGAGCGATGGATGATACGGTGAATCGTAGGCAAGTCGGGGATGCTCCTTGGAGTTCAGATTGCAGCAGATTGATTCGTTGCTGATGAGACGAGGTGTGTCGGGTGCCCGAGACAGCAAGCAGCAGCGGAAGTACAGAGAATGCCCTGGTTTCGAAGAGATGACTAGGCGAAGCCCCAGTTGATAATGCAAGGCAAACCCGGAAGGAATCTGGTAATGAGAGCCTGAGAGAACAGCTTGACAAAAACCCCAGTTTGATGAGATTCAATGCAGCCTTATTGCAGACAGAGTCATCTTGTGGCCGAGGAGCCAACCCATCTTTTCAAACCGCAGTCAATCAGTCACTAGACAAGACTCGAAAATGTTTACGTGCAGGGGCACATCTTTCGAGGGTGGGAATGAATCCCGATTTTGTGACACACTCGCTTTTGGGTTTGACTCTTTTGGGAGAGTATAAGCGTCACAAGGTGTGGAAAAGTGTATGGAAGCCCCTGCTGACAGAAAGACATTGTTTGGCTCTATCTTCCTATGATGTAGAAAGAGAAGACTTGTCGAGACACTTGAAAACTTGTCCTATTCGTGATGATCACAAGGCTGCTAAAAAACTCTTTATTGATGTTCGGGTTATTCAACCACCAAAGCTGATATGAACAAATATTTTGATTAATCCCGAGGAGAAAACCAACTGATATCGAGAATCAAACTCGTAAGGATGGAAGTATATCTGTGTATAGGGACGGTCCTTGAGGAGACCGAATTTTCTGAGATTTGTTTGTGATTTTGACCGGACCAATTATGCTTGTCTACATTCCCCTCCTTGGGAGGAGCTCAGTTCGCCGTAGTTCGGGCTTTTCCCGATTGAAAGAGAATGAATGTTGAAATTCAAGGATCCTTTGAGAATTGGAGAATTGAAGCGCATGTCTCCCTGGAGTGTCAATGAAAGACACGGATGCGAAGCCTCAGTGAGGCATCCACGGCAAGTGTTTGCGGAGGAGAAATGAAATATGCTCACATGAAGTGTCGAATGAATGGATTGAATTTGCACAATCTTTGATTGATGATCTTTTGAGCCGAGATGGATTTGGTTCCAACTTAAGCAAGCAACAAAGCATTGGTCTGATTTAGCCCACGAAGATTTTAGAATGAAACTGTTATCCGGTAGGAACTACAATTGGGTTTCAGGGTTTCAATCGGCCTTCGGGTAATTTGGGAAGTGGATGACCTCTTAAGATGAGAGGTCGGCTGGGCTTTTTGCTGACTGAACCTCCAGAGATGAGAGGTTGACTTTTGGGGATGTGTTTGGGATTTCTATGGCGAGGATATTGATTTGCCTCTAAGAATGAGAGGTCAATCTTGGCTTTGGCCAAAGGCAAGGGTAACGGTAATGGGAATATCCTCTAAAATCGAGGGGACGGCTTGGGATTGGTTTCGGTAATGGGAATATCCTCTAAAATCGAGAGGATGGCTTGGAATTGGTCAAGGTATTGGTGAGAGAAAATCCAAGCTATTGAGAACTTTGGTGAACTTGTAAGGATTCAGGCTCCTTTTGAACATTGGAGAGCTTCTTGAGAAGTCGGAAATTTTTGCTGAATTGTGAGGATATAAAGTCCTTCTTTTGATAATTGGAAAGGCCTTTTGAGGAGTTGAGGCTTCTTACTGAATTGCGAGGATTTGAAATCCTTATTTTGATAACTTGGAAGGCCTCTTAAGGAGTTTCGGATTATCTTTGTCCTTCCTTCATGGCTTGAGTACTTTGCGCACCTCCGACTCTCAAAGTTAACTTCTTGGCATTGCTTGGACTTCTCTTAGCATGGAGCAAAATATGATGGCTAAACGGGGTTTCAAAACACGCCGATCTTGAAATGAAAGGGTATTGTTTAGTGAGGGTGAGGTAATGGCTTCCCTAGGGGTGAAAGGTTTCAACCGCGGTTCCTACCGGATGATATAAACGAGATTAAGGCTCCATTGCTTGCTTAAGCTTACTTGAGAAGGATTCATGCAAATTCATCAAGCAACGAGATGATGAGGACGATGGAAGATATGTGAGCATATGAGATGCGAGGTGGGGAGTTGATAAGCCCCAATTTGAGAAAGATATCAGCTGATTTTCTCACTCCGATTAATTTAAACATTAGTCATTTCAATGAATTAGTAATTGAGCAGCATAAGTGATCATTTAGAGTAAAACCATTTTGAATTAAATGTGACGTGGGTGTGCAAGTGATGTCTCAAGTCTAGCAAGAAGAGAAACAAAGATTTTTATTATTGTAAAGCAAAAACTAGTCCAACTTGGACTCGGCAAACTCATGACAACATAAATGACACTCTAGAACCTATGAGCACTTTCAGGGGAGTGCAATCATTGGTGTCATGGCCGGGATACTGATGGTATCGGCAGTATTTGCTATGATTCAAGTCCGGATTGGGTTTGGCAGGGTTGTAATTCTCGAGGGGTTTGATCATCCCAGACTTAACCAAGCCAATAAATGCCTCTTCAGTGGTCATACCCAGATCATCGTACTTTATCCTTTGACGGAATCTCCCGCTGCTTTGACCAGTGCTTCCTCTCTGGAGGTTGTTAATACTATTGTCTTTTGGGATCCGGGAAACTGGATTGACCATCTTGGAACGATAACCATTAACATTGCCAGCCTTGGCTTTCGGGGTAAGGTTGAAGAGTCGATTCTCGCTGTGAGCTCCCATGCCTACTATCTCCCTTAAATTGGGGTACCAACCACTCCCAATAGCTTCACGGAGAACTGGCTTCACACATGACAAAAAGATGTCTTTTTGATCCTTCAACGGGATTGGTTCAAACAGCTCATTAAGCTTAGCATTCCACCTCTTGTAGAACTCGGTGATTGACTCATCCTGCTTCTGAATTGTACCGACCAAGTCATCTCTAGTTGTATGCCATTCCAGGTTCCCACGGTACTTTTCAAGAAAGGCCTCAGTGGTCTGACTCCAAGTAGATCGAGCTTCTATCTTAAGGGTTAGAAACCATGTCAAGGCAGGTCCCTTGAGTGTGAGATGAAAGTGCTGAGCCATAAACTCGGGAGTGCAACCCATTGCCCCCATAGTCATCACATATGTGTCTACATGAGTTTTCGGGCATTCTAAGCCATCAAATTGTATCTTGGGCATCTTGAACTTATAAGGAAGAGGCTTCACTTGTCCTGGATCAACAACTTTGAGTCCACTTGACCCTACAGTCAACCTGTCAATTTGCTGCTGCATCTGTTTTAACAACGCGGTCACCTCTGGGGTCATCCCTGGAAGCTGAGGAATAAATGGAGCGGTGGTTGAAGAAGACTCAAAACTGGTTGATTGGAAAAGAGGTGGCTGAACTGACCCAGATGCTGGAGCTGGCAAATGATTAAACTGACCGATTGGGGAATTCTGATTCTGCGGAAAAGCACCAGTAGGCATGTAAGAAGTTGACCCCGGATGTAGCATAGATGATGAACCAAATCCACAAGCTGAACCCATCAAAGGCTGAGACTGATATCCCTGAGATTGAGGCTGGCTAGCAGGAAACTGCAGAAATCCATCTTGGCTGAACTGATTCCCGGAGTAAGGGTGATGACTCTGATATTGAGGGTTACCTTGGAAGTGAGGACCATGAAACTGACCCTGTTGATACTGAGGACTCGAAAACAACCCGCTCTGACTGTTCGGAAGCTGGGACCCAAATTGGCTTAGAGGCACGGAAGCATTGGGAATTAGTGAGGAGGTCAAATCATAGGAGGTCAGCTGTGGTCCTCTAACTAAGACAAAACTTGTTTGAGGGTTTGGCTGCACACCACGGCTTGGAACTTGAATTGGATAAGATGTTGGAGCAAGGGGAGGAAGAGAGACATTTTTGGTCTCGTCATCAAATTCGTTGGCATCAGTAATCTCCTCGTAGGTCCCATCAGTACGTCCGATCGCAGCAATACCACGGCTTCTCATTGCTTCTACAAACTTAGAGTCTGCTGCCTCTTCTTTAGCCTTAGCGGCTTGAGCAAATAAGTGGGCCTCATGCTCTCTAACTAGAGCGGCTTCCAAATTAGCCCTCATCTCATCTATGGACAGATCATGCATGCCTTGTTGACCCGCGGCAGATGAAACCCCAGATTGAGTGGTCATATCCTTCTTTGCACTAGACATCTCTGAAATTGGATCGGATGCAAGCTCGGCCGAAACTGCAACTGCCTCAAAGACGAGCACCGGGAGTTGGAGCGCGCACCCAACTTGTCGTAACTGGAGAGGAGAGAGCGAGTATAAGGCGGAGGATAGAGAACCTTGAGGAGGTATGGGAGAGGGAAGAATATGGAAGGAGATGGACTCATGCAACATCTTATTAATGTTCAAGTAGAAATCGGTGTCTTTTAAGTCCTAGGGACGGTTGGAAAAGTCTAACCCTTTATTCACGCAATCTAGACCTCGGGGGAACCTAGGGACACATCATCCAAAGATACACCAAATGTATTGATTAAAAATTAATAATAGACAATGATTGATACCTAAATAAAACCGAAGCACTTATGGGACGGACGAGCAATCCCAATTTCTGGAGAAATTTGGGCAACATAACGAGTATTCTCGAAGAAATTCAAGGAAAAATCTGGCATGACCTCTCTTCGGTGTACGTTGACAAAACGACATGATCTCTCGTTAGAACATGTCGTGGGAACGACATATCCTTTCGTGAAACCATGTTGCGTTAGCAACATGCCCACGCGTGCTAGGTTTCGGAATAGGTACGAAAGTCTATTAAAAATTTTGAAACAATTCATTTTAGTGTATTTGAAAAATGGCGTGTCAAAAACCAACCGTTGGGTAAGGTTATAAGTGTGGCGCCACCTATGATGCGCTAGGGGAATAGGTTTGATATTAGGTGCTCAAGCGTAGGCGAATTACATGGCCGTCCGCGATGCCGTCCATCGCACCCGAGGGTTCTAGATCTATGTGACGTAGTGTGCGGATGACTAGATTCCTTTATTTGCGAAAATGATTTTTTATTATTTTTATTTATTTTTATTTGAAAAAGGGGATAAAAGGAAAACTACACACACACCCCCCCCCACAGAGCACAATAATCACAATGATCAAAAATTGATCATGGGGGACTGCCCCACAATCACAACCTGTATCAGAGTCCCACACCTGCAAAGTGACCACTTATGTCGCGTGACACAGGACTGATGAGATCAATCCTGTCGCGTGACATAAGGAGCCATGCATCCAGAATCTGAACAATGAACAAAAACAGCCCCAGCCTCCAAGCACAATGCAATAACTCCAACCCTAAGCCTCAGCACAACAAAGATGGGACACAAGGAGGGAAAGGAATAAAACAAAGCACATAAGATGCAAACAACACATATAATGTCACAAACAAAGCACACACAAATGAATGAAGTGAATGTTGAACAAGCACGAAAGTTTGACCCACTTTTGAAAACCAAGTTTCAATTCCCCAGCAGAGTCGCCACTGAATATACGCTCGCCGAAAAATTTATAAAAAATTAGGAGTCACCACGCCATGTTTTAAGGTACACTTTGAAAAACCTTTGAAAGAGAAAAGGGTTCGGGGGTCAGGTTACGTATTGGGAAGAACCGAGAGTTCACCCAACACGCCTCGTCCGTAGACGAGTCTTTCTATGTTCAACATTCAAAACATTCAAAAGTGTGTGCGAAGTGTGTGTGACAAAATATGTACAAAATGCATAAAAATGCTTTGTTTTATTGCTCAAAGGGGAACATTACAACTTGTGAGCCATTGACCATGGGAGGCCACATCCCATTTACAAGGAGGAGGAACAAAACTTACAACTTAACTGAACCTGCTGCAGAGGGCTCGTTGTGTCGCGTGACACAAGACCTGAGGGATCAGTTATGTCGCATGACATAGCAAGGCCCTTAGCAAAGGTTTTACAAGACTCAAACTACAGCCACATCAAATGATCATGAACACAGAGATCAACACAGTCACCTCAAATGAGTGTAAACATTGAGGATTCACACTCTACTCTGAGTGACAAATGAATTAGATGAACAAATTACAACTGAAATAGTGGTCTCTATAGATGGATACTTGTGTATCGTGACAGAGGACTCCACATGTCCAATTGTGTCGCGTGACACAGGTCACCCATCTGCAGGAAGCTTACAATTCAAAATCAGAAACAACAGAGATCGATTCAGACCCAAATATTACACCAAAACAATTCAGAATAATACGAATCAGCAATAGATTGACCAAGGGGGTGGATATGGGGAGATCCACACTCCCTTGATGAACAAGCAACAATATGATTCCAATTACATCACAAGCATGAACAATAAAAAGCAGATCAGATTAAACAGAGAGATGGTGATTGCCACTTGATAATCAGAAGCGGATGGAGCTTGATTATCAAGTGGAGGAATGGAAATTGAAGTGAATTGCAAAGACCAAATGAATAAATATGAGAGATGGGGGAGGGGAATTCGTTACCCTTGTAGTCCTCAACCTCTACACCAAGTCAGGTGTAGAAGCCTTCAATTCAGCTGCTGGAGGGAGATTTAAATCTCAGATCTGAGGAGGAACTGTGGTCTTCAGTTGGTATGAAGTATGAATGAAGGTAGAAGGTAAGGTGTATGAGAGATGAAGGAATTGGATTGAGGGAATTGGTGTAGGTTTATGTGGAAGGAGGAGAGAGACTGGTTTCTGAGGAAATTTTGGCAGAGTGACTTTGGGAGGTCGAAAAGGGATCCTGAAATGAGAGGGGAAGTGCTCTATTTATAGCTGCTGGTGATGGAACAGATGTGTCGCACGACCTTTTGTATCAACTTTCCATGGCTCGAGTTGTCGCGTGACACAACATGCCCATAACCGTTTATGGCACCAAATTGCTGCTTCTGGAATATTTTGTGATAATTCCTTAAAGGTCCAAAGCAATTAATTCCCTGTAGGTCCTTCTGCATGAGCAAAGTACTAAAAAATACTTCCTTCGCGAGTAACTTATAAAAAGTTCCCGGAAGTCTCGAAATGGATCGAGAATCTACCAAAACGCCCCTAGTGCGATTTCATCATATTAAAATGCACCTAAAAAGGCTCGCGAATTGGATTGGCGTACTCACACTTACTATTTTCTAACCCACTTTCTATATCATACCTTACTTACCAATTTCACAACACCTACTCTACTATTAATATTTTACTTCCCATCCCAAAATTAATGACAAGTTCATATATAAGAGACACTCTTAAAATATTATCTTTTAAAAAATAGTAAAAAAATCATAAATATTCATACTTTCGGCTTTCAAATTTTTAGTTTTGAAAGTATAAAATAAAGTTAGAAAAAAATCGTTAAGCGACACATTAAAAAAAAAAAAAAAGATAAATCGTTTGGGTATGGATAAAGTAAGACTTTTCATTAAAAAAATGAAAACTTTCAAATGGGATAAAGGGAGGGGGTAGTATGGGATAAAAGCTTACCCATATTCCCTAAATTTTTAGATATGAAATGAACAACATACCCATCTAGTCCTTCCAAACTCGCATACCTAAAAAAATCCCACCCCATTAACCTTTTCCCATCACCACCATCTAATCCATCTCCCTCTCTCTTTCCTATCCACCCTCTTCCTCCCTTCATTTGCTTCTCCCTTCGCGATTCTGACCTAATTCTTTTGATCTTTATCACCTTTCATTGTAACTACTTTATCCTCTTTTCTAGTGTTCCTTGAAAATGTCGTAGCCCAATATTTTGCTTGTTATTGAATGGTTTTCTTTTGTACAGCTATTTCAAATTAAGAGTGGATCTTTACTTGAATTGTAACAATCATCCCATATTTTTCTTATCCAACAAGCATCAATATTCTCAGTTGTCTAATAAGAGCCTTTAAAAATGAAGATTGAAAATAACTTATTTAAAAAGACTCAAATTCTCTAAGATTGTCATTCATCACCAAGCATTAAGCGCTTGTTGGTTCTTGTTGTTATCAAACACCATCTTAGTTTGTCCATTTTTCTTCGATTCACCCCCACAATATTACTGAATACCCCCGCATGATAATTATTACAAAAATATCATCAATTAAAATGACCATATTACCTTTAGCATTATTATGCCAATCAACTCTTTTCTCAAAACCCTCATTGTTCCCTCGCAAGAAAGAATGGTCTCAAAAGATTACTCATTTTCATACCCTTTTCCACGTTTCCTTCATCTTCTCTCAATATCTTCTACTGCCATAGAGGGACGCAAGCAGTGGTTTCAGCCCTCAACATTGGTGGTGTTAAATTTGTCAAAAAGGGTACAAAAATTAACCATTTCTTCCAATTTGTTATATATGTATTGGGTATTTCGATTTTGATTCCTTAGGCTGTGTATTTGATGTTTTGTACAGTTTTAGCATCTGGGTTTGATGTAAAAACTTTTGTTGTTTGATTTGGTAATAGACTCACAAGATTGCGTTACATATATAATTGGATCTGTAAAAAAGTTTCTTTTTTGAAGCTGGATATTTGAATGATGCCAATTTTCAGCAACTGGGTTGACTTAATCTTTTAAATCTGTAGTTTTGAATCCTTAGGCTGTGTATTTGATGTTTTGTACAGTTTTAACACATTTTAAAACCACTGTTTTTCAAGCTTAACAGCTTGTGTGCCAATTCATTATGGCAAACTCAAAGACAATGACAACTGTTAACTATTCACACATTCCAATTTTGGATGAAGACCACTTTAACATCTGGAAGTGCCGAATGCTTATTCATTTGGAAACTATTGATGAGATTCTGGTGGAGTGCGTAATCAATGGCCTATTTGTTCCCATGAAGGCCAACACTGATGCAACCACAAATACAGAAACTCCAGAAGTCAAAAAGCCAAAAGACGAGTGGTCGAATGAAGAGAAGAGACTAGCTGCCTTGGACAGCAAGGCTAGGCACATCATTTCTGGAACCCTCCCAGTTTCAACCCTTCAAAAAGTGATGTATCTCAAAACCGCAAAGCAGATGTGGGATGCCATAGAGAGCTACCTCGAAGGTGATGACGAATGCAAGGACAACAAATTATATACTGTTGAAATATCCTACAACAACTTCAACAGAAAATCCAACGAGACCTTGCGTCAGACCTACGATCGTTATGTTGAGGTAGTTAATGCTTGTAGATCTCTTGGCAAAACTTTAACTGATAATGAAATCAATATGACTTTCCTAGCTGCTCTAGGTCCAGATGGGTAAATAAAGCAACCTCTCTAAAAGACTCAAAAGTTTTGAATACTTGGTCGTTAAGTAACTTGTATGCAAATCTTAGAGTCTATGAGCTTAAATTAAATCACATTGAAGAGATTGAAGGGAAAACCAAATCGCTTTCCATGTCCGTAGTGGAACATGAGGAGAAACCATCCACATCCAATCAAACCGCAGATTCTTCCATATCAACCTCATCACTCATCGAGATGGATGATGATGATTTTGCCATGTTTGTGAAAAGATTCCAAAAATTTAGAAAATCTTCAAAACCTTTCACTAAAACATTTTCTAAAGGCAAACCTCCTGCAACATTTTCCAAGGCTGCAGATACAAAGAAAAAGAGTGATCTAGTTTGCTACAACTGTAGAAAACCTGGTCACTTTGCATCTGAGTGTCCACAACCTAAATATGAATACATGAAAAGGAAAACCTCTCCTGTGAAATTTTCTCATCGCAAGGGAATGGTTGCTGAGGAGGAAGAGAATTCCAAGGAATTAGCAACTTGGATTGAAACAGATTCTGATGATGGAAGTGACGAAGAAACGGAGAGGTTAATCTCTGCTTAATTGCAAATGCTTCCGAAGCAGATACTGAGTCAATTGAGTTGCTAGATATGGAGGAAGAAGAGGTTTCTGCAAAAATTCCAAATTTTAAACTGGATGATAATGTCAAACTTACTCCTAGCATTAAGATAGGAAATTGTTCGTATTCACGTCCCATTTTTCCTCCTACAAATGCTCCACCTTCAAAAGTAATTCCAAAGAAGAAAGTTTTGAAAAAGGTGGTGGATGAGGTTTCTCCCGTGAAACATGAAAGGATGTTCAAGGAAGCAGAAATGATGATCCATAAGTTCTCTAATGTTAAGAAAGCTTTAAGTTTAGCTCATGATGAAATTTCTCAGTACAAGACGGAAAAAACTGTGATGAGGTCTGAAATTTCAAATCTTAAGGACCAAATCAAAAGTATGACTCCTCTTGCTGATCAAAACCGCACCCTTGAAACTAAGGTTGCTGCACTTCAACTCCGGAATGATGACCTGGTCACCCAAATCAACGATCTCCAAAAGATTATTGATGGGTGGCTCAAGTCAAAATCCACCATGGATCAAATTATAGATGCCCAAGTTCCCAGTGGAATTAAGGATGGTCTCGAATTTGGATCTGGTGAAGAGGAGAAGTGTGCATCCTGTTGTGAAAAGGATGAGGAAATTTTAAAACTAACTAAAGAAATTCCTAAGGGGAAGCATGCTAAGTCTAAGGGTAAAGGACAACAAAATTTTAATTATGTCTACCCAAAGAAACAATATGGGAAGAACTCTCAGATGAAAGCAAAGGATTCAGAGAGTGTAGCTTCAGAGGAAATGGCTTATGGAGTTGGCAGCATCCCTGCTCCAACCGCTTCTAGTGGAATAGGTGGTGCTGGCAACTGCAAAGCTGACCTCCCTTCTTCTTCGACCGCTCCTCCTACCTTCAAAAGCAAGAAGAGCGTTCCTAGAAAATACGCGGTCAAACCAAAGCCAGTTCTCTTTGTCAAGGCTGCAATCGCTCCTCCCAAACCGCATGCAATTCCTAAGAAAAGTAAGGAGTTAGTAAAACCTCATGATGCTTGTAGCTTTTATAAATGCTCTGTGTGTGATGGTTTAGGTCACAAGGCTGCAGAATGCCTTTTGCGGTTCACATCCAATGCCAGGAAGAGTAAACCTCCTTTTGTCAAACAGGTGTGGGTCGTTAAAGGTTGCTAACTTCAGGACCCAAGGAATAAAGGGGGACCTCGTTCTTAATGTCTACATTTCAGGTCCTCTGCTTAATGGCTGGTCACTCCAAGAAAAATGAATGGTATCTTAACAGTGGCTGCTCAAGACATATGACTGGAGATAGATCATTACTTGAAGATGTCATTGAAGCAAGTGGTCCGTCTGTAACCTTTGGTGACAACAACAAAGGCAAGACTATTGGGTATGGTGTAATAAGGAGAGGAAACCTAACCATTGAGAAAGTTTCTCTTGTTGAAGGACTTAAGCACAACCTCCTTTCAATTTCTCAATTCTGCGATAAAGGAATGCTTTGCAACTTCACGTCACCAAACTGCTTTATCAAAGATAGCATTTTCGGAGTTACCCTACTCACAGGGATTCGTAAGAGTAATATTTACATTATTGATCTAGATTCTGCATGTAGTATTACTAATCTCTGTTTTGTAGCTAAAAATGTGAGCGAAAATAGTTGGTTATGGCACAAGAGGTTGAGCCATTTGAACTTCAAGTATCTAGCAAAGATTGGTAGGGAAAACCTCGTTCGTGGTTTACCCAAAGTGGCTGACCACCATACTGAGAAATGAAGTGCATGTCAGCTTGGTAAGCAATCCGCGTCGTCTTTTACCAGCAAGACCGCTCCATCAACTTCAAGATGCTTACAACTGCTTCACATAGATTTGTTTAGACCCATTACCACTGCCAGCATTGGAGGAAGTAGATATACTTTAGTGGTAGTGGATGATTATTCAAGATATACTTGGGTTGAGATGATGATTTCTAAGGACGATTGCTATGACATCTTAACCTCCCTCTTTAGACGGCTCCAAACTCAAAAGGAAGACGACATCATTAGTGTTCGATCAGATAATGGAACATAATTTAAGAACAACGGTGTTGCTCAGTATTGTGATAACCATGGAATTGATCACAATTTCTCCGCAGCTGGTGTTCCACAACAAAATGGGGTTGTGGAAAGGAAGAACAGGACGTTGATTGAGGTCGGAAAGACAATAATATCTAAAGCCAATCTGCCTCAGTATTTCTGAGCTGAAGCAATCAACACAGCATGCTTCACTCAGAACCGCTCCCTCATCAACAAAACCTATAACAAGACTCCATATGAGCTTTAGAGAGGAAGAACCCCCAACATTGTATTCTTCAAGATCTTTGGTTGCAAATGCTTTATCCTCTACAATGGAAGAGAAAATAGAGGTAAATTTGGAGCCAAGGCCGATGAAGGTATTTTTGTTGGGTATGCTAAACATTCAAAAGCTTTTTGTGTTTTCAATAAAACTAGTTTAAAAATAGTTGAGTCTGTCCATGTTACATTCGATGAGCATTCTCTCCTTGAGCCACATTTGGCTCCAAATGTTGCTGATGATTTTGCTGAGCATAATGAAACAGGTGAACCATCTAGAATCGCACCTGAACCTCAACCGCAAAATCCAGCACCCTCAACTGAAATTCCCTCAAATCGTACATTTGAAACCGCACCTAAAATTTCCATTCCAGATACAACTCCAAGGGAAGAAGAAGATGTTGAGAATTCCCCCATCCAGCTTATTGAACCCCTTCATCAACTTACCTTCCATGACTTCGATGAAGGGTCTAACGATGTTCCAATTGAAGATCTTCAGCAAACCTCAGTCCAACCAGACTTACCCCCGGAGGTTCGTGAAGTCAGAAGTCACCCTCTCTCTAATGTGATTGGTGATCTGTTTTCCGGTGTTCAAACAAGGAGATCGAACTATGATGAGCATACTTCCTTATTATCTCAAGTTGAACCCAAAAAGATTGATGAAGCACTCCAAGATTCCAGTTGGGTCATTGATATGCAAGAAGAACTCAACCAGTTTGAAAGATGTAAGGTCTGGACATTGGTGCCTAGACCTCAGGATCAAGGAGTGATAGGAACTAAATGGGTATTTAGGAATAAGATGGACGAGAATGGAAGCATCACTAGGAATAAAGCGAGTTTGGTTGCACAAGGATATAGGCAAGAAGAAGGAATCGATTATGATGAAACCTTTGCTCCAGTTGCAAGATTGGAATCTATCATAATCTTCTTAGCCTACGCCTCTTTCAAGCGTTTCAAGTTATATCAAATGGACGTGAAGAGTGCTTTCCTCAACGGTGAACTGCAAGAGACCGTGTATGTTGCCCAATCGCCTGGATTTGAAGACTCCAAATTTCCCAATCATGTCTACATACTCCAGAAAGCTTTGTATAGACTTAAGCAAGCTCCAAAGGCATGGTATGAGTCTCTTTCTAAATTTTTACTAGAAAAAGGATTTAAACGCGGTAAAATTGATACAACTCTTTTTATTGCCAAATACAATGATCATACTTTACTTGTTCAAATATATGTTGATGATATCATTTTTGGTTCTACTAATGAGTTACTTTGTAAGCGTTTCGAGAAGCTAATGAAAAGCAAGTTTGAGATGAGCATGATGGGAGAATTAACATTCTTCCTCAGGCTTCAAATCAAGCAATGCGAAGAAGGTATTTTCCTTAGCCAAGCCAAATACACCAAGGAGTTAATAAAGAAGTTTGGATTAGAAAATGCTAAAGCATATGATACTTCAATGGCCACCAACAATAAGCTAGATAAAGATCTAAAAGGTAAGAAGGTTGATCAAACCTTGTATCGAGGTATGATTGGCTCATTACTTTATTTAACTGCTAGTAGGCCCGATATCATGTTTAGTGTATGTGTATGTACTCGCTATCAAGCAGATCCTAGAGAAGCACACTTGATTGCAGTCAAGCGTATAATCCGCTATTTATCTGGAACCACTAACCTTAGACTTTGGTATTCCAAAGATTCGAACTTCGATCTCGTAGGTTATTCAGATGCAGATTATGCAGCTTGTACTATTGACAGGAAAAGCACTAGTGGTACTTGTCATTTCCTTGGGAATAGACTAGTTGCTTGGGCTAGCAAGAAGCAAGCTTCAGTTTCAGTGTCAACCACAGAGGCTGAGTATATTGCTGCTGGAAGTTGTTGCTGTCAAATCCTTTGGATGAAGCAGCAGTTGGTGGACTATGAAATTGAAGAAGGAAATTACCCTATCATGTGTGACAACACTTCAACCATTTCAGTCTCCAACAACCCTGTCATACATTCCAAGACCAAGCATATAGATATCAAGTATCATTTCCTCAAAGATCATGTGGAGAAGAGGAATATCCATTTAGAGTATGTGGGGACTGAAATTGTCTATGGCTTGGAACTTGTGAGGCGAAACTCACAAGGTGAGATGAAACTCACGGGTGTTGTCCTTAGTGTTAATGACACTAACGACGACACTTTCACCAATTCTAGAAAAAGCACAAATCAATAGAAATAAATATAATTTGCAGCGGAAATATTAAAGCAATACACAAGAATATAATTTTTATCAAGTTATATAAATATATAACTTGATGGGTGCCAATAAGGCAAGACCTTTCTATTAATAATATGAATTCAATACAAGGTCGAAGAAGTTCCTTAATGATAAACGAACCCTGATATAAGGAACAACATACACGAATTCTCTCTGAAAATAAACACTCAAAAACCTCACAAAAATATAAAAATCTATATGAAATATTCGAGTGTTGGACAAAGTGTTGCCGACACAGAATGGCAACACTTGAGAGCAGAATTCTACTTTCTTGTGCGCATTTGCGTTTTCGAATTGGATGATCTTCAATGAAGATCCACTGCACTATTTATAGGCCACAAAGTCTTGGAGCCTACTCAAATGATCAGTTAACAGCTTGGAGTTTGTTTCCTCCATTTATGCCACTCGCCTCTTTTGTAGGAGACCTAGTCTTCTCTTGCTTGTACCTCTTAGCTTTGGTTGCCTTGTACTCTGACTTGTTCTCCCCCAGAATAGCTGAATAAAATATCTCCTGGCTTGGTCATCAATTAAACAAATAAACACATGTTTATTTGTTAACTTCTTCTCCTCTTCGTGATTAACGCCCGGCGGTCTCGTTGCTGATTTTAAGCTCATTTTAAGGTGACTAACTACTGTTATATAAACATTAATTTACCCATTAATATTTGTGAAAAATACAGTAACTAACTCAGTGTCGCCAATTCCAAATGGCAACACTTTTGGCAACACCAGTGGCAACACTGGTTTGCAACACTTGGGATGACATTCATGGCAACACATGATCTTAACATTAACAATCTCCCCCATAGTTACTGATTTCTTCACAAAATACCAATGTGATGATCTTTTCAAAAAAACAATTAGTCAAACTTAACTACAACCACAAAATCCCACGAGATTTTGATAGAGGCAACATCAACCTTCAGGCAATGTTTTGAAATATTTTTCAATCCAAAACATCAACCATTAAGCAAATGAAGTATCAAAATCTTTACAAAAATCTCCCCCTTAATACGAAATTTAATAACTAAGGTAAATAATTATTAAATTCTAAGCAACCATCCAACCATAAAACAAAAACCATCCATCATGTTTTGAAGAAAATTCCAGCTGAAACAAAGAAAAAAAAACAGAAATAAAATTTGTTTAAGCATTACAAACCAAAATAAAACAAATAAAATTGTTTTTGTTCCAAACCACCAAAATCACAAACCATTCGAACCAACCACCTTTAACCTGCATTTTCAGCTCCTTCACCTCCCTCTGCTGTACCACTAGGCCCAGCACCATTTCCAGCTCCATCATCATCATCACGCCTTGGTGGCTTATCTCCCCCTATTTTGGAAGAAATTAAATCCACCATTTTCATCATGTCAGTGCGCATATCCAACCATCCCTGAATTACTGAGTCAATGTGCTTCACTTGACCATTGAAAAAATTTAGAATCATAGCAAAGCATCAACCATAACAGAGCGGTGTTGCCGTAAGTGTTGCCGGTTTCGGGCGACACTTGGGGCGACACCGGAAGCGGGCAGCAATTGGAGGAGCATTTGTAACCAAAACCCAAGGTAAATCCCTGTGCCTATCACCTTCGCAGAATGCTTGGTAATTCTCAGAGTAAACGTGCCTCTTAGAGATAGTATCAGCATTCCAAGGTTTAAGGTTTTGGTACATTAGGACTTGGAAAATAAGGGAAGGAAAAATGAAGGAGGAGGTCTTTTTCTTTTTGGCCCATGCAGCAAGGTGAGCAAAAACTAGTCTCCTAAAATTCACTCTTTGTTTCTTGCCTAGTTTATACAACAAATTAGCTTGCTCAAAAGTGACCGTGTTCTCATTTGCCGTAGGAAGCCAATTTTTTATACATATCTTGTGAAGCACACTAAACAAAGAAGTGATATAGGTAGACTTAAAGTGATCAGTCCAAACGGTGATTCTCCCTCCAGTTAAAAAGGAGGCCAAGGAATTAGGATCATACTCCAAACTCTCATCTTCGACATTGGGGAGGCCGAAGGCTCTATTGATGATCAAAGGATTAAAATCATAGATATTGCCCCTTACAAAGATCTTTCCATAATGAGGGGTATTCCTATCATCAATATTATCCCTAAGATGAGAATAAAAGTTCCTAACCACACTCTCAATATAGGAAGACACTTTTATCACCGTAGGCAAAAAGTTTCTATCTTCCAAAAACGGGTACACTCCTAACTCCTTAAATTGAGTCACATACATATTCTTTTCATTCAGAATTTTCTTCTCAGAATCTTGAACAAACTTATCTAAATTTGTTTCACCATAAAATTCATCTGAAAGAAAAGGACGTTCATAAAATCCAAAAGACTCATAATCTGACTTTGTATCCTGAGAGGGATTAGGAGAGTGTACCTCAGGCCATGAAATAGGAGAATACGAAGGAGAACTCGATTGTGCTTTGGTCTTGGCAGCAGGTGTTGCTTCAGGTGTTGCCATTTCATTGGCAACACTTGGGGTGACACTTGATGAAATTTTCTGTTTCTTCTTCATTTTGGACTGGGCTTCAGCAAGAGTTTCCTCATCTTCCAACCAAGCTTCTTCATCCTCATCAGAAGATGATGAGGGCTCCTTTGTCTCTTTAAAAGCTGGGTCCGAACCTTCCTCGGACGAAATGTTGAGAGAAGAACTCGAGCTATCCTCCACATTTACTGGATCATCAGCCGTGTTGGAAAGAATCTTGGACCTGAACAAGGTTTTGATCCTCTCAGATTGTCTACGCACTCCACCCCGAAAAGACGAAGAGGCATCAACCGCCTTTCTCTTCTTGGTCTTCTTTTGAGGGGCGAAGGTGAGCTCTATGGAGGGATTAGCTTCTGGAAGGTTGATAGGAATGGGAATTTTGGAAGGATCATAGACAACAATGTCTAATGAGGGTGAGGTTGAGGGTGTGGCCGAAAGTGTCGCAGGGGATATCTCCATTGGAACGGCGACATTTGAGGCAACACTAGAGGGAGCTAGAGGCGAAATTTCCATGGGAGACGAAATTTGAGAAGTATTTTTAGGGCTAGCCATGAAAGATTGAAGAAGAACGAGGAAGAAGAAGAACTGGGGCAAGGGTTTGGGATTCCGCCTAGAGAGAGAGAGAATACGGTGAGAGAGAGAGGGTTTAGGAGGGGGTTTTAAGAGTGAATAGTGGAGGGATTTAATTGATTTGACAAGGTCAAATTAATTAAACCTCCACTTATCTCTAAAAATCCCAACAATACTCAAGTGTTATCCGCCATTTTTAAAAAAATCCTTTTTTTTTTTTAATTTTTTTTTAAATTTTTATTTTTTTTAATAATAACTAAACATAATTTTAGTAATATCCATAAAATTGAGTTTTTCAAAATTCAAAGAGATGAATTTTAAAAAATAGATATTACAAAATTACACTTAGTTTGACAAAATAAATTTTTTTGCTAAAAACCTTTTAAATTTCACAAACTCTAAATATAAGAAAATAGACTTTTGGAAATTTAAAATTTAATTAACAAAAACAAAAACAAGAAAATAAAAAATTAATGTAGCATCTACTAATTTGTTACTAGCAATGTTGCGTGACACTCAAGGCAACATTTTTAAACAAAATCCCCTTGATATTTTTTCAACATATATAACTTATCATTCCTTAGGCAATTTTTAAGCAAGCTTTACACATTCTTTATTTACAAGGCAGCATCGTAGTAGCGAGCTCCGTGCCCCGAGTTTTTTATAAATGTATAAAGCTAAATGTAGTAAGTTTTATACCTTTCAAGTAGGGTACACTGTAGTAGCGAGCTCCATGTCCCTAATACTTAGTATAAAACACTACATTATATTTTCTTTGGGAATTTTCACAAGCTTTGCCTTTTTCAATATCAACAACAATATGAGTGACTTTGTCACTTTTTAGCACAAAAGGGTATTTTATAAAAAAATGTTAACCTTAAGAATGTACACATACTAGAACAAAAAGGTCAGTAAATGCCCCCCATTTGGGTTTAAACTAACTATATATTTTTTTTTATTATTTTTTTTTAATAATATACAACTCATACAAAGTGTTGCTGACAGTGTTGGCAACACTGACAGCGACACTAACAGATTTATAGAAAACATAAATCAAGAGATTTTTTCAAACTTGAAAATCTCTCATGGTCCAAGGCTTTGGTCAAAATATCAGCAAGTTGATGTTTTGTATCAATATGCTCTATTTGGATCAATTCCTTTTCTACTAAATCTCTTAAAAAATGATGGCGGATATCAATGTGCTTAGTGCGTGAGTGTTGTACAGGGTTTTTGGAGATATTTATAGCACTCAGATTGTCACAATACATGGTCAAGATATTACTATCAAGACCATAGTCGTCAAGCATGTGTTTCAACCATATTAGTTGTGAACAACAACTCCCTGCTGCCACATATTCGTATTCGGCGGTCGAGAGAGAAACACAGCTTTGCTTGCGACTGTACCATGACACTAGATTATTACCCAAGAAAAAACAACCCCCACTAGTACTCTTTCTGTCATCTATATCCCCTGCCCAATCAGAGTCACTAAAACCAACTAAGTTGGTATTAGTGTCTTTGGTGAACCAGATTCTCAAGTCACTTGTCCCAGACACATACTTGATGATTTTCTTGCAGCATTTAGGTGAGAAATTTTAGGAGCAGATTGATATATAGCACAAACACCTACGCTGAACATTATATCGGACGACCGGGCAAGAAGATAAAGAAGACTACCTATCATGGATCTATACAGAGTTGGGTCAACATCCTCCCCTGCCTGATCTTTGGTTACCTTAAGAGATGATCCCATAGGTATTTTAGAACACTTTGCACTCTCTAATCCAAACCTCTTCACCAGACTCTTAGCATATTTGCTTTGAGAGATAAAGATTCCATCATCAGACTGTCTTACCTGCAATCCTAGGAAATAATTAAGTTCTCCTATCATGCTCATCTCGAATGTTGATGTCATAGCTTCCACAAAATTTTGTAAACAAGTTTTAGATGTGGAACCATAAACTATGTCATCAACATAGATCTGAGCAATGACAAGCTCTTTATTTTCCCTAAGAATAAATAATGTCCTATCGGCTTCTCCTCTAACAAATCCATATTCAAGAAGGAAACTTGTTAGACACCCATACCATGCACGAGGAGCTTGTTTCAAGCCATATAAGGCCTTATCAAGTCTGTATACATGGTCTGGGTGGAATGGGTCTTCAAACCCTTTAGGTTGCTCAACATAGATCTCTTTATCTAAGTACCCATTCAAGAAAGCTGCTTTGACATCCATTTGATACAATGTGATTTTGAGATAACAGGCTACAGCAAGAAGAAGTCTTATTGACTCAATTCTAGCCACAGGTGCAAAGGTCTCGTCAAAGTCGATTCCTTCTACTTGTGTATAGCCTTGAGCCACAAGACGAGCTTTATTACGAACAATATTACCCAATTCATCAGATTTGTTTTTGTAAATCCATTTAGTTCCAATAATGTTAGTATTTAAAGGACGTGGAACTAAACACCAAACCTCGTTACGGGTAAATTGTTCAAGCCCTTCTTGCATAGCTTGAATCCAGAATTTATCATTTAAAGCCTCAATCACATTTTTTGGTTCAAGAGAGGAAACGAAACAGGAGTGTTTTACCTGAGAGTATGTGGAGGACATACACACATACCTAACCATATCTCTGTAGTCTACTGGCTCCTTATTTCTTGTTCGAACCCCTTCATTAACATCACCAATTACTTGAGTAATGGGATGATAATTTCTGACACGAGCTGGGGGATCTCTCCTGCCTTGATGGTACACCAATCCATCTTCTTCTTCTGAGTCACTGCTCTTAGAATTTCCAGCCACTGTTCTATTCTCCTGTGTTGCCTCAGGTGTTGCCATTTCAGGGGCAACACTTGGGGCGACACTTGAATCTGTGGCTGCACTGTCCGAATCAGTTTCTGTTCCAGCCCTCTGTTCGACTTCTTCCAGCAAGGTCAGAGGTATATTATCAGCTGGTTCTCCTGTAGCACTCAAGTAATCATTAAATTCAATATTTACTGATTCTTGAATTACTTTTAATCTCAAATTATAGACACGATACGCATGACTGTTTTGAGAGTAGCCCAGAAAGATGGCTTTGTCACTCTTAGAATCAAGTTTTCCCAAGTATTCCCGGTCATTTAAAATGTAGCACAAACACCCAAACACATGAAAATAGTGAACCGTAGGTTTCTTTCCATTTAAAATCTCATAGGGTGTCATAGTTGTACCGAGTCTTAAGAAAACTCTATTCGTAGTGTGACAAGCTGTGTTTAATGCTTCGGCCCAAAAACCTTTAGAAATATTTCTAGCAATTAGCATAACACGAGCCATCTCCATTAAAGTCCTATTTTTCCTTTCAGCAACACCATTTTGTTGTGGTGTTTTGGGTGCTGAAAATTCATGGTGTATCCCCTTTTTACTACAAAAAGTAACAAAGGAGATGTTTTCAAACTCTCTACCATGATCTGACCTTATTCGAAAAATAGGAGAACAAAACATGTTTTTTATTTTAGAAACTAAGTGAGTAAATTTATCAAAAGTTTCAGATTTTTCTCTTAAGAAATACACCCATGTAAACCTAGAAAAATCATCAACTATCACATAAACATACTTCTTACCTCCCAAGCTTTCTACCTCAATAGGACCCATCAAGTCCATATGTAGAAGCTGAAAATAATGTGTTGTTCCTGAGTGTTGCTCATGGTGTTGTTCAACACTGTGAGCAACACGAGTTTGCTTATCCTTTTGACAGTCACCACACATCACGGTGTCTTTGAGGTCTAGTTTAGGAACACCTTTGACGGCATTATGTTTGATAATCTTCTCAAGATTTCTATAATGAGAATGACCTAACTTTTGATGCCATAACCTAATGTCATCAAGTTTTGTCAAATTGCACACTGATTTATTACCAACCAGATAGCAATTATCACTTGATCTTATTCCAATCATGACACAAAAGTTAGTGTTATCAAACACTTCACATGTATTTTTATTGAATTTTACCTCCAAATTGTCATCACATAGTTGGCTAATGCTAATTAAATTAGCAAGTAAACCATCTACGTGCAAGACATTTTTCAAAGGAGGAAAACCAACAATATCCAGTGTTCTTTTACCAACTATTTCACTCTTGCCTCCACCACCATAAGTCACTGAGCCTCCTTGAATAGGTTGGTACTCTGTTAGAAATGATTTTGTTCCCGTCATATGACGTGAACAACCACTATCAAAGTACTAAGTTCCTGCAATGTTAGTCCTTAAAGTTGTATAAACAACATAGCATTTCAGTTTTCCTTGGGTAACCAACCCTTTTTTGAAAATCTGGATTTCTGTTCACCAGTGTTGCCATGAGTGTTGCCCTGAGAAACTGGCGACACTTGTGGCGACACTTGAAGACTGGACATTTTCTTTTGAAGGAAAATGCAATCTGATTTTAAATGTCCATCTTTGTGACAGTATCCACACTCATTGGATAGATCAGAAGAATCACTAGGAGTGCTACCCTTTTCCTTGACACGCTCTTTTACAAAACAATTTTTAGTTTCAACATCAAACAAGGAAGAGGTAATACTTTCAAGTGATTTTTGGAACCCAAGACCAGCTTTTAGAGGCTTACTCAACTTGAGTATTTCATCCAGTTTGGATGAACTCGTGTTGAGTTTTTTGAAGGTGGATTCGGCTAGGTTGAGTTTGGCCTTGATTTTATCAAGATCCAAGTCTCTCCTACTGAGTTGAGCTTCTAGCCGAGTCAAGGAGTTCTTAAGATCCTGATTTTCCTTTTTCAAGAAAACCACCATCTTATTCTCCTTTTTCCATTCCACGAGTAGAGATTTATAGAGGTTTTTTAATTCAAAAATGAGCTCATCTTTATCAAGGTCATCCTCTATAAACTCCTCTGAATTTAAATCAGTAGAACCATGCAAATTAAGATCATTTAAAGAATCGTACCTGCTAAGTGTTGTGCCAAGTGTTGCCATTTCCTGAACGACACTTGGGGCAACACTTTCTGAAGAAGTCACCAATGTTGTGTCAAGTGTTGTCAAATCTGTAACGACACTTGAAGTAACACTCTTAGTCGAAGGTAGCTCCTCTACCGTGGCCATCATGACCACTTGCTCTGACTTTTCTTCTTTCTCCGTTCCTTCCTCCTCTCCATCACTAAGAGATACCCACAAGTTTTTGCCCGCCTTTCTTAAGGTGTTTGCACATTCATTGGCATAGTGACCCCAACCGGAACAAGCATGACATTGAATAGATTCAATGTACTTAGGATCGGACCGGATCTTTTCCAAGGATGCACGCCTAGGTGGGGTATTCTTTTGATTTGGAGGAGGACCTCTTCTTGGCACAAAACTGGAGGTTTTGGCCGTTTGGTCCTTAGCCTTCACCTGCACTTTGTTAAATTTTCTAACCATAGAATTATATCTCTTTGCAAGTAAAGCTACACTAGTATTTTCATCTAACTCCTCGAAGAATTCATCTTCATCATCCACACATGTGTCCGAAGATTCAACTTTTAAGGCAATATTCTTGCCTTTAGAAGCCTCCATTTGTTCATTGAGATTCAACTCAAAGTTTTTCAAAATACTCATTAAGGAGTTGATGTCCATTGTTGAAAGATTATGGGCCTCTTCAATAGCTGAAACTTTAATATTAAAACGTTCGAGAAGAGTACGGATAGCTTTTGAAACAAGTTGTTTATTTGTAAAAGGCTCCCCTAATACTTGACAAGCATTTGAAATATCAATCAACTTTTCAAAATAAGACGAGATGTCTTCGTTTTCACCCATTCTTAATCTTTCAAACCTACTAGTGAGACCTCTAAGCTTTGTTTCTGACACGCCATCTCCTTCACAAAATCTTTGTAAAGTATCCCAAGCATCTTTTGCAGAGGGACTATTTTGAATGAGTTTGAACATATGCATGTCAACCCATTCATAGATGGCATTCAGTGCCTTTTCATTGAAACTAGCAAGATTATTCTCTTCAATTGTCCACTCGAATTCAGGTTTGACTTGAACGTCACCATCGTCATCCGGAGGAAGCATTGGAACAGAATAACCATTTAAAATAGATCGCCAAGCCCGAAGATCAATTGATTTGATATGCGAGCGTAGGCGAATCTTCCAATAAGCATAATTAGATCCGTCTAAAACCGGTAATCTCTTTTGATTAGGGTTTGCAGGATCATAAGCCATGACAAAAGGATCTAAACACTTAGTATATCAAGTGCTAGGCTCTGATACCAATTGAAATTGTCTATGGCTTGGAACTTGTGAGGCGAAACTCACAAGGTGAGATGAAACTCACGGGTGTTGTCCTTAGTGTTAATGACACTAACGACGACACTTTCACCAATTCTAGAAAAAGCACAAATCAATAGAAATAAATATAATTTGCAGCGGAAATATTAAAGCAATACACAAGAATATAATTTTTATCAAGTTATATAAATATATAACTTGATGGGTGCCAATAAGGAAAGACCTTTCTATTAATAATATGAATTCAATACAAGGTCGAAGAAGTTCCTTAATGATAAACGAACCCTGATATAAGGAACAACATACACGAATTCTCTCTGAAAATAAACACTCAAAAACCTCACAAAAATATAAAAATCTATATGAAATATTCGAGTGTTGGACAAAGTGTTGCCGACACGATAATGGCAACACTTGAGAGCAGAATTCTACTTTCTTGTGCAGATTTGCGTTTTATGAATTGGATGATCTTCAATGAAGATCCACTGCACTATTTATAGGCCACAAAGTCTTGGAGCCTACTCAAATGATCAGTTAACAGCTTGGAGTTTGTTTCCTCCATTTATGCCACTCGCCTCTTTTGTAGGAGACCTAGTCTTCTCTTGCTTCTCTTGCTTGTACCTCTTAGCTTTGGTTGCCTTGTACTCTGACTTGTTCTCCCCCAGAATAGCTGAATAAAATATCTCCTGGCTTGGTCATCAATTAAACAAATAAACACATGTTTATTTGTTAACTTCTTCTCCTCTTCGTGATTAACGCCTGGGCAGATTCTGTTGCTGATTTCAAGCTCATTTTAAGGTGACTAACTACTGTTATATAAACATTAATTTACCCATTAATATTTGTGAAAAATACAGTAACTAACTCAGTGTCGCCAATTCCAAATGGCAACACTTTTGGCAACACCAGTGGCAACACTGGTTTGCAACACTTGGGATGACATTCATGGCAACACATGATCTTAACATTAACAGGGACAGACAATCAGATTGCTGATATCCTCACTAAAGCTCTGGACTCCAAGAGGTTTTCCTTCCTCAGAGGAGAAATGGGTATGCTTGAACTTAAATGAATCCATTCTTTTTATTTGCTAACTTGTGTGTTGAGTATAGGTTGATATTCCTGTTGAGGATTCAAACCTCACCCTGTTGAAACCGCGTGTATCAAACCACATGCACTCAACCACTTGCATCCAACCGCACAAATCCTAACCGCTTGTTGCAACCTAACCGCATGGATCTCAACCGCGTTTCAACTTAAGAGTAACTTTTGTTTATTGCTTATATTTATTTGTTTAAAAAAATTGTTCAAATTCTTTCTATTTATTTTTCAGTCCTTAAATTTTGACATAGGGGTATTTTTGCAAATGTTTTCCCACGTTATTTCAAAATTTAAAGGCATTTAATGGCATTTAATGCAAAAGGGAACATTCTGCATTTAAACCCTCTTGTCAGACGTCATTTGAAGATGAAAGGGTGCAGGAGCAGTGATGGAACACTTAAGTGATAGTAAAACCATCATCACTTGTGTCCCTTCACCCTAGGCAATCACCTATAAATACCTAATTTTAGAAATCATTTGACTTTTTACTTGCTGTCTCTGTCTCTCTGCACGTACTTTCTACCAACTCTTTTTCTCTCTCTCTCCAAAACTTTCATAAAACCCTTATTTTTTCAAATCAACAATGGCACCTAAGAAGCCTTTCTTTGACATGGTATGGTTTCTAACCCTTATCTCTTTAACTTTCTGCAAATTATATCTGTCTAATCTGCCATTTTTGTACCTTGATGGTTTCGAACTTCATCAACTGATTTTTGTTCATATCTACTTCATTTCTTGATCATTTTGAATGAAAATTGTTGGATTTTGTTCGGATTATGCTTGTGATTCTGATTATATGCTTTATTTCATGATCAATAGCTATTTTGGGCACTGATTTTGAACTTTTTAAGTTTTTATTTTCGAAAACCCATTTCTAATTTTTTGCTTTTTCTTGTTGATTCTGAACAAAGTATGAACTTTTATTGTTATATTGTTAATCTACTGCTCAATGTGATCATTTTGACATATTATTTGTTGATTTTGGTTAACATTTGATGAATCTCTGTTCTTGGTGTTCTTCATGTTCTTCGTGCATTCATGTGACTGTTCATCTCCTTTTTCAGAAATTTCTTATTGGATTGTCTTGATTTTCAATATTATTTTTCATACTTAGAAATTTTTTGGAAATTTTGGATTTTGATTTGCATGTTTGAACCGCTTCACTTTCAACCGCATGCTTAGTATTTGAAACCGCATATTTGTAACCGCATATAACTTTTGTTTCAACTGCATGCTCTTGATAATAGAAAACCGCATGTTGAAAACCACTTAGTTATCTTTTGAAACCGCATGCTAGAATTTACATAAGTTTTACCAAGTATATAGGCTGGAAACTATAACCTTCCCCTCCAAAACACTGCTTGCATGTGTGGGATAACCTTGGATTACAATGCCACGTAATAGTATACATACTTTTGTATTTTATTAGTTGTTTCCCTGCCTTGTATTCACAGTTTTCTTGGGGTTTGAAAATTCTCATTTTTCAAAACTGCACTATTTCCAACCGCATAGGTGCACAAACCGCTTGTAAACTGTGAATCAATATGATAGATCTAACTTGAGTGTCTTCCTTGTAGGATTCTCAATATTTTCTTCCTGGGTGGGAAATCAATGAACCTGAACTGAAGTCAGATGCTCTAGGGAGAGAGATGATCAGGAAGATGGATGCTTCTGGAATTCTTCCATTATTCAACAAGAAGCAGTCCTACACAATTCCCCTCTTTGTGGACCACTTCTATGCAACTGCTAAGCCTGGACAAAGGAAGTTGTCTGATGGAAAGAAGATCAACTGCTTAATTGGAGTAGTTGAAGGATTTGAGGTCACTGTTGACTACCTAGATATCAGAAGCACCTATGAGTTCAATGTATCTGGTGCTCCCCTTGAAGTCTCTCAAGAGGTTATGGATGCCACTTGCTCTACTCTCACTGGAGATCTTGCATCACTGACTGGGTATTACAAGAAGAAGCCCAGGAGAGCATTTGGAGAGATAATGAGCCATCTCTGCTACCTTGTAGGGAAGTCTGTATGTGGGAAAACTGGAAACCACAACAACTTCACCTCTCAGCAGTGGATGTACTGCTGTGCTGTTTTCAATGGAATCAAGCTCCATTGGCCCAGAATTCTGCTGAGAGAGCTTGCCAAAAGCATAGACATCTATCAATCGAAGACCAAGGATGAAGCCATCAGGTGGAGACCTTTCTGCAGATTGCTGACTGCCATTTTTACCAATTACCAGCACTTGGAAGACTTGAGAACCACTACTCCTGAAATATCAGTGCATTGGGGAAATGAGGAATCCCTTGGACTTAAAGTTTGCCACAACTTCAGATTCTCTTTTGGCAATGATGATTACAGGATCCTTTATGATGCTGACACCAACCAGCCAAAGGAGCATTATGTTGAAATGACTCCTGAGACCGCAGTCAAGGGTCTGGGCAAAGCAATAAGGAAAGTTTCAAGGAAGAGAAAAGCCACAGATGAACTGCTCCCTAAGAAGACAAGGACCACTTCAATTTAACCGCGTGCAGCTGCTGGTGCTGGCACGAGTAAGAAGGGCAAAGAAAATTGTCTCTGGTAGATGAGGATGAAGAAGAAGAAGATGCAACCATTCCTCCCTTGGTTGCAAGAGCCAAGAAGCCCAAACAAACTCAAGTAGATTTGGCAAAATTGTCTGATGAAGACCTGGCCCCCTTTTACAAGGCTGAGATTGCTAGGATTGAGAAAGAGGCAGCTGAGAAAAGAGCTACTCATGGAAAATCAAAGGAAGCTGAAATCCAACCACCTCCATTCCAACCGCAGCCTGCTACCCAACCGCCTATCTCTCAACCGCCTCCAACCAAAACATTTATCCAAACACCACCTCAATCCCCTATCCAATCTCACCACTCCTCACCAAACAATTCTCAACCGCCTTCTCCTTCTCAACCCTCCGAGCTGCAACCGCTCAGGGGGAGAATCCTAAGCCAAAGAGGGTCAAACACATTGCCAAGAAAAAGACACCAACCAAAGGGCCCAAGCATTTCCTACAACGTGTGGCCCAACAACCTTCTCCTTCTCCATCTCCATCCCCTTCCCCTTCCAATTCTCACTTTCATTCCCCTTCTGTACAATACTCCTTAGGCCCTGCATTTTCCACATGGACCTCAAGACCTTCTGTGGGCCTAGCAACTTCCATTTCTAACCAAAACAGAACCCCAACTCCTTCACCTCCTCATTCAAACCGCTCCAACTCCCCTTAACACTCTAACCGCTCTCAATAACCTTCTCATTCCAACCGCGCTCAAACACCACCTCTCTCTAACTGCACCCCTGTTGTATCTATCTCTAACCACAACCGAACTCCAACCCCTTCTCCTGACCGTGCCCATACTCCTCCTCCCAAATCTCCTACCCCTGCCAATTCCCCCCTTCAATAGAATACCCCTTCTCTTGAACTTCATGATTCTCACATAAGTTCCTCCTCTAACTCAAACCCAATTACCTCAAGCGTTCCAACTTCAAATATTCCACCTCCTCCAACCGCTCCTATTTCAACCGCCCATACTACCTTACCCCAAACACTTCCAATTCCTCCCTCAACCGCTTCACCATACACAATCTCTGCCAACCGCATATTCCAAACCCTTCTTTCCCAAATACCTCAAACTACCCTTCCTACTCAAGCTCCACCCATAGTTCTAACCGCTCCTACCACTGAATCTCAACCACCTCCCTCCTTTGCCCAAATTCCTTCCACTTCAACCGCACCTCCTTCTGACTACTGTCAAATGCTTTCCACCCTTCAACTCATCCAATCCCAACTTATAGTCAACCAAGGCCACATGCTAAAACTTACTGAATCCAACCTTGCCTTGGCTGCCTCCAACTCATCTCTTGAAGCCTCCAACCGCTCCCTGCATTCCAAAGTGGACTCTCAAACCACTGAAATGGCAATCTTAAAAGCCCAATTGATTGATGCGATTAAGGGGGAGAGAGGTTCCACCAATCAAACCGCTGAAGCTGTTAAAATCGCAGCTGAAGCATGCTTTCAGGGTTTTAAGAAAGATTTAGCTAATGGAGTTCTTAAAGCACTGGGTGATGCAGTGTCAAAATCTCAACTTCATGAAATGCTCACTCAGTTATCAGATGCTTTTGTCACTACTACCAACACTGCTCTTGAAACCTTCATGAAGACAGTTTCTGATACTCAACCGCAGCAACAACCTTCAACCTCAACCGCCCCATTCCAAACTGCCCTTGATGCCTTGGAATTCAAAATTCTATCTGAGCTGGACTCCCTCAAAGATAGAATCAATGTTGACCTAAACATTGTGGGAGACAATCTCAAGAATAAGGTTAAAACTTTTGATGATGATGTCAGTTTCAGATTTGAGAACCTAACGGCAGGATTCAACTCCAAGATTGAAAATACCATCAATGAGTTGAAATCTTCCCTAAGTATGACAGTTGATCTGGAGCCCATGAAAGAAGCTATCTCAAATCAGACCGCTGTACTTCAGGGGGAGATTCATACATTCTACAACACTCTCAATTCCTCTATTGAACTGTATACTGGTGAAATCAAGGAGAGTGTTGCTGCCAATACCAGAACTATTGATGCTGTCAATTCAACCACAGCTCAATCCGTAACCGCACTCAGGGCAGTAGAGACAACCCTTGGAAGAACTGCTGAAGAGGTCAGAACTTTAAGAAGAACCCTTTGTGGTGAAAGCTCTGCATTCAGACCTTCAGGACCTTCAGTGCCAAATCAAGAAGTTATTCAACCGCGCCATCAGTCCTCCCAGCGACCGCATCATCAACATCAACCGCGTCAGCACTAGGACCGCTCCTTCATTGTAATCTCTTTCCTTTTGCTGAACTATTTTGTTTGTTGGACCGCACTTCATGTATCTTTTTGTCCAACCTATTTTGCTTTTGTAACCTTTGTATATTGCTTTTCTACCAATGTAACATGTAACTGCAATGGTAGTAAATAAAAATGCATCATTGGTTCCAAAACTTTGTTCATATCAAACTGCTTGTTTGTAGAACAATGAAACCGCTTTTGGGTTTATAACCTCATTCAAATATTTTCTAACTTAAAATCATATTTTTGAAATGAAGGTTAAACATTCAGTTTAAACCGCACTTTAAACTTAAACTCATACTTTTCAAGTGCACAGAATGCATTTCTATACTTTTCAAGTTGTAATTTTAAATCTTTCAATAGTATAGAAATCTATAGCTTAAGCTAAGTGTGTGCATTGACTTGGGACATGAATTACCATGTTAATTCTTATGGACATGTTTTTACCAAGTACAATGTTTTCTTTTGCTATAGTAGGTAATGGCATCAATCAAATAGGGGGAGATTGTTGGGTATGCATATTTTAACCCTCCTATTTTAGATTAGATTTGATTGATACCATAACCTCCTGTCTATTTTAAGGACTTTAGGACCCTATGTAATGGAGCTTAGACTTCAATTTTTTAGCTAAGTCCATTTTATAGAATAGGTTAAATTTAGGCTTGAAGACTGGCACAAGACTCATTGGATATGAGGTTGCAGTTCCAAGCAGTTTCAAACCGCATTTCAAAACCGCACATGCAACCGCATGCTGAATTCCTCTTTGAATCTGCTCCTTGAACAACTGCAGTACAACCGCTTGGTGAACCGCACCGGTGCTATTCTAATATCTCAACTGCACTTTGCAACCTCCTGGTGAAACCGCATCTATCCAACCGCATGCACACCAGACCGGATCCAATGATTGAAGACTTGAAGTGAACCACTTTTTATCGTTGGAATTCACATCAGAAATATCAAAAGTCAACCACTAAATCTTGTCACGTGATTCAATGTCAGAGAAGATCTGCAAGGATCTTGAAAAGGTGACAGGTGTCCTAACCACCTTGCTTGCAGTTGAAGCCTGATCAGCTTTATCTGCAGCTGCTGTACCAAAGGACAAAAGTGGATATTGTGGACCAATGGGAAAGCACCTGTACAGTACTTGATACAGCTGTGTCCAATGGCTAGTTCCTTGGTGCTTGGGTATAAATACCCCTAATCTTCACCATTTGAAGATTGCTTGAGATAATTGAAAGTGCTGTGTTCATAGAAGTTGAAGCTCTGCCCAGAAATTATTCAACCCTTTGAATCTTCATCTTCAAACTTCAAGAAATATATTCCCCAGCCTAGAAATCAAGCCTTAACACCATCAAGAATCATTTTTCTCTCCATCTCAAAAGATTTAAAGAGCCTTGATCTTGTTCTCACACACACACCTCACTTGTTTAATCACATAGATTAATCATTTGAGATACACTGGTTATAGTCTAGGATTTTTTCTTCATAGAAAAGATTTTAGATCTAGTATTACTCATTGTACTTTGTAATCTCTCATACTCAATATAAAATCTCTCTTAGAAATCCAAAACTAACCATCTTGGTAGTGGACGTAGATCGTTTATCGATTGAACCACTTCAAATATTGTGTTCTAACTTTTCTGCATTTATTATTTCTTGTGCTTACTAATTATTTATCTCTGTCTCTGTTTGATTTTATTTATAGTTATCCATTATTAATAATTGTGTTTGGAGTTAACATTGTCAAAACTTCACTTGTTGTAAACTGCACTTATCAAAACCGCAATATCAAAACCGCTTTACAAACCGCCTCTCCAAAACCGCTTTGTATCTCTATTATTCCGCTGTACATTTTACATCTCTACTTGCAGTTTATTATCAACTGCAAGCGGTTTTGTAAGCTTAGAGGTTTAGTTTTTAAAAGAGGGCAAAAAATTTGTAACAACTATTCACCCCCCCTAGCTGTTTTTAACCCTTGTTGCCACCTTTGGGACCAACAGTGACAAATGCTCCTACGATCCATATCCCGACACCCCATGCGGAAAAACTTGAGAAGTTTGTTGGCCACAATTTTAAACGTTGGCAACAAAAGATGCATTTCTACCTCACTACCTTGAATTTGGCAAAATATCTGAAAGAGGGTATGCCAAAGGTGAGTGAAGGAGAAACCGATGTTACAACCTTGGCTGCGGTTGAAACATGGAAGCATAGGGAATACTTGTGCAGAAACTATGTCCTTAATTCGCTTTCAGATTCTCTTTACAATGTGTTTAATGAGAAGAAATCTGCAAAGGAATTATGGTGTTCTTTGGAACGCAAATATAAGATTGAGGACGCGGGAACAAAGAAGTTCATTGTTGCCCGTTTCCTTGATTTTAAGATGGTGGACAGCAAGAGTGTGAAATCTCAAGTTGATGAGTTTCAAACTATTTCGCACGAGATTCATGCCGAGGGTATGATCATAAGTGAAAGCTTCCAAGTGACTGCAATCATTGAGAAATTGCCTCCATCTTGGAATGATTTCAAGAACTACCTTAAGCATAAGCGAAAGGAAATGGATGTGGAAGGAATCATCCTTCGTTTGAGTATTGAAGAGAACAATAAAGCCGCTGAGAAAAAGTTTGTTTCTAGTGTGTCTAAGGCCAATATGGTGGAGCATGGTGAAAGCTCCAAAGGCAAAAGCTTTGGGAAGGGAAAAGGGAAGGTTGTGACAACTTCCAAGCATTTCCACTTGGGACCAAAAGGTGGTGTTTCCAAGAAGAAGTTCTTAGGAACTTGTTACAATTGTGGCGGTGAAGGCCACAAGGATCATGCTTGCAAATTGCCCAAGAAGGCTCATGAGGCAAACATGGTGGAAGGCATTGCTAGGGAAGTGTCCGAGATGCACCTCGCAACTGTGATTTTCGAGGTGAATTTGGTGGGTTCAAACCCAAATCAATGGTGGATTGACACCGGTGCTACTAGACATGTGTGCTCCAATAGAGACATGTTTAGTACTTTTGTTGCTAAGGATGGCGAGAAGCTATTCATGGGGAATTCAGTCACCTCCGAGATCAAATGATAAGGAAAAGTGGTCTTGAAGATGACATCCGGGGGAGTTGACTCTCAACAACGTGCTTTATGTGCCCGATATCCGAAAGAACATGGTGTCCGGATTGCTTTTGATAAAGCATGGTTTTCGTATTGTGTTTGAGTCCAATGTAGTCACTTTGTCTAAGAGTGGAATGTTTGTGGGTAAAGGCTATGTCAATGATGGTCTATTCAAGTTAAGTGTAATGGTTGTTAAGGCTAAAGCTAATGATATGAATATCTCTTCTGTTTACTTGCTTGAGTCATCTAATTTGTGGCATGGTTGACTTAGTCATGTTAATTTTGATTCTATATGTCGTTTGACAAAAGAAAATTCTAGTCCAAAGTTTAAATTTGATTGTAAACAAAAATGTGAAATTTGTGTAGAAACAAAATTAATAAGAAAGTCATTCCCTTCAGTTGAAAGACATAGTGAACCACTTGAATTGGTTCACACGGACTTATATGACTTTAAATCAACACAATCACGGGGCGGCAATAAGTACTTCATGACTTTTGTAGATGATGGCACAAAGTATTGCTATGTGTATCTTCTAAAAAGTAAAGATGAAGCTATAGAGAAGTTTACTCTCTATAAAAATGAAGTTGAGAATCAATTAAACCGGAAAATTAAGGTGCTAAAAAGTGATAAAGGGGGTGAATATGAATCTCCATTTGAAGCAATATGTGCTCAAAGGGGAATTAAACATATAACCTCGGCACCTTATACACCCCAACAAAACAGTGTTGCCGAAAGGAAAATTTGAACATTAAAAGAAATGATGAATGCCATGTTATTGAGTTCAGGATTACCGGATAACATGTGGGGGGAAGCCGTGTTGTCGGCTTACTACGTGTTAAATAAAATACCCCGAAAGAAACAAGACAAAACTCCTTATGAACTATGGCATGGAAGAGTACCAAGTTATAAACATTTAAGAGTGTGGGGTGTCTTTCAAAGGTATCCATACCTCCTCCTAAAAAGGTGAAGATTGGACTTAAAACTGTTGATTGCATATTTATTGGATATGCACATAACAGTAGTGCTTATAGATTTCTTGTGTATGAGTCAAAAATTGAAGCTATACACAAAAATACTATAATGGAATCTGTGAACGTATCTTTCTTTGAGAATATATTCCCGTGTAAGTCAAGAAATGAGGCAAGATCAACGATTAAGGTAATAGATTCAATAGAAGACGAACACGTTCAAGATAAAAGTGAAGAAGAAGAGGTGGAACCTCGATGGAGAAAAAGAGCTAGGATTGAAAAATCCTATGGTCCGGACTTTCTAACCTATATGGTAGAAAGTGAACCACAAAGTTACAAAGAAGCCGTTAGCTCTTTGGAAGGACCTTTGTGGAAGGAAGCAATTAAAAGCGAAATTGATTCCATTTTGCAAAATCACACATGGAAACTAGTGGACCTTCCTGCGGGAAGTAAACCACTAGGATATAGATGGATTTTCAAAAAGAAAATGAAAGCGGATGGAACAATTGATAAGTATAAGGCCCGACTTGTAATTAAAGGTTACAGACAGAAAGAAGGCCTAGACTATTTTGACACGTATTCTCCGATCACGAGAATAACGCCAATAAGAGTTGTACTTGCAATTGTCGCGTTGAGAAATCTTGAAATACATCAAATGGATGTAAAAATAGCCTTTCTAAATGGAGATTTAGAAGAGGAGATTTACATGGAACAACCCGAGGGGTTCGTTGCTCGTGGACAAGAAAAGAAGGTGTGCAAATTAGTAAAGTCATTATATGGCTTGAAACAAGCACCAAAACAGTGGCATCAGAAATTTGATAATGCTATAATGCAAAGTGGATTTAAAATAAATGAGTGTGTCAAATGTGTCTATACTAAAACCACGGAAAATGGCTATGTCATTTTGTGTCTTTATGTAGATGACATGCTTATCATAGGGAGTTGTGATAAGATGATCAAATCCACGAAAGACATGTTGAATTCGAAGTTTGACATGAAAGATATGGGACTTGCGAACGTAATCCTTGGAGTTAAAATTTCTAGAATATCCAACGGACTTGTGTTAAGTCAATCTCATTATGTGGATTAAATTCTTGAGAAATTTAGCAAGGATGACAATGGAATAGCGAATACTCCAATCAACCCAAATCTTCATCTATCAAAGAATAGAGATGAACCGGTGTCTCAATTAGAGTATTCGAGAATCATCGGAAGTCTAATGTTCTTGATGAGTTGTACTAGGCCGGATATTGCTTATACCGTTAGCAAGTTAAGCCGGTATACAAGTAATCCTGGAATAAATCATTGGAAGGGTATAGTAAGAGTACTAAGGTACTTAAGATATACTCGTGATTTTGGATTACATTACACTAGACATCCAGCTGTGATAGAAGGATATAGTGATGCTAATTGGATATCGGATATCAAAGACTCAAGGTCTACAGGTGGATATTTATTCACATTAGCAGGTACAGCTATATCATGGAAATCTTCTAAGCAAACTGTTATAGCTAGATCAACCATGGAATCTGAGTTTATAGCATTAGATAAATGTGGCAAAGAAGCCGAATGGCTATGCCAATTTCTAGAAGATATTCCAAGATGGGAAAAGCCCGTGCCGCAATTAGTATACATTGCGATAGCCAATCTGCGATTGGTAGGGCACAAAGTCATATGTATAATGGTAAGTCTAGACATATACGTCGAAGACATAATACCATTAAACAACTATTTGCAACTGGCACCATATCTATTGACTATGTAAGGTCAAAAGATAATTTGGCGGATCCGCTAACCAAAGGGTTAAGTAAAGAGATAGTTGCAAGGTTGACATTGGGAATGGGATTAAAGCCTCTTGAGAAGTTAAACACAGCGGAAAACCTAACCTAGCTGACTGGAGATCCCAAGATCTAGGTTCAAAGGGACAACCTAACTGTTAAAAGACTTGTAGCGTCACTGTGGAGGTCAACCTATACTCATTCCTTAAAGTGACATCCCGAGATGAATGAGGTTAAGCCTATGGCTTTTAATAATTCTTATGAGAAGTAAAATGAGTTACTTAAAAGAATCACTTATGTGAGAAAGAAGTAGAGGTCGCTTCGAGGATAATTGTGTGAGGCTCAATTCTTAGACCTTCTCACAGAACCAGGCATTGTGATCCATGGCCATGAATGGACACAGCTATGAAAGCTGAATTGTGTTAGGGAGATACCTGTGTAAAGTATATGATCGGCTACACAAAAAGCTAGTAGTTCAAGGACATCGCGTCTACTGATTAGCAAGTAGAGTAAATATGCTTTTACAAGGAAAGGTTCAAAGGGCAAACCCCTACCTATCCTATGCAGGTTTTCGACTGCCGGACTTTATCACCTATCCTCATGAATTTCCTTCATGTGGGGGATTGTTGGAAAAATAGTGTGTTTTGAAGGAAATTAATGGATTAATTTCTAAAGGGTAATTTAGTCAAATTACTTAAGTGGTTTAGTGTGTTTGTGAAATAAAATATTTATTTGTCCAAAATGGTTTTTGGATGAATTAAATATAAATGCTCAAAGGATTTGGCCCACTTATTGCTAATAAATTTTGATTTTGTAAATCAAAATTGGTTTTGAATTTTACTGAGGTGCTCGACCGAGCAGGTTGTTGACTCGGCCGAGCAGAGCATGACAGAAGGTCCAAAGTTTCTGGACAACCATGCTCGGCCGAGGCATATGCCTTGCTCGACCGAGCATATCTGGGTAAAGCCTTGCTCGGACGAGCAAGGTATAAGACTCGACAGAGCAGGTCCTGAGCAGACATTTAATAGCCAAGTATTAAATGTGAAAAACTGAAACGGAAAATCATTATGGCTAATATTTTCTGATTAATGATTGTTTAATTTCATAATAATGTTGTTTATTACATAATTAATACAATATTTTCAGTTTTAATCTTGGTTTTGAAATTGTTTAAATTGTTGTTTGTCAACAACAATTGGAAAACACTTGGTAGAACACTTGAGAAAAACCACAGCAGAAAACAAACACTTGCCCTGCAATTCTCTTCCATTTTCTCCTGTTGCATCTTGTTGCTTCATTCTTTGGCCTCCTAGTTTGCATTATAGAAGAAGAGGTGATCTTGTCCAAGCACGATTCAACTCGCCGGGAACTTTAGGTGCAAAGTGCCCCCGGTCCGCACGTTCTATCCTGGGAGACAAGCGATCCAAGCAAACTCAAGCACACTCGGTGAGGGGTCGAATATGTCTTAAAGAGACAGTGGTTTCATTGGACTCGTGCAAATTCAACAACTTATCCTTTGTATTTTCAATTTTTCTTAATAGTATTTCATTTACTTTTTTTCTGTAATTGTAACACCCCTATAACAGTTTCATGTAAAACTTTTCATGCTTTAGAACTTATACCATCTTGTGATATACTCCCTCCGTCCCACAATTTTATGGACTTTTGCAAAATGCACGGGGATTAAGGAGAAATTATTATATTGAAAGTGTTGTGAGTGTGAAAATAAAATAGGAGAGAGAATGAGTGGAGAGAATAGTAAATTATAATGGTGATGTGAGTATTAAAATAATGTAGGAGAGAGAATGAGTGGAGGGAATAGTAAAGATTTCTTTCCATTTTGGGAAAGTTAGATATTATTGTGGGACGCCTAAAATAGAAAGTTTACATATTATTGTGGGGCGGAGGGAGTATGTCATCTTACTAAACAAACTAAAAATCTATTTTCCGCGAGTGATAGTCACTTATGATTGATATCATTATTTTCTATCACTATTGATGATTGTTCAAGAACCACTTGGATATACTCCCTCCGTCTCAGAACAATTTTCACACTTTTCCTTTTGAGCGTTCCAAAACTTACTTCACACATTTAAAACTTACCTAAAATGAAAAGGAATCTTTACTATTCCCTCCACTCATTCTCTCTCCTATATTATTTTAATACTCACAACACCATTATAATTTACTATTCTCTCCACTCATTCTCTCTCCTATTTTATTTTCACACTCACAACATTTTCAATATAATACTTCCTCCTTAAAACCAGTGCAAACAGTGTTTGTGAAGTAAGTTCCGGAACGGAGGGAGTATTTTCTTAAATCTAAATCAGGTTTCTCCTATCCTCATTTTTTTCTAAACTGGTCTAATATTAATTTAAAACTGTTGTTCAGAAAGTTAGATTTGACAATCGTTCAGAATTCTTTAATTATGATGTTATTGCTCTTCATTCTAATCTAGGTATTGAACAACAAAATAGTTGCGTTGAAACCCCCTAATAAAATAGAATGTGTGGATTCAAAGAATACACATACGCATTTTACAAGTTGCTAGGGCCTTAAGGTTATTCAAGCCAAATATCTTAACAACAAATATCCTACTCTCATTCTCTAAAATAAAATTCCATATGAAGTTCTTATTGGCACACCTCCTTCATATGTGCATGTCAAAAACTTTGGCAGCCTTTCTTATACCCTTTGTTATGCATCACATAACAATCCAATTTCCATACATAGTACATAAGCTACATGATTGACAAAATCTCCCTCTTATTAAAATTATCTACCAAGTACACTAGTTTATCACTTTAGTATATGCACAAAGTAAAAGACGAATCAACAAGGACTATGGTGGAACAAGTATATTTTATTAATATAATAAGTAACCAAAAAGGGGTTTGATTTATACGTTGAATTATTAATCTAAGAAGGTAAGAAACAACAATTAAAGATAACAAAGACGCAAGGAATTCATGAATTGGGATCATAACAATTTTCTTTTTATGTTTTTTAAATCATGTAAAAGGAATTCAATCTAATTCTTGGATTCGTTCAAAACAAATCTAGAGTTTAAATTTTAATATCTTCCGTTAAGTCGATAAAAACATTAAAACCCTAATATCACTATCTTGTTTATATATTCCTTGAAGTCAATATAAACATTCAATAAATTCGATTAAGAACAGAATAACATAAAAACCTAGATTTATTGATTTTCGTGAAGTACTCAATTAAATCTAATCTTTTCAACAATGGTCAATGTATAAATCACTCATCTGAGTGAAACGATTTATACCCAAATAGATTCAAATGCCAAAAGTATCTTAACATACAATTAAAGCCTAAGTATGATAATTAAGAATGTTGAGATGAACAATAATGAGAAAAAGATATAGTTTTAATCATTTAGTTTAAACTAGTTTTACACCCGTGTGTTAAACGCACGGATAAATAAATTTGAAAAATTAACTAATTAAAAAGATATAAAAAATATAATAATTTAAGAAAATATAATTTTAAAGATATTTATTTCAATAAAAATATGTCATTGTATCAATTCAATAATATTACACATATAACTAACAAATTGAATTGTACATATTGAAATATTTATTAAAATACAAAATGATTAGTGAAATATTCACCTTTATTTTTCAATATCAATACCATGTATCAAAGTTTTAAAATAGTATTATTTTTATTATTAATCCACAAATCAAGTAAATCAGTGATAAGTGTCTATTTTATAGGCACTTATATGATAAATATATGCTTTATTTAGTATAGTTTTAATCATTTAGTTTAAACTAGTTTTACACCCGTGCGTTAAACGCACGGATAAATAAATTTGAAAAATTAACTAAAAAGATATAAAAAAATAATAATTTAAGAAAATATAATTTTAAAGATATTTATTTCAACAAAAATATGTCATTGTATTAATCCAATAATATTACACATATAACTAACAAATTGAATTGTACATATTGAAATATTTATTAAAATACAAAATGATTAGTGAAATATTCACATTTATTTTCAATATCAATATCATGTATCAAAGTTTTAAAATGTTTATAAAGGAAGTGACATTAACATCACTTGATCACCTATTTTTTTTACAAATATTGCCTTTTAAAAGAAGAAAATTATTTGATAAATTTGTACTTTAAAGAAATAACTAACTAACTAGATAAATAATAAAAATATTCTTTTAAGTAATTATACCCATGAATATTGAAATAGAAAATACTAAACTACTAACTAAAAGTTAATTTTATAATTCTATGTATTAACATTTTTTTTAAATATAATTAAGTTTTATAACACGTTACTCATATTTATGAATATTGAAATATTTATCATTTAATTAATAATTATAATTTATATTTATTTGAAAATACTATAATCATATTCATATAATGTTAGTCTTAGTTAGAAATTAAAAGATATACTTTATTCTTTTTAAAAAATCAACTTTATTAGAGTTGACTCAACATTAAATCAATAATTTTAATATTTTGTCTTTTAATAACCTTTTCCATTGGTTAAAGAAAAAAAAATCTAATAATATTTTATTTTTGAAAGAGCACTATAAATTGGATAATATTTAGATGGAGTAGGTGCACTTTTATAAGTTATTTTTAATGACTAACTGGAAGAAAATTTAAATTGCAACAATTTTTTTTACAAGATTTCTTATGATAATTCATAAAAGATATAAAATGCTATGATACTTGTACAATTTTTATTTAGCAAATATCTCTTTTTAATAGTGTAATAATTATGGTTAAAAAATAGTGTAATTATTAAATGTATGGGAAGTAATGAAAATGACTTTATAAATTCTGATATAATTTTGGAGAAAAAAGGTGTTTAGATCACTTGAGCCTTTATATATATATATAGATAATAGATTAGCTCATATTTGTACTTGTTTCGCGAATTTTATACTTGGTGGTATATTGTTATGATTTAATAGGAGTTAGGTACATTTTTGGAGTAAAAAGGATATGGAGTAAAGCTTATGGGAGTAGAAATATCAAACTTGGAAAAAGAAAATTGAATCAGACCAAACCAGTAGGTGCTCGACCGAGCACCCATATAGACTCGGCCTAGCAGATCAAAGCCGAATGGACATGTATTCTGAAAAGTTGTGCTCGGCCGAGCAGGTCATATGACTCGACCGAAACCACAAAAAAACTTGTCAAGCCAAAACTTAACAGATTATTTTAATACCGCAAGTACACGGTGCAGATTTAGTATAGAAACGAAAAATGCGGGTCGATCCCACGAGGACAATATTACTATGGATTAATACTTGCTTTTAGTTAATAATTATGAATAAAAATAGAGTGGGGGGGGGGAGAATTTGTTTTGTTTATGATTATCTAGAAAAGATGCAATATTACTCTAAATTAGGTTTATGATTATCTAGAAAAGATGCAATATTACTCTAAATTAGGTTGAATTCTAAATGATGAAGGTATTCCCGTGATTGGGACTCAAACAACCATGTATTCACCAAACAACCATGCTTTTTATAAAAATGATCAAGTTATAATCAAGGATGATACGCTATTCGTGCTAGCTTCTCACGATCAAGCAAGATAGCACATGTATTTTAAGACTAACACGGTCTTTCTCTCGATGGTTCCGTACATTAGTCAAAATTCATTAAGTTTATATTAAATCCACGTACTTTACACTAAAGAATCATCCATAGGCAAATAATCTACTCTCGTGATTAATAGTATCTAGTTTAATTCATATGGTTCCGTTAATCAATATTTACTGCTAAGTCCATCTTTTAATTAACTAGGATTTATACAAATATGGACGTCTTCATATTCGTAGACGTTTAAGAATGACATGAAGAAAATTGATTAAGAGATGAGGAAGAGGAAAGAAGCATGATTTAATAAGATGAACACATGAAGTCGAGTTTCCAACCCCAATAATTTGGGGGATTACTCACTAGCATGATAAAAACCACAAGTATAATATGCAAATAAGACATAAAATGAAATAGGAAATAGAGATACTTATTCGTAATACTTGTAGAAAGAACAAGGGCTAAGAAAATAATCTTCAATGTATTATTGTTTCAACTCCAAATTTTTACTCAAGAACGTGTTAATAATCCTCTCAAAGTTTGAAGATAATGATATTGTGGTATTACAATAGCACTAGAGTATGTTTACAAGTAAATCTGGATGTCTGGATCACTAATTACATGTCCTATTTATAGGTATTTCGATCGAGTCATATGACCTGCTCGGCCGAGCATAACCTTCCAAAAGACATGTCCATTTGTCTTTGATCTTCTCGGTCGAGTCTATAGGGGTGCTCGGGCGAGAACCTGCTGATTTGGTCTGATTCAATTTTCTTTTTCCAAGTTTGATCTTTCTAATCCCATAAATTTTACTACATGCCCTTTTTACTCCAAAAATGTACCTAACTCTTGTTAAATCATAACAACATACCACCAATTATAAAATCCGCGAAACAAGTACAAATATATGCTAAATCAAACTAAAATGATTAAAACTAAATTAAATAAATCACATATTTGTCATATAAGTGCCTATAAAATAGACACTTATCAATTATCCTCGAAGGGCCATTAAAATAAAATAATAAAATCTTGAATCTTTAAAATAATAAAAACCCTAAATTAATATATACTCTATTTTTAGAGAGAAGAAGAGATGATTAGAAATCTTAAAACCTATTATATAGGTAGTTTATATAGTAGGAGGGGAAGAAATTACTAACTGGAATCTAATTTTGAACAATATTTGCTAAATTCCTTGTCAAATTCGGATTAAAGAGGCCAAATCCGTCGCAAGTTTGTCACTATTTCCTTTGGAGCTGCCTTCAATCTTGTGACGGAATCAAACCCGTCACAGAATTTTCGTCACAAACCAAGTGGAGCGGTCGCCCAGCCTTGGTCGCCCGCTCGTTCTTCTTTTCTGTTCAGAACTTGTGTTCGCTCCTTATATAGAGCGTTCATTCCTTCCTATTTTCAGCTTTGGTCCCTGCATTTCCTTTCTTTTGCACTTTAGTCCCTGAACTTTCAAGACATAGCTTAAATCCTCAATTTTATGCCTAATTGCACTTCAGCCACTATACTTATAAAACACTAGAACATACATTAAATTCCCAAAGTTTTGATCAGAAAATAGGCTTGGAAATATATCTTTTAGATAGATAAAAACACATTCATCAAATACCCCCAAAGTTATATTTTGCTCGTACTCGAGTAAAACAAAATAAAATTAACTCACTAACAAAATAAAACAAAATATTTTTGGGATTGTTCAATTTATATAATAGGTTATCGGCCAAATAAGTATCAGATCTTTACAACACACATAATCTACAAGCATTATCATGAACATGTGAATATATTTACATGGATGTATCTAACTTATGATTCTTCACCACAATATGAAAGATGAATGAATAGACGGGAGATCATTATTTACCAAAATAAAATATTTTATAGGGTTACCAAAATAAAATATTTTATAGGGTCACTTATGTCATTCTTTAAATCAATGATAACAATATACATTTCTGCACGAGGACACTCATATGCATGTTTAACACAACTGTCAACCTGGCTACTATTTGGGGATCATATATGACTTTATAGATTGTAATGTATCGCGAAAAACATGGGCTAGGTTCACTGTTACAAAAGAAGATAAGGACATGCGAATTAAAGAAAGTGAAACTAGAAAGTCTTCATCATATACCCTTACTTTAAAATTTATCACTCCGCTTTATGCCAACTCATTGATTCAACCCCGAAACTTATAAGTTTGCATACTTTCACACTTTGGATTGATCACCTTTTTTTGCTTTGGTCACTTTCCACTTTAAAATAAAAGAACAAATTTTTCTTTTCTCATACATTTATTTTTCTTTGCTTTGGACAAATATATCGCGAAAAAATATCCATAAAATACTTTGCTCAAGCTCCTATTTTTTCAATACAATTCATAACCCTTTTCTTTATTTTCATGACCATTTTTCACCCTTGATTTTCGAAACATCACTCAAACATTCCCTAATTTCAATTTATTGAAAATGTGAGAAAATAGTGTATAAGTTTAAAAGGTAGGATAGTGTGGGTACAATATGAAGACGAATAGTGGTCTAAGATAACCTCCGCTTTGTGAGAGATTCCATTTTTTTTCAAGCTCAAAATTGGTTATATCGGAAATTTTATAAGTGACTTGAAAGTTAAAGGCTCGCAAATTGGGTTCAAAGAAAATAGACATAATCACTTCCTGAATATCCTAATTGATGTGTTATTTAAAGTCATGCAAACATGTTATAGGGACCCCAAAAATGCCAAAGTAATCCTATAAAGTCTCCTAAATTGATAACAATGATCAAGAAAATATAATATGAAAGTGAAAGGTACATTAATCATATTTTACATGTTTCAATGCAATTATATCCCTTTATTTATAATAACACTCAAGATTTTAAAAGTAAAATTCTCAAATCATCACCGACTTTAACCAACATCCCAAAATATGAAAATAACAAAAATTTTAAATTATTCTATTTTTTTTGTAGGGTGACACTATATACACTCCCCTATAAACCCACAAACTCGAAGAGATTTATACTCCCAAACTCAAAACATGTTATGTGCTCATAGCAAAGAGAACTAAAACATGCGTTGGGTTCAAAGGATGATATGACACAACAAAACAAAACAAATAAATAAAGTAAATAAAACATACCTATTTGGGTTGTCTCTCAATAAGCGCATTTGGTTAAAATCGTTAGCTCGACTGTAGTACACGTTTGGACTTCACTTTTCATCATTTAGCCCACTTCATGGTTTCGTGGGTCCTTATTTTCAGTTCATGCCCCATTTATATACCTTGCATCATCAAATCATTTAGTGCCCATGGAAATTTTTGACGTTTCAGCTTTTTGGGCTTCTTCTCTTTCAAACTTTCGCTACTTTCTTCAGCCTCAAAAATAGGTCTCAAAAATAGGCGGAGGTACAAGAATGATGGAGAAATAATCTTTCACACTCTCAACGGGATGGATAAGATCTTCATTGAGTCAATTTTCATTGGTTTGGTCGGGCCCAACCTCATCGTCTTTTAATTTCTCTTTCACCCCAGCTTCTTTACAATCAACATCTTCATTAACCACAAAAATATCACTAGCAGAAGACGGAGAGAGAGTTGGTATTTCATCAATAATGAAATCATCCTCCCATTCATATTCATGGACAAAACTAGTATCTCACTCATAACCCCTCAAGGCCTCTACTAGTGTAGTAACTTGTGCTTCCAACCTAACTATGGTTGCACCTAATTGTTGTTGTTGTTGACGATTTTCCTCCTTCAATCTTGTCAGGGCATATTCACATGATTGCTTTTTAGGTTGTGGTGGATCATAATAATGTGGCTCATAATTGTTCCATGCCTGGCTTGAGTGGTTTCCCCAACCTTGTGTATAACAATTGGGGGAATAATCATATTGTGATTGCCATAGTTGGAATGAACTCATTTCCTGTACCTGTGGAGAATACTCAGAAAAATATGTCATATATGGACAATCATTAATAGCATAAGAATATAATCCACATAAGTAACAAGCATCTTATATTATATTGGCATTAGGCGAAGCACTTTTTGCATCAAACATAGCAATCAACTGTTTTCCTTACCTAGACATCTTCTCATTAGAAAAACAAGAACGATGAAAATAAAAGAAAACTATATAACTAAAAAGGAAAATAAGAAAAAACTATTTACACTACCTATAGACACTAAGAAAATTAACTTGTTAACAACACAAGTCCCTGTAACGGCGCCAAAAACTTGATAGAGGAAATCCCCCTCTTATTAAAATTATCTAGCAAGTGTACTAGTTTATCACTATAGTATATGTATAAAGCAAGAGTCGAATTCACAGGGACTATGGTGGAACAAGTGTATTTTATTAATATAATAAGTAACCAATAAAGGGGTTTGATTTATAGTTTGAATTAATAATTTAAGAAGGAAAAAAATAACAATTAAAGATAACAATGAAGCAAGGGATTCATGAATTGGGAATCATAACAATTGTGTCTTTATGCTTTTTAAATCATGTAAAAGGAATTCAATCTCATTCTTGGGTTCGTTCACAAAAATCTAGAGTTAAAATGCTAATATCTTCCGTTAAGTCGATAAAAACATTAAAACCCTAATATCTCTATCTTGTTTATATATTTCGTGAAATCAATATAAACATTCAAGACATTCAATTAAGAACACATGAATATAAAAATCTAGATTCATTGATTTCCGTGAATTGCTCAATTAATTCTAATCTTCTCAACAATGCTAAATGTATAAATCATCCATGTGATTGAAACAATATATACCCAAATAGATTAAAATGTCAAAAGTATTTTAATATACAATTGAACCCTAAAAATGATAATTAAGAATGTTGGGAAAAACAAGAATGAAAAAGAGATAAAAAGAATTAAATCAATAACATAAAAATCAAATTATTACTTCCCCAATCCACGAATCAAGTAAATTAGTCTCGAATGACCATTAAAATAAAATAATAAAACTTTGAATATTGAATCTTCAAAATAATAAGAACCCTAAATTAATATATACTCTATGTTAAGAGTGAAGAAAAGATGATTAGAGATCTTAAAATCTATTCAAGGGGTAATTTATATAGTAGGAGAGGAATGAATTCCTAATTGGACTCTAATTTGACCAATCTTTGCTAAATTTCTTGTCAAATTTGGATTGAGTAGGCCAAATCCGTCGCAAATCCATCACTATTTAATTTGTAGTTGCCTTCAATCTTGTGACAGAATCAAATATGTCATATAATTTCTGTCACAAACCAAGTGGAGCGGTCGCCCTGCCTTGGACGCGCGCTTACGCTTCTTTTCTGTTCAAAACGTGCGTTCGCTCATTATAGGGAGCGTCCGCTCCTTCCTATTTTCATCTTTGGTCCCTGCTTTTCCCTTCTTTTACACTTTGGTCCCTGAACTTTCAAAACACAGCTTAACTCCTCCATTTTCTGCCTAATTGCACTTCAGTCCCTCTACTTATAAAACATTAGAAAATACATTAAATTATTAAGGTTTTAATTATAAAATAGGCTTGGAAATATATCATTTGGATTGATAAAAACACATCTATCACTATATTAATAACATACATAATTTGTTTATGGAAAAAATGCAACAATAGTACCTTAACTATAGGGTTTGTTTGAATTTAATAACTAAACTAGTTTTCGTTGCAAACACAGTAAATCATCTGTTTTGTATGCTCATTTAAGGTATATAGGGCTAACGACGTCCATTTTTTCAATAAACAGACATATGCAATACATGTGACCCACATTTTAAACGATAATAAATGAAAATCATTACAATAAAAATAATACAAATATTAAGGGGTCTAAGTGTAAATTAAAAAGAAACGGTGAAGTCAACTAATTTGAAGGGGCTGTAATTTTAAAAATTGATTTACAAAATAACCCCTTTCCAGCCTAAATATTTGTCACCACCCACCCTCCCTATTTCCAGTGACCCAGCCACCCTTACCCCTTGTCGCCCCCACCCCACTGTCACCACCACTGCATCTTTCACCCTACCCGTCTGTTTCCCTTGCAAAGCTCATCCTTAAATCAATCCAAGATAGAATTTTTATTGGCCCATATTAGAAATTGCTTAATCTTTTATGAAGTTTTAGAGTTAAGTAACAATTTCATCACTGACCTATTTACCTTTTTACCTATTCGTCACTAAAGTATTTATTTTTACGATTTAGTCATTAACCTAAGTAATTAATTTATCATGTCATCCTTACGTCTCATTTTCGTCCAAACTGCCGTTAAATCTGCCTATTTGGCATGCTAACATCATAAAAATATTGAATTGGCACTAGATATGGTCAAAATTTGCTGATGTAGAATTATAAGGGGATTAAAGTGTACAATATTTAACTAGAGAACTTAAAAAAAATCCAAAACATAAATGAGTTTAAAATTAAAATATTTTTAATTAATGTCCCCCCTTTAAAAAATGTGAAAAAAAATATTTATTTTTTTTAATAATATTTTCTAATGATTTCAAAACAAAAATATTGTTTCATTTTTTTACATTTACAATTTAAATTTACAGTTACAAATTATTATTATTTTTAAGCAACAATTACAAACTAGTTTAAAAAATAATAAGATTAAATAATTATTGATTGACTTATTTTAATAATGACAAATACATTTACTTTCTTATCTCCTAAAAAAGATTTTTTTTATTTCTAATTTCCTATCTTAGCAGATACCCAAAAATAAGTAAATAGTTATGTTTATGGATGTTTTGATTGAAGCATTTGAATAAAGAAAATCCCACCATCACACCACCTAGCCACCAGTGTCCATAACCCCCACCATTGCCTAACATCACCACAATCCAACCAAGCCGCCCCCATCCCTACCATTCATGTACCACAACTGCCATTACCAACCCAAAAAATACGAATAACCAATACAAAGGCAAAAAAAATTGATAGATAGAAAGATAGAGGAATGGGTAAGAACTCTGGTATCTCCATAACTGTTACTGAGATCGAATTGCCATGAGTTAGAGAAATGGAGAGGAGGTCTAGATATAGATATGGATCTAGATCTGATTTAGAAAAATGGGGATGGAAATTTCAAAGACCATGACTTGAAGGGAGGGAGAAAGCGTCAGAAATGAAGGGACAGAGAGAGAAATGGGTAAGATGGAGAGGAAGTAGAATGATGGTGTGAGGAAGAGGCGGCGGCAGTGGAAGATCCGACGACGGCGAACTGAAACGGGTGGGATTGAGGGTTTGGTGGGGGAATGGAGGCAAATAGATCTCTTTAGGTGGGGAGAGGACATGGGTGCATGGAAGGATGGGTGGAGTGGGAGGGTGGGGGACGGCGGTAGGTTGTAAAGGGGGAAGAGAGGTAGGTTGGTGTGGAAATGAAGGAAAAAAAAGAACTTTTATTTTTGTTAGGGTTAATGAGGTATAAATGGATGGGGTGGTGTTTGTAAATTAATATTTCAGTTTTTTTTTTACAATGAGAATAATGTTTTTACAATGAGAATAATGTTTAGGGCTCAGAGTTTAATATTATATAATTTAATCCCCATACTTTCACATCAACAAATTTTTAGCAAATCGAGTGCCAACTTATCATTTTTATGACATTAGCATGCCAAATAGGCATATTTAATGCCGATTTGAACGGAAATGAGAAGGAAAGACGAAATGGTAGATTAAGTAATTAGCTTAAGGACGAAATCAAAAAAATAAATAATTCAGTGACTAATAAGTAAAAAGATCAATAGTTTAATGACAAACTTGATATTTAACTCTGAAGTTTTAGGTGGTACATTTGTGTATAAAATTCAATCAAAGTTTGTGTTTTCTTTGATGGTTGGGTTTCTCGATTTTTTCAATTTTTTGGAGCATCTCAGAACCAACGCCATTTTACGTCGTAACCGGCTCACTTATATCTGGGAATTTGATATAAATCCATATCTAGGTTTTGATTTGAAACCAAATCTGGGATTTTGATTTTGAATTTGAATTCGGGGTGAACTTTGTCTTTGCCCAACCCCAGATCGAATGAATCGTTGCAATTTCCTCTATCGAGTCTGGATTTGCATTCGATACAAGAAGAAGAAGAGGGTCGGCGAAGGGGGAAGATAGTAGGGGAAAGAATGGTGAGGGAGGAAGGAAGGGGGAGGGAATGATGGGCTGGGGGAATTTACAGGAGATGAATACGGAGGGGTCATAATAAGTAATAATGGCCAAAGATGAAAAAGGAACAATTTCTAAAGCAACAAATACCCAGTTGTTGACATGCCAGTTGGTTGATACAGAAAAATTTGGGGGAAACCTGTTTCTCCATAAATTATAAAAAAAATTGTTTTTAAATATATCGACTTGGTGGTTTAAAGCCTAAATTCACTGTTTTAAGGCCTAAACTCGCTATTTTATTTTCTAGCTTAAACTCACTGTTTTAACGCCTAAACTCACTATTTTATTTTCTAGGTATTTTAAGGCCTAAACTCAATGTTTTAATCTCTAAACTCAATAATTTTAAGGATGAAAGTGGGCTTTTATAATTTATGGAGAAACAGGTTTCCCCTAAAACTTACTCTGGTTGATAAGTTATAAAGAACAATGTATTCAGAATAACAAATAGCCAAATTACCTTGGAACGGTTGATATGGTCATGTATTTAGAGTTGTAGATGAGAGATATATTTGTAATAGGATTGTGCTAGATCCCTAGAACCGTGGATCAGATTAGCATAAGAGATCTTGTCCATAAATAACTCCTGATTTGTAGGGAGTTCGTTATGGAAAGAATCGTTATGGAAAGAATTGTATTCACGCCTGGACTCTGTAGGTCGTCGTAGTATCGTAGGTCGAGGTCGTCTCTTTGGATCCAGGTCGACCTGACTGATAGATAGGGTCGGATCATGCCCGAACTAGAACCTGGATCGTATGTCGGATGATAGCTAGGTCGGGACCACGTAGGTCGGACAATGAGCTAGGTCGACTGATCTTGCCGGTGGGTCTTGGGCCTGGTAATATTTGGGCCTAGCCCACTGAGGATGTGGTAGCAATAATATGTAAATAATTGGGCTTGCTCGTTGGGCCTAGCCCGTCACTTTTATTCCGTTCAGTGGCCCCCAACTTTCTGAGTTGATTTATTGTCGACCAGGAAGTTATAAGAAATTTTGATGAAGTTTGAAGTAGATCATAAGTCGATGATAGAAGCTCGTTCTTGACAGATGATCGACCATAATGACGTGGCTCAATCTTGGTTGTTGACTGTGGACGACTGGATCAGTAGAAGCGCCATATTTCCGTAATCATTGATGCCTCGAAAATTGCCCGGGCAATTTAATGTTGATTAACCGTTTGAAAAACCCTTACCTTTCCATTTCCAGTAAGGATTTAAAAGAAAAACCCTTTTCCTCTCTGGATTTTATCAACCCCCAATTTCGGACGTAAATTTCCAGCGAACGGCAAAGCAAGGCTCTTGATTTCTGGTGCCTCCGATTGTTTTATTTTCTACATTGTGTCCTTCGTCTTCGACTTGACTCAAGGTATTCTTCGATTCTTTTGCTGTTTAGTTTATTTTTGAGTTTTTCTTTGATTTCCGTCTTGGCTAGGACATTTAGCTGTGAACCTAGTGCCAGGTATGGGTATTGCACCGTCAATCACCGAATATATAAGTACATAGGGGGAGTGTGGAAGGAGATGTCCATGACTGAGTACGCCTCCATCATGACAAGGTAGGGATTGACCTTTAGCAAACTAGGTTTTCCCGTAGGAGAGAACTTGGGAGATTTAGGAGTAGACGACCCAATAATTGTGTCTTTTCACCTTTTTCATGAATTGCTCGACCATCTAGCTTTGTTCTATGTCAAGGATCCCAATAAGCCCTCCTTCCTAAGAAATAGAAAGGGGTTTCCAGGGGAATCTAGGTCGTCCTTAGATAGGTCGCTTGAGTATGAACATAGGACTGATTCCCCTGTTTCTTCTTCTTCTTCTTCTTCTTCTTCTTCTTCTTCTTCTTCAGATATGGCAGCTCAAGGGGGAGCTACAACTTCTAATTCATCTAGCCCTCGAATTTTGGATGCGTTCGATTTCTCAATGGCTAAAGGGAGGAATGAGAGAGGCTACGTGCCACCCAAGCCAATTCGAGGGAAACAAGCTTCTGCATTTCATGAAAATATGCTATACGAATTCTACGAAGTAGATAAGAAGGAATTTAGTGTGACTCATTATTCCAAAAAGGTGTTCATGTCCCAATTCGGTGATTCTTATACCACTGACCCTACTAGATTAGCCTTTTTTATGGCCAATTTGAGGGTGGCTTGAGGCTCTCTTTGGATCCTTTTGTGAATGAGTTTTTAGAGTGGACGGATGCTTTGCCCCTTCAGCTGGGAGCCAACACTTGCAGAGTTCTAGTTTGTTTTTCCATGGTGTGCAGATTTCTAGGATTTGAGCCTTGCCTTCACGTTTTTAGAATGTTCTTTAAGATCACCATTGATAAGGTAGACTTGGGGATTGGCACTCCATCTAGACCGCATGCTCCAAAGCTTTTTGTCAATCTCCCTAGCAAAGTTAGTAGCTGGAATTCTCATGTAATGGTGGTTGAAAGTAGGAGAGGATGGGAGTTCCCGTTGCCCAATGCTGAATCTGAGGTGATGAAGGAAGAGGATTATTGGGTGCCTGATTGGAGCAAGGACCTGTATAAGAAATTGGTCGAGCTAGCTGAGAGGGGCCCTATTAGCTGGGATATTTTGGGGACCACGAAAAATAAATATATTCAAGCTGGCATGATGCTTGGTAAGGGGGACGTAGTTCTTTTGGTCCCCATAGTCAGATGCTGGAGGTATCCTGACTGGGTCACCCATGAGCAGGGTAGATTTAGGTTTGAAAGTCAGTGTCATGAGTGCAAGAAAGAGCCGAATCACTGCAGGCTGAAAGTGGATCACTTTGGTGGTAAGTGTTTACTCGCTTTTATCTTTAGCTTGTCAATTTATTGCTCATATGTAGAACTTTTTGCTCGTATGCAGAAATTTTTGCTCGTACATAGAACTTTTTGCTCGTACATATATTGTTTGTTGATCGATGTCTTACCCATATCTAACTAACACTTTTGATTTTGTCATCTGCAGTTCTTACCCCGGAGCAAGAAGCGAATATGGGTCGCGTTGTCAACGTGAAAAAGAGCAAGAGAAGCTGTGGGGCTGCTAATGCCTGAGAAAACCATCAGAAGGAGGTTGAGAATTGCCAAAATATATTTAAGTTGATTGATTAAGAGTCTGATAAGCTGATCCCTATTGAGGAGGAGGTGTCTGAATAGATGGAGGCGGAGAAAATAGAGGGAGCCACCCAGGAGACCCTTAATGTTGGAGCTGAGGCAGAGACCAAGCCAGGATAGGAGCCAGTGCAGAAGGCTCCTCGAACTAGATCCAGGACTCCCGTAGTCGATCTGGAAGGTGATGAGGAGGAGGAAGATGACCATCCCCTCTAGATGAAGAAAAGATCCAAAACCAACCCCCAAACTGAAAAAGGGAAAGCTACTGCCAAAAGCTCTCAGTCCCAGACCATCCAAGTCTTCTACCCCGAGCTAGTTCAAGATCGGGTGGATAAGCTAAGTGATGTATCGCGTCTTACTGGGGTTGACAGTTCTAGCAGGTCGTACCCAGAGCTGGAGTATGGAAAGGTGGTGGTGAGATGGGCTACTGAACAGGATCTCGTTAGCAAGTACACTGATAAGGGCCTGACTGTTGAGATGTTTTTAGGTCAGGGTTGGTTCACTCCGAGGTAACACTTTTAAGTTTTCACGTACATACCATTCTTTTTTCTTGCTCGTATTTTTGTCAAGTTTTAGTCGATCTGATCCTTAGGTTATGCTGTTATAGGCTCTTGCTATGGTTGAGCTTGCTACAAGCTACTAGAAAGCTGCTGAGGAGCAGGAGAAGCTTGCCAAGACCATATTGGATCGGAAGTCTAATGAGTTGGGGATGTTGGAGAAGAAATACGCTGACCTTGAGAAGAGGCATGCTGATATGGATTCAGCCTATGAGTCTCTCAAACTTGTGAAGAATGATGCTTTAAAGGCCAAGGAAGATGCCTGGGGCGAGCTAGGTGATGCCAAAAAGGAGCTAGCAGCAGCCAAGTTGAGCAAAGAGAAGGTGAGGTGGCCACTCAGCTGATAAAGGAAAGTACTGATATGCTGTCTCAGCAAACTGAGGACCAGAAATGAGCTCGGCAGCAATGGGAAGAGAAGGCCCAGGCCAAGTTGGAAGTAGCTATCAAGGCTGCTATCGAAGCTTATAAGGAGAGTGACGATTGTCACAACTATGTCATTGAGCAGGCGAGATCGTTCTTTGAAGTGGGTCACCGCCATATGGCTCACTGCATCTTAATTGATCCTTTAGTCGACCTATCTATTGAGAAGCTAGCCAAATGGGCCTCAGAGGAGCAATATGACATGGCAGCTCATCAAGCTCACCCTCTTGTCCCGTATAATGATAATGATTTGGCTACCTTAGCTGACGAGGATGCTGAGATGGCGGCTGAGCCTTGGGTGGTGCCTCCCATTGAGCCACTAAATTTCAATACTATACTGAAGGAGCTCGAGGATCCTGATGAGCTAGCATTTGATGTTGATACCCCCAAGTATGCGTTTACTGAATATGGCAAGCTCAACAACCTTCAGCAACAAGAGAAAGATTGGGTGATCAAGCTACAACCAGCGATCAAGTTGAAACCGATCCAGCTGTTTGACCTTTCTTGAACATTTAGTTGGTTGTGTAACAAGACAAGTTTCCAAACAATTTTTTGCTTTTGTGTATATATTAATGCCTTGGCCCAATTTTTGGGAGGCATCTTAACTCGTAATATTTTATTTGGCTCACTTGATAATGGGATTGAATAATAGTCGAATCCTATTTAGAACGAGGTCAGATGGGAGTCAGACCGATTTAAAGGAATGAGGCAGACTAAGAGTCGAGCCCATTTAATGGAACGAGGTTGACTAAGAATCGAGCCTGTTTAATGGAATGAGGCTGACTAAGAGAGTCGTAAGAGTCGAGCCCGTTTAATTGAATGAGGCTGACTAAGAGTCGAGCCCGTTTAATGGAATGATGCCAACTAAGAGTCGAGCCTGTTTAATGGAACGAGGCTGACTAAGAGTCGAGCCTGTTAGAATGAAGTCGACTAAGAGTCGGACTTGTTTAAAGGAACGAGGATGACTAAGGGTCGAGCTCATTTGAACGAAGTCAACTAAGAATCAGACTTGTTTAAAGGAACGAGGCTGACTAAGAGTCGAGCCTATTAGAATCGATGCACAAACGTAACACAATTTTTGGTTGAATAGAACTGTAACTTTATTGAAGTAGTAGCATGATTTCATAAAGAACGGGGAGCTAGAACTGAACTAAACTCAATCTTGAAAACACAAACTAAAACTGAATCTTAAACTAGTAAACTGAACTAGAAGTAGTATCTGATAAGTTGGGAAGCATGCCACGGGTGCTTCAACTCTTCACCATCTAGATGGGCGATCATGTATGTTCCCTCCTTAATAACTCGAGTAACGATGTAGGGACCTTCCCAGTTGGGAGATAACTTGTTCATCTGAGTTCTCCCTCCAGTTGACTCAATCCTCCTTAACACATGGTCGCCTACTTGGAACGATCTTATCTTTACTTTCTTGTCATGGTAGCTCTTAGTTTTATGCTTATAGTTGATCATCCGTAACTGAGCTGTATCTCACTTCTCGTCGATCGAATCCAAGTTGATCAACCTATTGATGTCGTTCTTCTCTTGATCAAAGAAAACTACATTTTCTGTAGGGATTGTAGCTCGGCAGGTTCCATGACCTCTGATCCATATGCTAGAGTGAAATGGGTTTCACCCGTGGGCCCCCGAGTGGTTGTGCGGACTGCCCAGAGGGCGATGGGAAGTTCGTCCAACCAGTTGCTTCGTCGACTAACTAACCCCATCTTGAGTGCAGAGAGGACCAATTTGTTTGCTGCTTCAGCTTGCCTGTTACCTTGGGGATAGGTGACAGACGACTTCCAATGTTTAACTCCAACACTGTTTATTTCTTCTTCGAAAGCTGTGGAGAATTGTAGCCCGTTGTTCGACACTATAGCTCGTGGAATCCCAAATTGACACCAAATGAAGTCGTGAATAAAGTTGATGGCGTTCTCTTCTGTAATCCTGGCTAATGGCTTGGCCTCGACCCATTTTGTAATGTAATCAATAGCAACGATCACATACTTGCAATTTCCTCGGGTGGGTGGGAAGGGACCAATCAAGTCTACTCCCCACATATCGAAGGGCCAAGTTGCAACCACTGGAGTTTGCTCGGTGGTGGGCAAGTGAGGTAGATCGGCAAACCTTTGACACTGATCACACCCTTGAACGAAGTCGTGAGCGTCAGTCCTCATGTGCGGCCAATAATAGCCCAATGTAATCAACTTGTCGGCCAAGGTTCTGTCCCCCGGGTGTCCACCACAAACCCCACTATGCACCTCGTACATCAGTTGAGTAATTTCTTGAGGATGGACACATCTTAATAGAGGTTTAGTGAACGACCTTATGAATAATGCATTTCCTTGAATAACGTACCTCGGAGCCTTTTTCTTGATAGCTCGAGCTGCTTTCTCATCATCAGGTAGTTCGCTAGTCTCTAAATAAGCTCGTATTTCCTCGATCCAGCACTTGGTGTAGACCGAATCTCTAGTAGTATCTTCCAGGCATTGAATCTGAACCCTCTCATAAGCTGGATGTTCAAGGTAAGAGATAAGTTCCCCATGCTGCTCGTCCGATGTAGCTAGTTTTGAGAGTAGGTCGGCCAATTCATTATCATCTCGATCAACCCTATGTATCTCCCAAAATTCCAAGTCTTTGATCAGCTCCTTCACCAGGTCGCAGTACTTGATTAAGGTGGGATTCAGGACTTCATGCTCTCCTCTAACTTGATTCACTATCAACTGTGAGTCACATTAAGCCACGATCTTGGTTGCCCCAAAGCACTTTGCATATTCGATGGCTGCGACCAAAGCTTCATACTCGGCCTGGTTGTTAGATGCTTCAAATTTGAATCTCAACGCTTCCTCGTAGATTATCCCCGATTCTGGCTCGATCAATACAATCCCAGCTCCACTGACGTTCTTTGTTGCTGACCAATCATAGTATACTTTTCAGAATCGTCGGGTAAACTTATGATGAAATGAGTTCTTGGTTCCTTTCCCTTTGCTTTCTCCTTCTGAGCTCATACCTCGTTATCTTCCTTGGTGAACGTAAGCTCGACCAAGAAGTCTGCCAAAGCTTGAGCTTTCAATGCCTTTTGAGGCCTATATTCAATGTCAAATTCTGTGAGAGCAATTGACCAGTTAAGTAATCGGCCTGAACTTTCTGGCTTATGTAGATTTTTCCTCAGGGGTGCATTAGTTAGCACGACAATAGGATGAGCCAAAAAAATAGGCTCGCAACTTCCTGGATGCTACGACCAGGGCGTAGACCACCTTTTCTGCATTATAGTATCTGCCTTCCACGTTGGACAAGGCCTTGCTTGGCCACAGCTTGGTCGCCAACATACAGATAGACGAACAATGTTTCCCCCATAACCGAACTGCTCAATAATGGCGAAGAGGCGAGATATTCCTTAATATGCTCGAATGATGAATGACATTCAGTCGTCCACTTAAAAAATTTTGTACCCCTCAAATATTTAAAGAAGGGGTTGTAGGTTCCTGCATGTCGACCAAAGCCTTGATCTTCTCAGGATTTGCTTCAATGCCTAGCTGTGAAATCATAAATCCAAGAAATTTTCCAGCTATTACTCCAAACACGCACTTGCTAGGATTAAGCTTCATGTCGTTTGCTCATAAATTGGCGAACGTTTCCTTTAGGTCAACCACATGACGTCCGACCTTTGTTTTGATGACCATATCGTCGACGTAGGCTTCCATGTTTCGAAAAATTTGGGAAGCAAAGACTTTGTTGACCATCCTGTGGTAGGTCGCTCCAGCATTCTTCAAGCCGAATGGCATCATATTGTAGCAGTAGATACCCCCAGCAGCTTGGAAGGCCGTCTTCACTATATCCTCCTGGTGAATCTTGATCTGATGGTAGCCTGAATAGGCATCGAGGAAGCTCAATGTGGTTTGTCCAGCTATAGAATCTACGAGCTTGTCGATCCGAGGTAGAGGATAGCTATCCTTTGGGCAGGCTAGATTAAGGTTGGTGAAGTCGACACACATACGTAGTTTGCCGTTAGATTTCTTCACCATTACAACGTTAGCTAACCAGGTGGAATGAGTAGCCTCCTTGATGATACCTGCACGTAAAAGTTTTTGTACCTCAAGTTTGATCGCCTCTTCTTTATCGCAAGCAAAACTTCGTAGCTTCTGTGCCTTATGTTTCATGGTCGGATTAACTTCCAATCTGTGAACAGCGACCTCCTCCTTGATTCCTTTCATATCTTCCACCCGCCAAGCAAAAATATCACTGTTTTCTCCCACTAGCTTGATAATCTCTGCTCTTTCCTCAGCTGACAACTATTTACCGATTTGAATTTTTTGATCGGGATAGGAGGGATTAGTCACCACTGCTTCTAAGTCGTCCACAACTTCTAACTCCGGACCATCTCTGAATTGTAGGGTCTTGATAATGATCTCACGAACCCTCTTTCTTTCTTCGGCCCCCAAGTGTGGAGCTTCTTCAAAAATCATACCATCTAGCTCAGCTGCAATCTTGTTGTGAGTACCCCGACCCGAACTCGTGATTTTGGGTATACTTCCCTTTAGATGCATTTAATTTTGGGCTTGCTTATTCATTTATATGAATTTTGGGCTTATTTTAATTATTTACATTCATTTGGTTCTTGGGCCTGCCTACCTACGGCCCAGTCTGTCCTAAGGATGACCGGTGTCGTCCGACACAGGTGGAACCTAAGGCGGTTAACGCCCCATGTCGTACGACATGGAAGGTCACCATCAGCATGCCTATAAATAAAGGGCTTTGCTGATCATTTTAAGGAGGATTTTCTTAAGTAAGGTTACTCTGCTAAAATAGAAACTGATATTCTCTCTCACATACACACACACTCACCTCCCTTCTCACACACACACACATACAAGGGTGATCCTCTTTGTTGGTGTTTTGAAGGAGCAAGCACCATACTATTGGTGTCCTTGCTTTGTGGACTACAATAGGTAGACCCTAAAACTCTTCTCTATCTGATTACATCTTGCTTAATTGTACATTTTACCTTGCATGCTTATATTGTTTGATAATATGTGAATATTTGGGATTTTGCATGATAAAGGTGGTGGAGATGTGAATCATCAATATTCACATCTCCTCACTTCAGATCTGGACATTTAGTGTTATTAGTTTCATTAAAGTTTGCATCTTGATTACTTTTGTTTGAGTTAGGAGGTGATGGCTCCCATAATCATGGCCCAATACATGTGATCATTCACATTGGGTCATCAAAGCCATGTGATCCTCCCATAATACTCACGTATTACAGTCATTTTACTGCCTTCATTTAGTAATATATCCTAGTTTTATATTCTGAGCAGTTCGAAATTAACCTGTTGAAGTTCACTGATGCAGGACACCTATGTCGTCCGACACAGGACACCTCAAGGAGTCCTGTGTCATACGACATAGAGATCCCAAATAGCTGGTTTAGCTTTCAGTGACTTGATCGGCCAACCCAGTTGATTCCTCTCGTAGTTTCATCATCTTTAACTTCGCTTTCTTGTTTCAAGTTAGTATTGTAGCTTAATATCACTGTTTGGGCAGTCTGGGATCATTTGGGTGAAATCTGATGATGGAGGCGGCTTATGTCGTCCGACACAGGACGCTCTGGGTGTCCTGTGTCATATGACATCCGTATCACAGAAAGTCAATCTTGACTCTATTCACTCCAATCAACACCAAATTGGTTCCAGACCCTAAACAGTGCTTCTCCTTAGTTAAAATAGCCTTGTTTTAGTGTTAGAATAGTTGTGGTGGCCTATCCACCCCCCTTTTGTAAGAGGCAATCTGACCAGGATGTCTTGTGTCGTCCGACATCCCTCTCCTGAGGAAGTCCTGTGTCGGACGACATCCAAAGTCCCTGGACAGACTGTCTCAACCTTTTCCATGTAATTCAAGTAATCATTTGTAAGGGTGTGGCCCCCTTTTAATGGTTCACAAGTTGTATTCAGTTCTTACTATCATTAATAAAATCCAAACTTGCATGCCTTGCTTGATTGACACGAATTATACACACTTAGAATGATTACATTGTCCTTGTTTGATTGAAAGTCTCGAAATAGGCAACGTGGGTGAGCTCTATATTCTCTTCCCACATCGTAACTTGCCCCCGAACCCATTTTCTCTTAAAAAAAAGGTTTTTCAATGTTTTCCTTAAAAAACGGCGTGGCGACTCCTAAAAATATTTATTTTATTTTTACGGCGAGCGTTCATTTAGTGGCGACTCCGCTGGGGATTCATTGAAAAGCTTTTATTTTTAATAAAATGATACTTGGTATATAGGTGGAAACCATTAAATTTCCCGTTATCGCCTCCTAACACGAGTCTGGGATAAACTATGGTCTAACAATACCACGTACCGATATCCTTTTTTTGAAAAAAAAAAACAAAAAAGCTTTTTTTAGAGGGTCTAACTTTCTTTAATCAACTTGGACAATTTTCTCATTTTCTTTGTGTATGATTCGTGTCATTGTGTGCTTCTTTGTGTTGCCATGCTTATGTGCCTATCTGCCTTTTTATGCCATGGTATGTGAATATTTTGGTGGTGGGGTCCTCCTCCTTTCCCCCCTTGCTGTTTGTTTGATCTCTGTTGGTGAGATTTCCTGTGTCGGACGACACCCCTTTTCTGGGGAAGTCCTGTGTCGGATGACACAAGAAGGCGATGCGGGCGATTTCGGTTGATCGGGTGGACGGGGCGAGAGGGGTTACGAGCCTGTTATGCGAGAATTTTGTTTGCTTGTTTGTTCCTAGCATTTGGGGCAGTCCCCTTTTGCAATGCTTTTAGACTCATTCTTTTTTATTTTCTTTTTTGCATACTTGTAAATATTGCATTTTGAAAACTCTTTTTTTACAAAAAAGCAAAAGTTTTTCCTAGAAATTACCTTCACACTACTCGCACACTACCTGCACATAGAGTTAGAACCCTTGGAGTGTACGGATGGCATCGCGAACAGTGACATGTTTCGTCTACGTTTGAGCGCCTAAAGTCCTCCCGGCCTATAGAGTGTTAGGAGCCACACTTGTCCGTGACACACTTTTTACCGTGACCGGTTGGTTTTTGGCAAAAATACTTTTCAAAACATTTTCAAACTCGGTTTTCAAAATTTTCTCACAAAGTTCGAGTCATATTTCGTTTCCAAAAGTCTCGGCGTACCCTCCCTCTTCATGTCGAAATTACGACATGACTTAACGTGAGTACATGTCAAAATTTTGGCATGTCTCGACGTAGGTACATGTCGATTTCTCGACTTGGCTTCGCAAGAAGTCATGACGCATTTTCGACATGTGCTAACGCGAGATCATGTCGAATTTTTGACACGTACTAACGAGAGGTCATGTCGAAATTTCGCCATGAAGCGACGAGAGGTCATGCCGGATTTTTGACTCGAAGTGATTAGAGGTCATGCTGAATTTTTTCCAGGATTTTACCTGCTAATTGCGATCTTGTACATTCAAACGTACTTTCGACCCTCTCTCCTCCCGAGTCAAGACGTTGTTGACTTGAACTTGGTTTTGAAAATCTTGTGTCTGACTTATTTTGACTTGTATGCCCTTAGGTCCATTTTGCTTTTTTTATTGGTGGGTTCCACGTGCCCTATAGGACCTCTGCCGGGATTGTCCATCCCGGAGGTGCAATATAGGTGGAATACAGGGGGCCTATTGACGTAGTGATGGAACCCACTAGTCCAGGAATAGTGTAGAATGCGAAAAAGAAGGTATCCCCCTTTTCCAACCATTCTCAGGATTAATAAAAATTGTTTTTATTCAAATGTTTAATAAGGCATATGCATGAGTCCGTCCCGAGTCTATCCTCTCCCCTACCTAAAACAGTTCTCTCCCCCTTTCAGCGAGCAAGTATTGGGTCAGAGTTCCGGGTGGTTGGTTAATCAGTTTCTCTCCAGTCGAGGATTCGCTTCCAGCAGTTTCAGAGATGGCAGATTCACAAGTTTCAGCAGGCTTGGGTCAGAATGCGGGTATGGATCCAGCTCAGGGTCAGAATGTCAGTCAAGGTTTGGGGCCGGATCAAGGTCAGAATGTGGGGCCGAACGTGGGTTTGAATGCTTCTCCTAGCAGTGGTCATGGCATGGGTCCTCATATGACACCCCCGGGAAGTCCATTTGTTAATCCTCACCCAGGTTTCAACTTCTCTCAAGAGGCTTCTCTCTGAGCTGCTCTCGAAGCCTCTCACACCCGTGAGGAGGCCGGTTGGGCTCGTTATGTCTAAGTGATGCGTATGCAAGGGGTTGCCGTAATCCGTCGCCCCGATGGGACGTATGAAGAAGTTAGGGAGGAGCCCAATGTTACTATCACCGGCACTGGTTTTGTTCCCCCGTCCTCACCTAGGTAAGGCTATCACAATGTGCCCCCGCCAATCTCTTATGGTGTGCCTAGCTCCTTTTCGATGCCGACTTATGGGAATGTGTCAAGACCACACCCCCATCCCAGTGTCTACTTATGGCGGGTAATACGGACCAAGAGGCGAGTCAAGCTCCTTCCCGAGGGTGAGTGCTCAAGACCAGTTTGGGTTCTCTCAAGATTAGTTTGTGTTTTCTCCTCAGAATCAGTTTGGGCAGAATCAGCACAGTGGTGTCAGCCAAGTTCAGTTTGGGTTTGCTCGGGAATCGGTTTGGATCGGCTCGAGAATCGGTATGGGTTCCAAGGTCGGGAGTCGGTATAGCGGTGCGGGTCGGCCGCTCAACCCAACCTTTGGTGAGTCGGTTGTTGCTTCTCATGGTGCGCCCACTCGGCCGGCGGGGTGGTGTATCGTGCGTCGGGAAGCCAAATTTGCCGGGACGGTATTCCGCAGTATCCCCGGTCCCGAGAATTTTTCTCCACCGGTAGTGCGGCCACAATTTAACTGTATGATGCTTTTGGGGTAAAAATCCAAGGTCCAAGTGAGTTTTATGCGGGTGCTCCAGTATCATTTCTACCGGCCGCTTTGCCCTTTAACCCATCAGTTTCCCAGTTTACAGTTCCTCCTTTTGTGACGCCTGTTCAGGCGAGTGGTCATGTTCCGTCATTGTTACCAGCCGCTTTGTCCTTTAATCCGTCAGCTTCTCAGTATGCAGTTCCTCCTTTTGTGGTGCCTGTTCAGGCGAGTGGTCCTGTTCCATCCTCCATGGTAGCTCCAACCATAGGACAACCCCCATCTTCTGAAGTTTCGAGGTTGAAGGAAGAGTTGAAGTATGTGAAAGAACTGTTGCACAAGATGACTTTTGGGTCAAGTGTGGTCAATTCTGTGGAACTCAAGGACTCCCGAGCTATCCCACAGAACTTCAAGATGCCCCCTATAGCTAAGTTTGAAGGATCCACATGCCCTAAAACTCACGTGAATAGCTATATCATGTCTATGGGTGCCAAAGGGGCCACCGAGGAGATGCTAGCCCTCTACTTTCATTTATCTCTCGATGATTCTCCTTTGAGATGGTTTCTAGGCCTCAAGCCGGAGGCGCGGGCTACTTGGTCCCAGATCAGTGATGCTTTTATGGAAAAGTACAAGGGAAGTGTCGAGTGGTACACCACTCGTAGTGATTTGATCGGTACCATCCAGAGGCACGATGAGTCCGTGACAGATTTCTATAAGAGGTGGTGTGAATGTGGTGCCCAAGATCGGGGCTTCTTGTTTTTAGATGTTGAACCGCTTTCTCGTGTAAGGGGATCACCGCCTCACATCGGTTTGAAAACGTCTGGTTTAATTTGAAAAACGAAGTCGCCACGCCATTTTGATTTCCTCAAAACTTTGAAAAAAAGGATTTGGGTCCGGAGGTTAAGTTACCCTTTGGGAAGAACGGATCGTCGTTCACCCAAAGAGCCTTGCCGAAGCAAGTCTTCCAAGATCCGATTTTCATGATTGCCTTAGTGTTTTCGTGTGTGGGATGTGTGCTTTGAAAAAGGAGGGAATGTTCCAAGTGATCTTCCGGACGTATAAACCATGAGTTGGTTATCGCTCGGGATTCCTTGGATTTTTGATGCGTTAGGGACTTTGGTCCCGTTCTCATCTTGGACTTATGACCATCATGATGAGACCTTGGGTCACATGAGATCAAAAAAGGGACACAGATTTTTGTAGTCCAAGGATGAGACTCTTTAGAAAGGAATGACCCTTGCCCATGAATCCTACATCTTGAGACGATTGGATCTTTATCGGGGCCTTTATGCTCGTCTCAAGTGATGATCAGAGATATGGGGCTCAAGTTCTTCCTTTTCTAAAGGATAATCCGTCTATGGCATCTTTAAGTGAAGGAAATGATGTAAAGATAGGACCTTTACACCATTAGCTCCAAGAGATGCTCCAAGTACCAAGGGGGACTAAGGGAGGGGTATAAAGATTGGATCTTTATACTCATCCTATGCCTTTTTGTGCCTTATGAAGGTCACTAGGCAATCCTAGGAGAGAGATCCAACCACGAGGGACATGGGGAATGCATGTTTAAACTAAAGATGACATTTTATGAAAAAAGATGACATTTTAGGTGCAAAGGATGCTACTTTATGCATAAAAATGACATTTTGAGTGCAAAGGATGCTACTTTATGTGCAAAGATGACATTTTTAATGCAAAGGATGCTATTTTGATGCAAATGATGCTACTTTGATGCAAAGAATGCTACTTTATATATAAAGATGTCATTTTAAGAGCAAAGGATGCTACTTTTCACATCTCCATGTGAGAGATCCACCCTAGAACAAGCCTTTTGAGGTCTTATTGTTCATCCTTGAGTTGGATCTTCCATGGATCCTATGTGATAGGGAAAAAGGGGGTAATATGATTTACATGCCTAAAGATGGGATCTTTAATGACAATATATCAAGTATCAAGCAAGTATATAGCAATATGTAAAGCAAGGAGCAATATATCATATAAATACAAGTATATTTTCAAGAAAAAGGGGATGAGAGGTTACCTATGGTGGTGTTCCTCTATCTACTTGAGGTTTGCCTAGGGAAGGACCAACTTTGGAAGGGTTTTGAAGAGGAGGGAGGTGGTTTTGACACTCTCAGCTCTCTGGAATTTCGTGGTGGTATTTTGGCAGAGTAAAACTACTGAAAATTGTCTCTCAAAATGGGTAGAGGAGGCCTCTATTTATAGGCACTCTTGCAATGGCTAATGAAGCAGTGCGGCTGTAACCCCAGGACTAATGAGGCCGTGCGGTCTTATGCTGAGATGACTCAGCTTATTTCTAGAACCATGCAAGGTGGCCTTCTAGAAGGGCTTTTCCAGCGAAGGACTACGTGGAATTTTAATTCCTAGCAAGTCCTTCGCCCCTCGGAAGGTTCTAGAAAGTTTTCAAATTGCCCTTGAACTTTAGGAAAGTCTGGGGAATTGCCGAGAAACTTAACCGGAAGGCATGAGCCAGATTTGGGTACTTACAGAAGCCCCTCGGCAACATCACTTGCAGGGCGAGTGGGGTTTTCGATAGAAAAGGATCCGATCTGGCGAGTGCCGAGATGGATTGGGTGACCAAGGTGGTCGAGTGGCTGGACCTTTGGAAGGCTACCTACGTATCCCGGAGGAATCAAGCCAGATCGTAGTTCAGAAATGATCCACTGGGAAATGGCGAAGAAAAACTGGTGTCTTGCTGGGGAAATAGAAGGGAAAATGACCTAGGAGGTCAAGTGAATGATCCTACTGGAGATATGCTAGATGAAGGAAGTGACCCGTATGGTCGGATATCTGGACCTCCGTGAGGGGCTACTTTCACCACTGAGAAGTGATAAATGACAAAGGGGCGACCAATGTGGTCTGATGGCTGGACCTTTATAAAAGGCTGCCTCACCACTGAGGAGTGATGAAGGAAGAGGGTGACCATTGCGGTCAGATGGCTGGACCTTTATGAAAGGCTACCTACGTATCCTAGAGGAATCAAGCTTTGGTTGTAGTTCAGGTATCACTAGATAGTTAGGAACAATGCCTAGGATCCTTGAGGTTTCGACGATTAATGGAGGAGTCACCTGATTTGACAATTAATGGAGGTTGTCACCTGACTTGACAATTAATGGAGGTTGTCACCTGATTTGACAATTAATGGAGGTTGTCACCTGATTTGACAATTAATGGAGGTTGTCACCTGAAGAAACTAAAGCTTACGTCACTATCGAGGAGATAGAGGTAGCTAAAGTTTGGAGAACTTGAGCGTACTTGAAATTACCCGGATCCGAGAGGCAGCGCGCTCGCGCCCCGGCATCTGGCATTTCCCCGCTTTGCAGCGTTTTTTCAGGTTGGAGGTGTCTCGCCGTTTGTTTTCGCATTTGTAGAGTCAGCACGCCGTTTTTATTAAGCCTAAAACATTGAAAAAGGGCATCAGTTTAAAGATAATTTTAAACTGTTTTTGTGTGATGAGATTTTGAGTTCGGAGGTCAGATGACTCCTCGGGAAGAGAATATTAGAATATTAGAGCTCACCCGAGTCGCCTCGTAAAACGAGTCTTTCGGATACCCCTAATATCCTTTAAATGTTGTGTGTGTGTGTGTGTGCTTTTAAAAATGCATGCTGTGTCGGATGTCTACATTGTATGCTATGTATGGAAATATATTGAAATAGTAATGGAAGGAAGCCTTACCAATGTTGGTTTGTGTCTGTCTTCCGCTGGGGAATAGTGTTTGAGGTCGGAGTAGCGTTCCGGTACGGATCGGGATTGCTTCGGGAAGGGCCGGTTGTCTCGCGAAACGTAGTTTCGGCGTGAGTTGATGTTGCGAGCTGCGTTCGGGCAGAGGTTCGGCGTGCGTGGGGATCGTCGGGATCACTCGGCAGAGGTTCGGCGTGCATTGGGGTGGCCGGAGTCACTCGGGCAGTTTCGGCGTGGTTTGGGATCGCCGGTTTGACTCGGAAGAGCCGGGACACCGTGGAAAGACCAGGCAAGGCCTCGGAGTACCACGAGGGGCCTCGGTGTACCTCGAGAGTGCCTCTGGGCAGCGCGGGAGCATCGCGGGAGCGCTCGGGAGGCTTCTGAGCACCACGAGGGGGCTCGGAAGGCCTCGAAGGATCCCGAAAGGGGCCGGGAATGCCTCGGAAGGACTTAGAGGGGAAGCCGAAGGCCTAGGGAGGAAGAGAGAGAAGGGAGGTGTGTGAAAATGAGGAGGGGGAGCCTTCTATTTATAGTGCCGTATTTGGTGCAAAGAGGTCCGTACGGACCTCCCGGTAATCCGGACTTTTGGTTTTCCTCGATTTGAGGGAATGCTGTGATGATGGAGGAATATTTGCAATTATGATGTTCCTGTGCAATAAGGTCCGCATACGGACCAAGTTGACATGCAAAGAGGTCCGTACGGACCAACTCTGCAGTACGGGGGTAATCATTTTCCCGGATTTGAGGGAATATTGTGGACTTTAAGAGGATTCGTAATTATTAAAGCAAAGAGGTCCGTACGGACCATTATTGCTTTTCCAATTTCCTGAAAATTCCCAAAAGGTCCTTTTGTCCCTTTTTATCCCAGAAAGGCTCCTCCCTTGGCTTGGCTGGGGGTTTTGAGAGGGTTTTGAGTGCCATAGGTCGTCGAGACTGCGTTGATGAGTCTGCGGTGTTTCCCGTGTGTTTGAAAGGGGGTGATCCAGATTGGGGTACTTACAGTACTTCACCATCTGTGAGATAGAGGTAGCTAAAGTTTGGAGAACTTGAGCGTACTTCACCATCTGTGAGATAGAGGTAGCTAAAGTTTGGAGAACTCGAGCGTACTTCACCATCTGTGATAGAGGTAGCTAAAGTTTGGAGAACTTGAGCATACTTCACCATCTGTGATATAGAGGTAGCTAAAGTTTGGAGAACTTGAGCGTACTTCACCATCTGTGAGATAGAGGTAGCTAAAGTTTGAAATTTGACAATTCGGAGGTTGTCACCTAGCGTTATTCCGTTATAACGGAAGTAACGGAGGTGACTCGGGAGGAAAGTCTATTTGCTTTGGGATAACGAATATTCTCTGGGAAAAACAGTGTTATTCTTGTTAAGAAATAACGGGAGTTATATGCCTTAGTTGAAAGTCCAAGGGCATAAGTGTAATTTCTGCTCATAGCAAATGAGGCCGCCCGGCATGAGACGAGGGCAAAAGAAGCCGTCCGGCTATAAGTTTAATTTCACCAGATTATTTAAAACTGGATTTGAACGGGCAAACAACATCATTTTTTCTTGTTTCTGCCGAGGAAGAAGAAGAGAGGAGGGAGAGAAAATTTGAATTTCTTCAATTCTCTTACTTTCTTCACCTAAGATGGATCCGGAAGGGAACCCAATGCCTAGGCAAGCACGGAGGAACATATATGAAGCCTCTAGAAGGAGGAGGAGGGAGCTCGTTCGCACGGAGAGGAAGTATGACTTCAACACGCCTCCATCGGAGCTTTACCCAGATAGGGGAGAACACAAATCAACGAAACCTCAATCAATTGGGGTAAGCATTCTTGATTTGCTTGATTTCGTCAATTTTGATTGAATTTTGATTGATTCAGGGCTTGACCCGATTTTTAGGAATTTTTCAAATTTTCCTAGGATATTTGTTGATGATTTTGGAATTTTGATGATTAACCTATGAGGCTAGGGAGATAAATGAACATGCATGTGTGATTTATTTGAAGAATATGAGAATGACTCATTTTTTTTTGCAAATAAAGTATGAAAAATAATGTCAAAAATGTGACGGAGTTCTTGCATGTGCTAGAACTAGGTCAATTTTTGATCATGAGTGAGAAAACAAGATTTTGGACGATGAAAAGGATTCATGCATGCCATTTTGAAAGACTTAATGCTTATGTGCAAAGAATTTTTTGTGAAAATCGGAAATTTGTGATTAGGAGAGCAATGTGCTTGACACGGCGTGTTTCAAATAATGAAAGACACGTTTTCCAGACAAAGAATGCTAGAAATCTCTTATGGATGCTTTTCTTTGAAAACATGTGCACATTTTGAATATATGCATGTTTTTGAAATGAGATGAAGGACTGACACTTCTTTTGTTATGTTTTCATACAGGAGAACAAGTCGAGGGGACCTTCTAAGGTTGCAGTGAAGCTATGGGATAGGATGCCCAACTTTGAAAAGAATGGGGTGAACCCCAAGCAGCTTGTGATGGCTACTGGCCTTGATTTGTTCATTGATGCCATTGGCAGAGGTATCCATGTGACCTCCAAGAGTAAGGGGCTAGTCCAGGCCCTCTCAGAGTTCTGGTGGGACACCACCCATAGCTTTCATCTTAGCTAGGGGGAGATTACGGTGACTCCAACCGACTTTACTGCTATTACTGGCTTGCAGTTCACTAGGAGGCCTGTGACTTGGAGGGACCACATCACGGCGGAGGAGTTTAGAGCTTTGGTTGGGTTTGAGCTCCATCCTAAGGGGCTCGGTATAGAGACGAGGAATGTGGAGGTGGCGGTCCAGGAGTGCATGCTGGGATTTGCCGCTAATGAGGGACTGCCCACCAGCTCGCGAGAGCTTTCTTGTGGTTGATGCTGTCAGTCACCATCTTTGCGAACTCTGGGATGCTGGCTATGGATTGTTTGATTGATTCTTTGGAGAATCTGGATGAGGTTGGGGCAGTCTCTTGGGGTGAGGCCGGATTGGCGGAGCTTTATTTCTCCCTGGACTTGTACAGCCGGAACAAGGCTGCTTCGATGGATTGTTTTTCTTTTGCTCTCGAGGTAGTTTCACCTTCTTTTCTCTCTTTTACTTTCCCGTCTTGAGACTTTTATGAGAGAAAATGACCCTTTTGTTCTGAACATGCAGGTCTGGTTTTGTGAGGTGATTGGGTTCTTTTCGTGGAACCAGCATAGTGATCCGGAGATCTTCCCGGCTATGATTCGTTGGAGGGGAGATGCTAGAGACAAGTTTACTGGGAAGACCCAGATCACTTTTGACTACAAGATGGTTAGACCGATCATCAACAGGGATGGACACGATGGGGTTGACTTCTATCCTTGGGGGAGGTACCCGAAGGTGCTGCTAGGGGATGCCGTGGAGGCGACTAGGCAGAAGAGGTGGCTGACGGGCTTGACATGTGATGTCATTTACTTGGGGGACCGGTTTTCCAGGCAGTATGGCCATGTCCCTCCTTTGGACGCCATCACACCTCATGATCCTCCAGCTCGTATGCTGCAGGCCAGGGACTGGTCAGAGGATGATATAGCGAGGTATCAGGCTGGTGTGGCGGCCGAGGAGTATTTTGACTTGGCCACCCCGTATGCCACCTTTGTGGAGCAGCGGTAGAGGACGCCACAGAAGCTAGTGAAGCTGGCTGTCACTCAGGGGTACGCGGAAGCTGAGCCAACTGACCCGCCGATGCCTCCTGCTCATCTCTCATATGTGGTCAACGGCGTACCGAGGAGGTTCATGATTGCCGTTTCTGACACGAGGGAGCCCCGGTATACTCTGCCGCCTGACAGCACTGTAAGTACCTTTAGGGTCTCTTGGATTTTGGATCTTCTTTGCTTTTTGCAATTTTGAGATTTTTCTGAGATATTCTGAGTTTTTCTTCTCTTTTCTCTCAGGTTCCTTCTCGCTCATACGATGGCTTGGTACGGCAGAACAGGGGTTGGAAGGATATGTGCCGGTCCCTCCTGAGGAAGTTGGCATGTGCTTCCAGGGCTGGGTTTAATGTGCAGGAGCCCGTGCGCAAAAGAAGGCACGTTGGGAGCACTGCCTCTGCCTCATCGGCCTTAGAGTATGCGACCTCCTCTTCCAGTGCTATGCCTCGGGGACGGGGACCCAATACCGGCATCCTAGAGCAGCTGGCAGAGTATGAGCATGTGAATGTCAACCTCTCTGATGTGAGTGACGCTGAGGACTTGATGAAGGATCCTAGCTTCTACGAGCTGAGTAGCGACGAGGAGTCGGAGGCTTAGGATTCCTTAGGGAATGATCTGGGAGGAAGGAAACAAACAATGAACACTTTTATGCACATTTTATTTGTTTTTCGTTTTATTTGGGCGCCGATGGGGCGAAAATAATGTATTACTCTTTTATTTGATTTTCTAATTTATGCTTTACGAACTTGCATATTACTTGAGCCTCGGGGCTGCTTTTTTGCTTGAAAATGGGGGTGAAACTGGGCCAAAATGGTTTGTGATGACATATAACTGTATGGTTGGTATTTGGATATGTTTTTGTACAGGTTTTGTTGAGAAAGTGGGGTGAGAACTCCACTTGGGCAGCAACTTTGATTGCTGCAGATTTTTTTCTGCAGATGGCAAATGAGGCCGTTCGGCCAGGACCTGGGGAAAATGAAGCCGTGCGGCTGACAGTTCTGTCTGAACTGGTTTTTTTCAAAATAAAACCAAGGCTTGGCCATTTCATTTCATTTTCACCCTAGACTTGTCCCAACTGATCTCAGAGCATACTTTTGACCAAAAGACATCAACTTTGATCGCTTGCAATGGAGAAACCCGTCAGATTGCAAAAGGGGAAAAGAGATCATTTTCTGTCCGATTTTCAATCTTGGATGAGGCGCAACTTCCAATCCCATAAGAGGTTGTTTGATACCACCTTCAAAATCAAATTTTTATGGCATTTGAAGGATCTCCCGCTCGATTGGGACCTTTTGAGAGCCGCTGCGAGGTTTTGGGACGTCCGGAGACGTGTCTACTACTTTTCTTACAATGAGCTCGTCCCAACATACGAAGACTTCCGAGCATTGATTGGGGGTCCATAAATTGAGGCCATATCGGTTCCTCTGACCGAAGACGTGCCGGTGATGATAAAGCTGGCATCTTTTCTGCAAATTTCTTTGGAAGAGACCGAGGGGATGATGGTAGCCCGTGACAGGATTGACCTTTCTGATATCCCAGACAGGTTTGGATTTTCGGATATGGCTACGACTCCGGTGGCTATGGATGCCTTTATCCTTTGTGTGTTTTCATTTCTGTTCACCGCTGAGTCCGTAGGGGTTTGTCACGGTGGCCTTTTGGATATGGTTAGAGACTGCAGGGTAGGGAAAGACATCGTCCCGCTGGTTTTGGGTGAGACCCTGCATGGCATAGACAGGATGGCTAGGGGAGACCATTTCATGAGGTCTGGGAGCCCGACGGTGCTGACTTTGTGGCTGCAGGAGAGGCTTGGGGCTTTGCCAGGGGCTTCACCTTCTCAGTGCCCTTGGGTGATTTCTCAGAGGGGTGCACCTAGGCAGCAGGACCAGGGTGACTGGGAGCTGACGATGGCTAGGTTATCTACATCGGATATTCACTGGTGGGTGCCTCATTGGAGGTTGCAGACCCGGAGGACATTTCAGGAGTCCTACATAGTGAGGGTTCCAGGCTTCTCTTGGTCATCATTCTACATACCCTGCTTAGCATCCAGACAGTTCGGGACATTACAGGAGCCATTGGGTGATTGGGAGGACATCCATACCATGGAGGTGGTGCCTTTGGACATGAGGGATCCAGCCAGCTTCTCATTCTTCTCAAGGGCTTGGACATATACTGCTTTCCCACCCAGGGCCATTCTCAAGAGCAGGAAGAGTACCATACTGACCACGGCCTACTTGGATTGGTACGAGAGGGAGATAGGAGCGACTTAGGCCATTCTGGGAGAGAGACATCAGGCTTTATTGGGGGCTGACTGTGACTCGAGCAGGATTTTGAGGGAGACTGAAGCCAAGGCGAGTCATCATAATCAGTTGGGTGACCTCATTAGGGATATGGAGGCTCGATACGAGAGGATTTCGGAAGTCGCCCCCTTGACTGAGGCTCAGAGGGAGGAAGTACGTGCTCGTGCCCGGGTTGAGAAGGCACTTATTGACACGGGTTTGATGGAGGCTCCAGTGAGGATACCTGAGGTCGGTATGAGGGAGACCGACATCTTAGAAAAGAAGAGGAAGAACACTCGACGAGGTCGAGGTAAAGGGAAGAAGACCAAAGAAGACTCAATGAATGACAGCTGATAGGTCTTTTCTTAGGATACCCTTATTGCCATTTGCAAACACAATAGCTTATTAGACCTTTTATTGTATTTTTGATCTTTGTAGCAGGTTAGCAGAGTCAAGTGTAGACCGTGCTTGAACTCATTAAGGAATTTTTAACTTGTAATTAACAAGAGATATTATCTTAGAAATTTATAAGACACATTTCATGGAAACTTTTATTGTCTTATTTAAGAGTCATAAAAGCACGGCAAAAGGGGACCGCCCTGATCACTCCGACTCGAAGTCGTCGCCTGAATCCTCCTCGTCCTCCTCAGAGCCGCTGTCGTCCCCGCGGCCGCCTACTGCTCCCTCGGAAGGCCGCTCTGCTCCCCGGCCATCGCCGCGCCCTCCCCGCACCTCATGAATCTCGCCATCAGAATCATCATCATCCTCATATAGAGCCCAAGGCCAAGGCTCGCCATAATATCCGTGCCACTCGGGCACTGTGGAGAAAGGGGGCTGGTAAGGATCGTCCACATCATCATCATCGTCAGGCTGGGGCTGCTGACTCGACCCACCCGCCTGTGAGCTAGAAGGAGCCAAAGTCAGCCTATGCCTCTTCTTAGGAGGCACGACATCACTAGGCTGGGAGCTGCATCTCCCCTTCCAATGCTCTGCGCTCTTCTGAAACTGGCGCAGCATCTTCACGGCCCCAGTGAGCGCCTTGGCCACCACCCTGTAGGTCTTGGCCAGGACCTATTGAATGGGAACAAAAAGACAGTCAGAAGCAGTGAATACAGGCAGTAGTGCAGTAAAATACTTGAACAAAGCAGAAAAGAAAAGAATGCTCACAGAGGTAGTCCCGCGAGGAAGCCGCAAATGGGGATGAGTCTCAGACATGTCAAAAGAGGAGCGGCGAATGACACCCTCGGCCTCATACTCGAAGAACCGGGGAGGCATCGGTATCTGTACCCCCGCTGCCCTCCTGGAAGCCATGACCTGAGGAGTCACTAGCCGAGTAAAGACAAACTGGCCATAGTCTCCATCAACCGACAGCTCAGCGGCGTCAATACCTGTCCGCAAGCACTCCAAATCAAGCAGAGCCCGAGTATACCAAATCCCCACAGGAGGATCGTGAGGGACGCGTGCGGCCACACCAAGCCCATGTTGTCTATACACTCTCTCCCCCATATACAAGGCATCACCCTCCAAGCCGATCAGAAGCCTCCTGTTGCGGGTCATCAAAGCAGCCTCCCCAACAACACCCTCGTCATACCTGCCATGCCATGGAAACAGCCTCAACCTAGCCGGGGTGCCCCTAAGGGCAATCATCGTGTCCTCGTAGCAAGCCGTCCTCCGAGGCTTCGCCCCGTCTACCTTCCTGCTCAGCCTAGCCCTGAAGGTCCACCGGCGGATGGCAGGAAACAAATTTGCGGCAATCCCGTCAGCCACGGCCTGCATAACAAAGAAGACCTCATAAGCCCACACCTGAAATCAGAGACAAGAAGCTTTCAGTGTACAGCAACAGTGATACAATGATGACAGAAAAGGCAATGCAGCAGTCAACGTGAGAAAAATAAAAGAGCATACCTCTAGAACTGTCTGATAGCAATCCAAAGAGGTCACCGCGCCCCTGCTCACCTCATCCAAGGCTCTATACACCTGAGCCAAGCCAGCCTCTCCCCACGAAAAGGTGGAGACCTGGCTCCAGTCCCGAAGAGGCTCCAGCAGAAGAGTCAATGCCGTAGTGGAGGCATTACAGAACATGGTATCAGAAAAGCCAGCCCAGGTTAATGCTCTCGCCAACTGCTCAGCTGTGACCGCAGCCTCGCCCTCAGAATAGAGACGACACTGCTGCGATAACGCCGAGTGAAGCTCCGTAAGTGGAACCCCATTGCCCTTCAAACGAAGGGTCAGACCGGTCAGTCCTCTGATAGCATCCGGGCTCATGACACCAGGATCCTCAGAAAATATGGGTCTGCCCGTGAACCGCAAACCAGTGATGGCAGTAAAATCATAGGGAGTAATGGTCGCCTCTCCCCAAGACAGATAGAAGGTGTGGGTAGTGTCCCACCAGTACTGCCTGAAGGCCCTCACAAGCTCCACGCTCCTAGGCGTGTCTCCAAACTCTCCGACAGCAGTAAAGAACGGGCCAAGCCCAGCAGCGTATATCAAGCCCTTGGAACTATCGGGCATATCAGAAGAATCGAGAAGAAGACCCCAGATAGTAGCTATCGCCTCAGGGGACCCCTTGGTCCGCAGAACCTGCAGGTAAGCACAACACAGGTATGAGAACATACTCGTGGTAATTTGTGCGTTCTTTCACTTGTGTGTATTTTCGCTTTTTTTAAATCACATAATTCTTTTTTCAAAAAAAACAAAATCTTTTCTGATTTCAACTTATTGCATTTCATTCCAAGCATGTAATTTCTTTTTGGGTGCGATTTTCCCCAAATTCTACCTCGAGCCCTAGAAATCCATAACTTCGAAAAAGAAAAAGGGAAGGGTTGATGGTTTAGAATCCTTACCCCCATTCGCTCCGCGGTGGAAGTACAGAAATCGAGGCTCGGATAAAGCCCATTCCCCTCCGGAAATTTCTTTTGCTTGTTCCGATCGACAAGCCTTCTCTTCTCGGACAAAGCTCGTTGCACTTGCCTTCTTGATTTCGCTCGCGGAGGCATTGTCAATTAGATTTGAATCAAATTTGGAGGGGGGAAATCTCAAATTTTTTCTTCTCTGCTCTCTCAAACTCAATGGCTGTTTGTGTTTTGAAACCCTCTGTCTTACAACTGAACTGTTTTAATTAAAACAGCTTGGGGAACGACCCATGTCATACGACATAGGAGTTCCAGAAAGGGGTGATCTTCCTTTTTTGCCCCTGATCCTTTTGTCCGTCCCTCCCAGCTGTTTATCATCATCATTTATCATGTCATTCGGGTACAAGCGCCCGCCTCTCAGTCTTTTTCAAGTATTTTTCAAATTCTCGGGTAACTCCCCAACGAAACAGTCAAATCCTTGGGTGACTCCCCAACGAAACAGTCAAAATCCTCGGGTGACTCCCCAACGAAACAGTCAAATCTCGGGTGCTCCCCAAAGAAACAGTCAAATCATCGGGTGACTCCCCAAAGAAACAGTGACTCCCCAAAGAAACAGTCAAATCTTCGGGTGACTCCCCAACGAAACAGTCAAATCTCGGGTGACTACCAAACGAAACAGTCAAATCTCGGGTGACTCCCCAACGAAACAGTCAAATCCTCGGGTGACTCCCCAACGAAACAGTCAAATCTCGAGTGACTCCTCAACGAAATAGTCAAATCTCAGGTGACTCCCCAACGAAATAGTCAAATCCTCGGGTGACTCCCCAACGAAACAGTCAATTCTCGGGTGACTCCCCAAAGAAACAGTCAAACCTTGGGTACAAAGCCCGTGGCCTTTCGTTAGAGCCACCTCTTTGTTGAACTACGATTCGGCTTGATTCCCTTACGGGATACGTAGGAATCCTTTTCATAAAAGGTCCAGTCGTCCGACTATCCTGGTCATCCTTCTTTCCCCGCCGATTTGTTGTCCGGCTCGGGATTCTCATTTTTGTCGACGACCCCACTTCTCGCGGAAGTGACGTCGCCGAGGAACTCTGTGAGTACCCTGACCCGAACTCATGTTTTTGGGTCCGCTTTCCCTGGTTGGCATTAATTTTGGGCTAATTTATTTGCTAACGTGCATTTTGGCCCTAAATTATCCATCCATTTGTTTGATCCATTGGGCCTGCCTTCCTGCGGCCCAACTTGTCATAAAGATGACCGGTGTAGTCCGACACAGGACGACCCCAAGGTGGTGGAAGCCCCATGTCGTACGACATAAGACCTCCCATCAGCATGCCTATAAATAAAGGGCTTGGCTGATCATTTTAGAGGGGGATTTTGGCAAGTAGGGTAAACTCTGCTAAAATAGAGACTCACTCTCTCTCTCACACACACACACTCACCTCCTTCCTCATACATACACTCATCCAAGCCAAGATTCAAAGAAGGACCTCCTTTGTTGGTGTTTTGAAGGGGTGAACACCATACTATTGGTGCTTCTACCTTGTGGACTACAATAGGTAGTCCCTAAACTCTCTCTCTCTCTCTCTCTCTCTCTGATTACTTCTTGCATTCTCATTTCTTTATACTGCATGCTTATAGTGTTGAATAACATGTGAATATTTGGGATTTTGCATGACAAAGGTGGTGGAGATGTGAATCTTCAATATTCACATCTCCCCATCTCAGATCTGGACATTTAGTAGCTTTAGTTGCATTAAAGTTTGCATCTTGTTTACTTGTGTTTGAGTTAGGAGGTGATGGCTACATGATAATGGCCAAAAACATGTGATTCATCACATTTGGCCATTAAAGCCATGTGATCCTCCCATAATACTCACGTAGCATTGTTATTATACTATTTCCAGTTAGTATTGTAGCTTATATTCAAGTCTTGAGCAAGGTGGGATCAGTCTGCTGAAGGGCACTGAAATAGGACACCTATGTCGGACGATACAGGACACCTAAAGGAGTCCTGTGTCATACGACATAGAGCTCCCAGAAAGCTGTTTGGCTTTTCAGTGACTTCAGATCTACCCAGATTGATCCCCTTTGTGACTCAAAGCTGTGTTTAGTTCATTTCTCACTATTTGGGAAGTCTGAGATCCATTTGGGTGAAATCTATTGATGGAGGCGGTTATGTCGTCCGACATAGGACAACATCATGTGTCCTATGTCATACGACATCCGTATCATTAAATTTCAAACTCTGACTTTGCTCACTCCAATCAACCCCAAATTGGTCTGGGACCCTAAATAGTGTCCCTCCTTAGTTATAATATCCTTGCCTTAATATTAAAGTAGCTTTGGTGGTTTAACCACCCCTTTTGTAAAGAGGCAATCTGATCAGGAGGCCTTATGTCGTCCGACATCCCTCTTCTGAGGAAGTCCTGTGTCGGACGACATCCAAGTCCCCTGGTCAGACTGTCTCATCTCCTGCTTTGTAATGCAAGTCATTGTTTGTAAGGGCGTGGCCCCCTTTCATGGTTCACAAGTTGTATCCAGTTTCAATGCCATCAATGAAATCCAAATTTGTATGCCTTGTTTGATTGACACAAATCGCACACACTTTGAATGATTATAATTGTCCAATGTTTGATTGAAAGTCTCGAAAGAGGTGATGTGGGTGAGCTCCATATTCTCTTCCCACATCGTAACTTGACCCCCGGATCCATTTTCTCATTTCCGAAGGTTTTTCAATGTTTTCCTTTAAAAACGGCGTGGCGACTCCTAAAAATATAAAACGATGATATTTTCGACGAGCGTTCATTCAGAGGACCCGGAAAATACTGCCTTTACCAGCCCATGAGGAACCTTTTGTTATACGATTATGTCTTTTAGTTTGAAGAATGCCGGCGCCACTTATCAGCGAGCAGTCACTGCGCTTTTTCATGATATGATCCATAAGGAGATTGAGGTTTATGTTGATGATATGCTTATCCATTCTAAGGGGTCAGATGGTCAACACTTGGTCGACTTGAGGAAATTCTTTAATCGGCTGCGGGAGCATGATATGAGATTGAACCCCCGACGAAATGTACTTTTGGCGTAGTCCTAGGCAAGGTTTTGGGATATATGGTCACGGAGCGTGGCATTGAGGCCGATCCGAGAAAGATTAAGGCCATCATGGAGATGAAACCACCAAAGACAGTCACGGAGGTGAAGGCTTTCATGGGCCGTCTCCAATATATCAGCCGATTCATCCATCAATTGACCTATATTTGTGAGCCCATTTTCAAGCTGCTCAAGAAGAATCAGGAGGTTAAATGGAATGAGGAGTGTCAGATCACCTTTGAGACAATCAAGGCCTACTTGGTCCATCCCCCAATCCTTTGTCCCTCGCATAAGGACAAGCCCTTGCTGCTATATTTGACGGTTACGAGATCTGGTCGGAGCCGTACTTGCCACAAGAGAAGCCAGATTCGAAAGTGGAAAATGCCATCTACTTCGTCAGCCGGAAGCTTCAGGGCAGTGAATTGAACTATTCAGCTTTAGAGAAAACCTGTGCAACTTTGGTATGGGTGGTTGGTAAATTGAGGCATTATCTGTTGGCGCATACGGTGTATCTAGTGTCAAAGATGGACCCCATCAAGTGCCTATTTGATAAGCCTTCTCTGTCGTCGAGGCTTGCGAAGTGGTCCTTCTTCTTAGTCGAGTTTGATATCAAATTTGTGACCCGCAAGGCAATCAAAGGCCAAGCTTTGTCAGACCATTTGGCGGATTTTCCGAGCTCAAAGGCACGCAGACTCGAACCCCAGTTTTCGGATGATGGAATTTTCATGGTAAAGGGTACAGACCGTTGGCAATTTTTTTTTTATGGTGCCTCCAATAAGAGAGGCAATGGTATCGGTATGGTGTTGGTTGACCCAAAGGATATGCACACCCCCATTGCTATCAAGTTGAATTTCCCGGCTACCAACAACGCCACGGAATATGAAGCTTGTATAGCTGGCCTCGAGGCAGCTCTGGAGAGAAATGTCGAGGAGTTGGAGGTATATGGAGACTCTCAGCTAATCATCAATCAAGTGTCCAATAAGTGGAAAACCGTGGACCAGTACTTACAATTGTACTATGCTTATATGGAGGATTTGATCAACCAATTTAAGGAGGTCACGTTCCATTATCTACCCCGGGACAAGAACAGGTTCGCGGATGCCTTGGTGTAAGTGCTCCAATTTGAGCTTGTTAGAATTTTCGTTAGAAAATTAACGAAAGTTATAACATTTCTAACAATTCCTAACAATCCTAACTTTTCTAACAAAGTGAGGGTAAAATGGGCATTGTTATTTAAGGCTAAACCTCAAAAAGAATCTCAAAAATCAAAACAAAAGGAATAAAACCACAAATAGCAATGGCTGGAAACACAAAACTGGCTGTTAATTTGAAATTTCAAAAAGATTATTCCTCTTGTCCAAAGCCTGAAGCTGCATTTAATGAACGAAGGCACGCCGCAGTCTGTCCGCGCGGATGGGATTGCAATTTCGAGGGCTATAAATTGAGCCCTCCAGTCACAAAAATAAGGGGCCACAACACATTTTGCACCGAACCTCTGGCGAAATATAGAGAGAAAACAGTGAGAATTCACTTGAATTGTCACCATTTTCTCTCCAATCTTTCCCAATTCATACTCATCCACTCACTCTCATATTAAAGCCCTAAACACTCATACATACAAGACAAACACTCAAGAACACAAGGAAGATTGGTAAACCCTCCTCCTCCTAACCCTAAATCTCATCCATGCATACATCTTCAAACTACAAAATGTAGTTCCTTCATCTTCTTGCTTTAGATCTAAGAAGATCACCATGGAAGACCATCTCCATGGATGATCTTCTACAAAGATCAACATTATTTTCAAGTTCTCTTACTTTCTTGCAAAGAAAACTCATTTTCAAAACCCTAAAAACCATTTTCAAGCATAAAATCTCATTTTCAAAGGATAAAAATCCCCTTCCCAAGCAAATGAAATGCTTAGTCCTAATGTACCCCAAGGATGGTTTGGTATAGTTGATTCACCACTAAAATGTCTAGTGATCACTAACCAAAACCTAGGGAAATGGGGACAAGCATGGATGCAAAACCCCCCTTAAAATCATATTTTCTTTCTTGAGAAGTTGCTGTCCAGTAGCAATTTTCCCAGACCTCAGTCCATTGTCTTAATTTTTGGACACAGATGAACTTGGAATTTGGTGTTGACTACAAAACACTTTTTGTATCCAACATACAGAGCTTTCCAGAAATATTTTTACTTTATTTTTTGGGTGAGTAAAAATCCTCTTTTCAAATTTTCTTTCAGAGGCTAGTTCATCAGCTTCTGGGAATCCAGATCTCATATCTGAGGTTTCCAGAAGGTTTTGACCCCTCAAATCTTCTCCAAAATGGAAAATTCCTTCGCAAAAACCTTATTTAAGGTGTCCAGAACAACTTTCATTCTCTGAGTTTATCCAGATTATGAAGTTTTAAGACCCTTGAATACATTTCAAAATCAAAGGTCCACTGCCTTTTTCATTCTGGCAGAAATGGCTCTCAACTTCGAAAGGTCTTTTGAGTACCAAATCTCAATCCAAAAATCTTCCAAAAAATCATGGGATCAGTTTAAAGTCTTGAAAAGATATCCCTATTTTTACTTTTCTGAGTTTCAAAGTATTTTGGCCAAAACACACACACACACACACACACACAAATGATTTTCAGCTTGGAAGACTCGTTTCACGAGGCATTCCGGGTGCACACTAACGTCCTTCCCGGCGTGTAACATGACCTCCGAACCTAAATCTCTGATCTCGGGCTTTTTTCAAAGTTTTGGCCCTCAAAATTAAAATGGCGTGGCGACTCCGTTTCGTTGATTTTTTCAAACATAAAATAGAAAAATTTTCGGATACACATTCATCACAGTGGCGACTCTGCTGGGGACTAAACTTTTTTTTTAAAAAAAATGGTATTTGGTATATTGGTGGAAACCACTAAATTTCCCGTTATCGCCTCCTAACACGAGTCGGGGATAAATTGTGGTCTAACAATCCCACGTACCGGTACCACCGTTTTCAAAAAAAAAAAAAAAAGCTTTTGAGGGTCAAGCTTCCGTCCGGCTTTGAAAATCATTTTCGTGTGTGTGTTGATTTTTGCACAGTTTTCATGTTGTTTTGGCCGCCTCGGAGAAAGTCAAAATTTTGAGCTTGTCGGAATAATGTCCCTAACCGTCGGAATTTTAGATGCTTACGTGCTTATGTGCTCATTAAAAATTTCAAAAAAAAAAAAAAAAAAAAGGATTTTCAAAAAAAAAAGAAGGAAATTCTCAAAAAAAAAAATCATGCATCATATTTTTAAGACACATAAAAAAATCCCTATTTTACTCGGAAAAGAATATAGATCGCTTGCACACTACGCGCACGTGACCGTACACCGCACACTACGTCCTTAACCCGGAAATCCTTGTCGCGGTCCGTTTGGTCTTATTACGCCTCTCGGATGAGCACGGGACTACCCAAACATCCCATGGAGCCTCGTGTCGACCATGCACTTGTCCGTGACACACTTTGTCCGAGACCCGGTTGGTTTTTAGTGCCCGGTGCATGTCATGCCCTGTCCGTGTATAGACCTTTCCTTTCAAGCCTTTGTCGGCATACCGAATCAATATCTTTCGGGGACCCTTATCGGTCGAAGTTACGCCGGTTTTCCGCCGCGAGACTTTGACCAAGATATTGACCGGCGCCTTGACTTCGGCTCGGCGGCACAAATTATACACGACTCCCAAAGCATTGACACCGAGTCATCAAGGATTAATGAATATTCCATGCCTAATTACGGCTTAAGCGACGACAAGTCAAGATCAATCGTGGACATTTATCGGTCAAATCATGCCGACTTTTCGTCGAGCCCTCGGACATGATCTTGACTTTCGACGTCGGCTTTGTCCGTAATTTACATCGAATGCTCGTTAAGACTCGATTACCCGCCGGACTTTTAGGATCGTTTTTCTTTCGGTCGGTGGGACCCGCTTGCCCTATAGGACCCTCGCCGGGCTGTCCACCCCGGGAGGTCGAAATACGGGTGGAATACGAGGGGCTTATAGACGTAGTGACGGGGCCCACCGATCCAGGGAATCGAGTAGTTTGCGAAAAAGAAGAGAAATCTTTTCCAACCGATTAGGTTAATAAAACATGTTTTAAGTAAACGTGAACAAATAAGCGCATGTTGCATGAGCCTAAAGCCCAAACACCTACCCTCCTTCCATTCCCGAGACATCCGAACCTTCATGTCCTTTCCCCAGCCTCCGCACAAAGCTTGGTTTCGGGCACCGGGTCACCGTTTGATCGGTTGGGAAGAGTCAGCGCGTCATCGGCTTCGCCGTTTGTTCCGACTCGGGTTTCGAGAATGTACGCATCGGCCGGTAATGATGGGGATAACGTCACTCCGCCTCCCGGACCCCTCGAGACGGAGCAACAGTGGAATCGGTTAGCGAACGGATGAGGTTACGGCAGGGAAGCACGGCCTAAACGGCCTTATGGAGGCTATTAAGAGTCATGGTCGGCCGCCGGCCTCAATCCGGATGGCACCTTCACCGTGGAAGAAGACGAGGATGCCAACCCCACTCTCGGTCGCCCGACTACACCAGATGCCGCCACCCACCTCCTATGGTGCCGCTACGAGAACCCATGCTCCTCGATTTTCGGGTCGGCCGGCTCCCCAACCACGAGACCACCGGATCCATGCGCCCGACGGCACAAATCGGTGGGGGCAAAATCGGTACGGAATGTCTTCTCATGGTTGGGGCTATCTCGGAATGCCACAACTAATCGGGATCCCGCCTCGGTTCGGAACCGATCAATCCGGACCTTCACAGCAACGGCCACGGTTCGGAATGCCGCCACAACTTGGTTCTCGGGGCCACGGTCGAGCCTCCTCGAGCAGTACTAGTTCATTTGCTCCTCACACAAATCCATTCCTCACTCGAGACTTCTATGGGTTACCAAGCCTCCATCCGGTGTCATCCGAATCACCGGGATCCGCAGTACCCCGGGTTACACACCTTCACCACAGCACCATGCAATTCAACAATCCGGGACAAGCGGCCGCACTCAAGCCTACTTACGGGCCCCACTCTGGAAATCCAAGTTGCCGGCCACATCGGGGCTGCCCCCACCTACTTTGCCGGTTGAAAATCAACAGCAAGCCGCAAGGTTCTATCCTTTTGCTCGGGCTCCTACTCATACTCCCAGGGTAACTCGGCCCCGGGACGGGTTTTCACCTACATCCGGATCGGCCGTTCCCTCCACCGGTCTGCCTCCGGTGGTAGCTCCTCTCCCTAGCTCGGCCACTAGCTTGAATGCCATGGTTCCGCCACAAGACCCTCATCCGGCCCGGTTCATGGAACAACACAAGGAAATGAAAGCGCGGATCGCCGAACCGATCGCTAAGAAGTACGCCTTCCGGCCTACGCACTGACTCCATTGTTCCTCTGCCCCACAAATTCGTGATGCCTAATCTGGATCTCTTTGATGGGACCGCATGTCCGAAAACCCATTTGGACACGTATACCTTGGCGATGAAAGCCAAAGGATGTACCAATCGGCGGTTGGGCGACTATTTCGATCTATCCTTGAAGTCCGGTGCCTTAAAGTGGTTCTTCCGTTTGAAACACGAAGCCGGGCTACATGGGACCGGATTACCAATGCCTTCACGAGAAAAATATAAGGCCAACTTGGAATGGGAAACAAATAGGGTTGACCTACAAACAACAGTGCAAGCGTCCCCGATGAGAATGTTGGGGACTTTTACAAGCGGTGGAATGCGAAACTCGGTGAAATGGCCATCCCTCCTTCCGAAGAAGAACAACTGGACATCTTCCGGTCATGCTTGAAACCACATCTCCGAGAGCCTCCCTCGGTCACTTCCCATACTCGAGACTTACGGGCCATGGTTAACTCTGCAGGCTAAGTTTGAAAAGGCCTACAATCGGCAATCGGCCGGCTGCTGCACCCGCCTACAGATATCGGGCTCCTCCTGCAAACACTGCCCCTGCTCCTGCTAAAGGCAAAGAGATGATTAACTATGCGGGACAGGAATGTAATAACACGACTCCTTTTGCTCCCAGGAAACCAGCTGAGCCCAAATCGCGGGTCATAAATCTCGAAAACTTTGGAATGCCCCTGAATGACATCTTTAGGGGACTGGTGAAAGAAGGCTTGCTGCGGCCTTTGGAGAATTTCCAACCCAGAAATCCGAATGCTCCCGTGGATACTACAAAGTATTGTGCTTTTCATCAAGCTCACGGACATCTGACTGACAGCTGCTTCACTCTGAAAAAGGCAATCCAGGGGCTAATAGAGCAAGGAAAGTTGGAAGGCCCCGAAGGGCCTAACACAGTCAAAAATCCTCTGCCAAGGAACCATAATCAGGTGAATATGATTGAATGCGGAGAATCTTCGCATGACCATGAAGATGCTGATGAAGGTCCCCAAATACCCGTGGCCAACCTCGTCGAGGATCCTGAATTCGGATTCCCCCTCAGCCTTGAGGATATTGAACGAATCAACCCATCTTGGTCTCATGTCAGAGACTCCTTGCAAGAATACGAGGCCCGCTATTTCTCGGATGAAGGGAAGGCCGATACCGAAGAACTGGGGCTGTTCCGTTCAAAATATGAGAGGACCATTTACACAAGATGGTTAGAACAATCGAGAAGAATCGAACAAGAAAGCTTCCGGCGGGCGCCTGTACTGGGGCTTATCAGCAAAGAGGCCGAAGAGCATCTGGAGCTAGTACACTTCTGCAAATTGGCTTTGGGAGAGCCCGAATATGATCCCGAGAACAATAAGAATCTAAGAGGAGGATTCCTTCTATATCCTACCTGGTGTCAAATACGTGCCACCCCCTCTCACTCTTCCCCCGCAATTTCTGGGAGGAGAAGCTGAGTCACAATTACCACTTCCGGGAATGGGAACATATGACAATTTTTGCGGTTGCACGCATCCATATTCCCCCAACGGGTTTGATCGACATTCCCTCTCAGCCGAAATCCCGGTAGTATGGGAAGAAGATTCCGATGACAGCGATGATGATGATGATGACGAGAGTGAAGAGTCAACTGAGGCCCCAGATCCGGAAATAACTGGAACAATCATGCCGAAATGAGCCCACGGGAGCTGTGCACAATGGTTGGTTGTCGCCAAGCAACGACGAAGGACCGCCAGAAATGCGGATCGATACCAATGGAGACAGACCCTACGAGGTGTCACTTGTAAGATGCATTTGTGGCCAATGCCCGGATACTCCAGAGGATAAGGGACAAAGAAAGCCCGCACCGCATCCGTACATATCCGAAATCTTAGAACACAACGTTCCTTATAAGAACTCGATGGTGAATGGAAAGGGTTTATTGAAGCACCGGTCGAAAATGGAGGGTTTCAAACCACCGTAAGATGAAGAATTCGTAAACATTATCGGATCTTTTTCTTCTTTCCCGAGAGCGGATGGCATAACAACCGTAAGGGTCACAAATGCCGCCGAGCGCAGCGAGTGCCTCGCAATCACCGAAAAGGGTTATCGATCTCGAACGTCTCCCCTGGCCTTCATACCTATGAATCCACATGACGCCTTCCTAATTGCTCCAAAGGCCCGACAATGGACCCCGGTGCTCCTTATTTGGACACGTATCTATCGAGCCGCTACATCAAACTCCGAAGGGGAACGTTGCCTATCCTTCACTTGTGGCTGCCCTACTTGCAAGATTGAAAGAAAAAGGATATACGATGAAATGGAGGCCGATAGCCATAACTCGTGGGCCATCCAAGGGATGAAATCGAAAAGCCGCCGAGTCCCGACAATAGCGACTCTTGTTGCATGATAACTATGAGCAAGGCCGGCCACGAGAGTGAATCTGAGGACGCCCTAGCTCGTGGGCCATCCAAGGGGCAACAACACAACCCCAAACCCAAAAGCCCGTGACTCGGGAAGCAGCTTATAAGGGCCGCCCAGAAGGAGCCAAGATGCCCGCCCTCACCGTCACTAGACTCCGTCGTAACCAATGGCCAATAGCCAAAAGTGGCTCCCCGTTGACCTTAGCAAAGATTGAAGAAATCCAATAAGAGACAACCGATGAGGAAGTTAACTGTTGACCCGATCCGGCGTATTTTCCAAGGAAATCCCAAGGCGTATAAGAAGGCCACGCATCAAGCACCGAAAGAAGATCGCCGCCCTACGCTAAGACAAACAAATTCCAGATCCCGAAAAGAGGATCCCGTGCTCACCCGGCTTAAAGCAAACACAGCCAACATTTCCCTCTCGGTCTCTACTCACCTCGTCCTATCCCCATAAGCCGAAGCCGGAAGAAAGCCGGCTCGCACTCGTGCCTATTGATGCTACTCCCGATGATGTGGCATGTACTAATTGGAAACATCCATTACGGGAATATAATCACTTTCACGATCTCGACCTCCCTCAATTTGGGGCCGATCATAACGAGCCTCTCTTCATCACACCCAAACTGGATGAACGACGCCTCCTCGGGTCCCGGTTGATAATGGGTCCTAATGAACATTCTTCCCGCAAAGATCATGAGCTTGCTTGATATCAAGACTACGTACTTAAAGCCTTCCTCCCTCACACCAAAGCTTACGACTCAACATCCCGAGCAAATTCCTGAGTTGCTACTTTAGACCTCTCGGGTTTGGACAGTAAATTGATACCCGTGGAATTCCGTGTTATCGACATCCCGATTACTTTCAATGCCCTCATTGGAAGACCTTGGCCGCACCAAGTCAAAGTGGGTCGCCTCAAGCCTCCACCAAGGTGTGAAATTCGCCTCGAATGGGGATCCGACGACCATTTACGGAGATTTAGTCACTTTAGAGGGCACAGATACTGCGGAATACCTATTCTCGAAATCAAACATGACGAGGAAGGTCTCATGCTAACAAGCTTCACGCCGAGCCTCCCAAGGCCCAAGTGTGCAACATAGATCTCGACGGTCACTGATAAAATCCCACCGGTCTTGAAAATGATGAGAAAAATGAGCTATCTACCCGGCCTCTGGCCTGGGAAGCACCAACAAGGAACTCACAAACTCATCGAGGTGAAAGGACGTAATACTCGCCACGGCCCGGGATATGAGGCCTCCCCAAATGACACCGCAAAGGGAAAAAGATTTGAAGCCGCCACAGAAAGGTCCCGCCGACAACCCTAAATCTCTCCCCTTCGCTCCTAATTTGGCCGACTACTTTGTAAAGGGTCCCACACAACCAGAAACATCACAGAGCCCACTCCTACGGCAGATGGCTAAAGCTACAGGATAGCCTCAACAAGTTTAGAGGAACCAAGGCTAACCCGGTCCGTAGAATGTTCCCGGACCTACCCAAGATACTCCGGGCTACCACCGCTACGAAGAGCGAGTATACCTTCGTAGGCGTGCTCGACTCCGGTGGAACAGCCGAGAAGCTCACAACCACTATTCCTACCGCCCAGAAGATCCGAAACCCGAATTCGAACCGACAGGCCAAAAGCTAAGGCCACGGAATTTCCCTCGATGATTGGGATGGTCCGGTTATGCAAAGCAATTGTTCGAAGAAGAAGTCCAGGTGCCGTGCACTCCGATTGATCTCGGCTCGGTCCAAGAGATGATAGCAGAATTGAGAAAGGAAAACAAAACAAAGACAGCTTCCCGAGTCATGAGGCCACCAACAGCCGATGCCGCTAAAGAATTGGGAAACCTCTCAGCCCGTCCGCGACCAAGGAGGAAATGATCACCAAGCTTGGATTGGTCCCCCGTCCCTTTGTGTCAATCTAGGACAAGTCCTCCCAGCCTCTCTTTGTTAAGATCGAGTCTCTAGGGTCGTCCGACGGCCTTACGCCCGAAGACTACGAGTCTCGTAGCAAGCGCCGTATTCCCTTTCGTTTTCAATGAAATGACGAATCTTTCCGAGTATCCCTTGATTGCCACTTTAACTAATGACGAATTAAAAAAACACTTAATAATAACTCATTAGATAAAGAAGGCGTATACATTAAACGAAAAAAAATCAAACAACAAAAAAAAAATCTTTAAGCAAAGTTGTCCTAAAGAGGAAAATCGAGCCCAAGCCGCCGAAGAGATTTTGACAAGTGTGAATCTGGGAACCGCGGAAGAGCCTAAAGAGACGCAGATTGGTGATTTCTTTGAAGGAATCGGAAAGGATGCTCGCAAAGTCCTACAAAATCCTCAATTCAAGGAAAGTTGCCCTCTTCATCAAAGAAAACATCATGTGCAGTATACGGGTCACCGAAATCATCTCGTATAATGGATCCCACTTCAAGGGGAATGTGAAAAACCGCCGCGGAATTCGAATAACCCGTCACAAGTCATCTCCTTACAGCCCCAAACCAACGGAGCCGTCAAGCAAAGAAACAAGACTCGAAAATATCATCCGGAAAATGGCCGTCCAAGGCGTAGATTGGCCCGAGAAGTTACACTGCACTCGGGGCTACGTAACATCGCCGAACGGCAATCGGGAAACACCTTTTGCCCTCACATACGGAATGGAAGCCGTACTCCCAATCGAGCCGGAAATACCTCGCTCCGTATACCGCCGGAAAGCCGATCAACGAGGTCGAATGGCTCCAGAGTCGCCATGACGAATTGGCCCTACTAGACGAACGTCGATTGAAGGCCATGAAACACATCCGGGCCTACCAAGGAAGAATGGCTAGAGCCTTCGACAAGAAAGTAAAGCATCGAGAGATCCGAGAAGGTGATCTCGTTTTGAAAGAAAAGCCCCCAGTCCGTATCAACCCCTCGGCAAATGGGAGCCTCAGATGGGTCGGGCCATATGTCGTCCGTAAGATCTTCTCCTGAGGAGCCATGCAACTTGCGTGCACTCGACGGAATCCCTTTGTACACCCAAAGGAATGGTGACAAGCCGCGCAGATACTACGCGTAAAACAAAAAAAAAAAGAGAAGAAAAAACAAAAAAAGAGTGCTAAAAGAGTAATACCCAACTAGGTTGAAAACCCGAAAAGGGCGGCCTAGGTAAAAACAGGTTGCACAAAAAAAAAAAACAAAACAAAAAAAAACAAAAAAAAACAAAAAACAACAAAAAAAACAACAAAAAAATCAAAGTTGAACTACGAAGACCCGAGCTCCTCAAAATGAGGGGAACGTAGGGCAGGAAACGGTTCGGCCTAAAGCACAAATAAAAGCCATACTTTGGCATCAATACAATTGATCGTACCATGAAAGCGTCTCGAAAAACTCTAAAGCAATTCAAATATTCATTACAAGTTAAAAGCTCTTTGATGAGTCTAAGCCCGATTCATTCCTACAACCGGCAACCCTCGCTAAAGGAAAACTAAGATACATAATCAAACTAATGTGTCTCGCCATGACAAGAAAGGGATACTGAAACCTCGTAGTCACTCCAAGCCACTCGCATCGGCCTCTCCCCTCTTCTTCCCCTCCGAGTCTTCTTTCTTCGAACCAGAAAGATGTCGGTGTTCCTCCTACCAAGCTCGGTATAGGAACAGGATCTATCAAACCAGCCTCCGCCGTGGCCTTAGTAGCCCTAGCGTCATCTCTCATCTCCCGTAGCCTAGCCGGTAGCATAGGAGCCCTCCTCTCCCGTCTCTTGACGTAAGCCTCATAATCGGTCACATCGTCTCCGCTCCCGTCATGAGGGCTGGCCCTCGCCGGCCCTCCTCCTCTCGTAAACAGCCAGTCCTCCGCACCCACAATGGCCTCACGCCGTCTCAAAATAGCCACCCGAGTCTCTCCTGCATGCCTCTCATACCAATCCAGGTACCAAGTGGTCAGAACACCGGTCTCTGACGCTCGAGAATGACCCGAGGAGGAAAGGCATCATACCTCCATGCTCGGGAAAGAAATGGAAACACCGAGGGATCATCCATAGAAACAGGAACCACCACCCTGGTGGCTATATCATCAAAGCCCTCCAAAGGAACCCGCTCCAGCCAAACTATCTCGTAACTAAAGCCGAATATAGAAGCCGGACCGAGAAAGCCCCTAAGCATGACCACGGAGACCCATCCCCGAAGCACTCGCGAGTCTCCACCCGCCAACGAGGCACCGACCATCTCGATATCTTCGCCCGGCGACCCGCCATCCAACGCTCCCACGAGCCCCGATCATCAAAATCTACATCAACACCTCTCCCGGCAAAAGTCCAAGGCTCGATCATATCGTAGGTTTCCCGAAGAACCCCCAAACGCTCCATCGCCCACATGTGGTCAAGAGGAACGGGCCGCCCCCGCGCATATACCGCCGTCCGGTAGCTAACTGCCGAGAGCATGAAAAGTCTCCCTGTAATCAAAGGAACGACATCTCTCGCCTGTGCGACAGTGAACGACGACATCCAGCAAAGACCGATGGCAAATCCCAAAGGAATAGACCATGAACAGGGTGCCAAACATACAAAGTGCAAAGGCATCCCAATAGGCATCATCCACCAAACCTAGGCCCCTAAATCTGTCGGGAAGATCGGAAATATCGAAATGATCGGGACCACGGATCATACCTTGCGCTTCCTCCGGGGAAAGATGAAGGAGGACGCACAATCTGTCAACAAAAGAAGCCCCTCCGGGCAAAGGAACCGCTATCTCTTCCACCTCCGGACCTCCAAGCAAGGCCCGAAATTCTTCGACAGTCGGAACAATCTCGTTGAAGGAAAGGCAAAAGACATGCCTTCTAGTATCCCAAAATGATGAAGAAGCTCTCAAGAGGTCGTAGTCCGGAACCAATTCCTTGAGAGACCATAAGCACCTCACCTTGTACCTTTCTTCAAAGAAGGACCTCCTCTCATGCATAATCTCCCGGGACCAATCCTTGAACTTGTTAAAGAATGACATTTGGATTTCTTGGGGCAATTTTGATGGAGCTTTTCTAAAGTTTTCCATGGTTTTTCTCTCTTTCTCCCCGAAAATGGCTGTTTGGACTGGAGGTTGAAGAGGATATTTGAATTTGAAATAAAGCAAGACCAGGTCTGAACCAAAATTAAAGGACAATGTCGATTCCGTCCTATCCGCGCGGACATGATTGTCACAAAAAAAAATTCGCAAATGTCAAGCCGCTACATCAAAAGAGGAATATTCCGTCCCGCTGCTCGAAACATGTGCAAAAAAAACCTCCCCAAACCACCCATATACCAAACACCCTTGCAAAAAAAAAAAAACCAAGGCTCATGCAACACTCCATTCATACTGCATTGCATTCATAAATAAAATCCTAAATTATTACATTCCAAAAAAAAAAAAAAGAGTGTGCATAAAAAAAAAAACAAACAAACATAAATAAAATCCTAAATTATTACATCCAAAAAAAAAAATGTGCACAAGCTGTACAAATCTAAATCTCAATCTCAAATCTCAAAAAAAAAATCAATCGGAGTCTCCGTCGCCCGATGTCTCGCCCCGCCCTCTTGCGACTCTGCCCGCTCCTCAGAGCCCCGAAAATCTCGGGCTCGATCGTCCTCGTCTCCGTAAAGAGGCTCATCAGACCAACCGGCACGCTCCGATAGGGCAAGCCGAGATCCGCGAAAAATCGTATCCGAAGGTGAAGGCGCCGACTTCCCGCACGTACGAAGACGACCCGCCATGCCGCCATACGTGTCCTCGCCCGTGTGGATCCCCGAGAATGACGTGATCCGAAGGCAACACCGCGCTGGGATCAAGGAAAGGAGACAAAGGAGTCTCGAGGAAGTCTCGAGCGAATAGGGAAGCCTCCCGCCCGACTGTGCGCCGCCGTGGTCGCCTCGCTCTAGCCTCGAGGAGCCCCGCAAGCGACCATCCTCCCGATGAATCTCTTGGCCCCGATCACTTGCTTCGTCGCCTTCTCGACGACCACCTCCGAAAACCGCACAAAAGCAAAAGCGTCAAAAAAAAAAAGAAGTGATGCTAAAGATGATGAAACAAAAGAAAGAAAAGAAGGGAAAAGGTGAAGCCATACTCTTCATACTCCTGACGAGGCCGGAAAGCTCGTGGAAGTCGCTCGGGCCGAGGGATCTCGCACCCTCAATCGGACCCCATCCCGGATATAGGAAAAATCCGTCCGAGGGTACCGCGGATCCCAAGCCCCTCCCTATCCGTAACCCGAGGCATCCTCAGCCTCCTCAAGACGAATGTCGCATATGGCTCAATCGCCACGAAATCCGAGAAGTGCCGGCCGGCTCGTAATCATCCCAGTCACGGACCGATCGCCGGTGCATCATATCGGCGGGAGGCTCCACCGGTGTCCTCAAAGGCGAGTTCACGCCATGCCGGCGCGTCACCCTCTCTCCTGCATAATATGCATCGCAGTCGACCTCTCGTAATCCTCCGCCGCACGCCCAAATCTCGCGCCCTTCACCGCGCCACCTCGAAGCGATCCTGTGGGAAGAATATCATCCCCTCATCCGTCTCGGCCTCCGTCAAAGGAAGGCAATCCGCGTACTCGAGAGTCGTACGCCCCCGGAGCTTATCTTCTCCCGGCATGCTTAGACCAAGACCGCATGGCCGGATACGCCCGACGTACTCCGCCGGCCGCCGCCACATCGTGACGTGGAAAAACTCCAACGCCCATACCGCGAAAGGTAAAAATCCAATCAATCCAAAGGCAAAAGAAAAGTGCGTGCTCAAAAAAAAGAGGGAAAGCAAAAAGAGAGCTTATACCTCCAGTGGCAAACTCAAAGCAAGATAAAGAGCTCACAGCCTTCCTACTGTACCTATCAAGAGCAAAATAAAGCTCGCCACCCGCCTCTCCCCACGAGACATCTCCGCCGTCTCCATGTCCTCCAAGGACCTCAACAAGGCAAAGACCGCCGTCCCTCAAAGATGCCCAAAGAGGGTGCTCGAAAAGCAAACCACAAGAAGGCCCTGGCAATCTGATCGGCGCCTATCCTCTCCTCCCCAGCCTCATAGCTCGCTATGGTCTCCACAATCTTGCCGTAGACCACGGCATACTCCATCCCCATCCCCTTTTGGGAATAGGGAAAATCCCGTAAGAGCTCGCAGACGCATCGCCGTAGCCATCCCGCCACTCAATGCCGCGTCCATTAAAGGACAGCCCGTAATCGCAGCGTAATCGGAGGGCGTAACCGTAGCCTCGCCGTAAGAAGTGGAAGGTGTGGGTCGCGCCCCACCAATGCCGCGCAGAGCAAACATCAAGCCCTTGCTCTTAGGGAACTTGACCACGCCCCTCAAGCACTCGACAAACTCCCAAAGCCCCGTCTCGACAACGATCTGTCTCGGACTCGGCAAAGCTCCTCGGCCCGCATTCGGAAGCCGGTCCCACAAGTCAATCACGGACTCCACCGATCCTCGAGTCTTCATTTTGTTCAGCTGCTCCGTCACAAAACGGTTTCCGCCCTGTAAAAAAAAAAGAGAAAATGTCAAAAAGATTGCATTTGCATTTGCACAAAAAAAAAAAAAAGCATACACATGCATTAAAAAAAAAAAATTTCGACAAAGATAACAAAGATACAATGAGCATAGCCCCATTTTTCTCGCATAAAAGAAAACAGCCAAAGAAATCCCAATACATTCATCAAAAAAAAAAAGATGCATTCCTACGGAAGTAAAAACTCCGTCCCATTTTCATAAAATAACATGCATACCATCCATCATCTCAAAAAAAAAAAAATTGCATACATGCATATCATCCATCTTACATGCAACGGGAGGAAAAATCCGTCCCACATTTCAAAAAAAAATATATATCCTAAACATACATACATCTCATATTGGCAAAATGCCCATTCTTTCCAAACAAAATACATGCATTGCATCATTCATCAATATCAATATTCAATTTCAAAAAAAAAATCATCATTCATCAATATCAATATTCAATTTCAAAAAAAATCATCATCATCAACATGCAATATTCAATTTCAAAAAAAAATCAATCACAATTTTCGAATTTTCACATGCAATTTTCGAATTTAAAAAAAAAAAAAATGGCGAAAATGCCAATTCTTTTTCCCAAGCAAAATGCACATTTTGGGTTACTCACATAATCATCAAGATTCAAATACAATGAACATCAATATTCAATTTCAAAAAAAAAAATTTCAAAAATCACCTAAAATTCAAATTTCAAACAAGAAATCAACAAAGGGATAAAAGGGTTTCAAAGTATACCGTTCGGAGATTCGAATCCGAAGCCCAATGTTGCCAAGCATCGGGGTAGGGCTCCTCCGCAATCGATTGCGAAAGATTGTAATGCCTCCTCATCCGGACGAGCTCCAATCGCCTCTCCGCTACCGGGCCACGTCCTTGACCTTGAAAAGCGCCTTCCCCGTGTTCCATTGCTCGAAAATCGAAGAAAATCGGAAGATTTCGAAGCTTTTTAGGCCAAAAATGGCGGATTTCTCACTTTCTATCTCTCTGCTCTCGACAAACCGTAAACCGAATGGGGAAGAAGAAAAGGGCGTTGGCCCTAATTAATACCCCTGGTTTTCAAACCCCTATCCGCGCGGATAGGATTGCAAGGGTCAAAATGACCCTTTTGCCCCTTAAAATTCCAGACTCGCAATTCGCCCCCAACTTGACAGAGTTAACCAAAGATAACCAAAGTCAGCCCCTTGTCAAGAAAATCATTCCCTAAGCCAAACGTAAGACCGAGTGCCCCGAGAAAGATAACGGATCCCGTATCTTTCATCAAAATCATTCCCCTAGCCAAACGTAAGACCGAGTGCCCCGAGAAAGATAACGGATCCCGTATCTTTCATCAAAATTACCCCTAGCCAAACGTAAGACCGAGTGCCCCGAGAAAGATAACGAGATCCCGTATCTTTCATCAAAATCATCCAACGGCAAGCCAAACGTAAGACCGATCTCCCCGAGAAAGATAACGAGATCCCGTATCTTTCATCAAAATCATCCCCTAGCGCCAAACGTAAGACCGATCTCCCGAGAAAGATAACGAGATCCCGTATCTTTCATCAAAATCATCCCGGCCAAACGTAAGACCGAGTGCCCCGAGAAAGATAACGGATCCCGTATCTTTCATCAAAATCATCCAACTAAGTCAAACGTAAGACCGAGTGCCCCGAGAAAGATAACGGATCCCGTATCTTTCATCAAAATCATCCAACCTAGCCAAACGTAAGACCGATCTCCCGAGAAAGATAACGAGATCCCGTATCTTTCATCAAAATCATCCCCGGCACAAACGTAAGACCGAGTGCCCCGAGAAAGATAACGAGATCCCGTATCTTTCATCAAAATCAAACCCTAGCCAAACGTAAGACCGAGTGCCCCGAGAAAGATAACGAGATCCCGTATCTTTCATCAAAATCATCCCCGCAGCCAAACGTAAGACCGAGTGCCCCGAGAAAGATAACGAGATCCCGTATCTTTCATCAAAATCATCCCCCTATAGCCAAACGTAAGACCGATCTCCCGAGAAAGATAACGAGATCCCGTATCTTTCATCAAAATCATCCCCTAGCCAAACGTAAGACCGAGTGCCCCGAGAAAGATAACGAGATCCCGTATCTTTCATCAAAATCATCCCTAGCAGCCAAACGTAAGACCGAGTGCTCCCGAGAAAGATAACGGATCCCGTATCTTTCATCAAAATCATCCAACTAAGCCAAACGTAAGACCGATCTCCCCGAGAAAGATAACGAGATCCCGTATCTTTCATCAAAATCATCCCTAAGCCAAACGTAAGACCGAGTGCTCCCGAGAAAGATAACGGGATCCCGTATCTTTCATCAAAATCATCCCTATAGCCAAACGTAAGACCGAGTGCCCCGAGAAAGATAACGGATCCCGTATCTTTCATCAAAATCATCCAACGGAAGTCAAACGTAAGACCGAGTGCCCCGAGAAAGATAACGGATCCCGTATCTTTCATCAAAATCATCCAACGGCAGTCAAACGTAAGACCGATCTCCCCGAGAAAGATAACGAGATCCCGTATCTTTCATCAAAATCATCCCCGGCAGTCAAACGTAAGTCCGATCTCCCCGAGAAAGATAACGGATCCCGTATCTTTCATCAAAATCAAACCTAGCCAAACGTAAGACCGAGTGCCCCGAGAAAGATAACGGATCCCGTATCTTTCATCAAAATCATCCAACCTAGCCAAACGTAAGACCGAGTGCCCCGAGAAAGATAACGAGATCCCGTATCTTTCATCAAAATCATCCCCTAGTCAAACGTAAGTCCGATCTTCCCGAGAAAGATAACGAGATCCCGTATCTTTCATCAAAATCATCCCCTAGCCAAACGTAAGACCGAGTGCTCCCGAGAAAGATAACGGATCCCGTATCTTTCATCAAAATCATCCAACGGCAGTCAAACGTAAGACCGAGTGCCTCGAGAAAGATAACGGATCCCGTATCTTTCATCAAAATCATCCAACGACAGTCAAATGTAAGACCGAGTGCCCCGAGAAAGATAACGAGATCCCGTATCTTTCATCAAAATCATCCCCTAGCCAAACGTAAGTCCGATCTCCCCGAGAAAGATAACGGATCCCGTATCTTTCATCAAAATCAAAACTAGCCAAACGTAAGACCGAGTGCCCCGAGAAAGATAACGGATCCCGTATCTTTCATCAAAATCAAACGGCAAGAAACGTAAGACCGAGTGCCCCGAGAAAGATAACGGATCCCGTATCTTTCATCAAAATCATCCCCGGCAGTCAAACGTAAGACCGAGCGCCCCGAGAAAGATAACGAGATCCCATATCTTTCATCAAAATCTTCCCCGGCAGTCAAACGTAAGTCCGATCTCCCCGAGAAAGATAACGGATCCCGTATCTTTCATCAAAATCAAACGGCAGTAAAACGTAAGACCGAGTGCCCCGAGAAAGATAACGGATCCCGTATCTTTCATCAAAATCAAACGACAGTCAAACGTAAGACCGAGTGCCCCGAGAAAGATAACGGATCCCGTATCTTTCATCAAAATCATCCCCGGCAGTCAAACGTAAGACCGAGCGCCCCGAGAAAGATAACGGATCCCGTATCTTTCATCAAAATCAAACGGCAGTCAAACGTAAGAAAGATAACGGATCCCGTATCTTCCATCAAAATCAAACGGCAGTCAAACGTAAGTCCGATCTCCCCGAGAAAGATAACGGATCCCGTATCTTTCATCAAAATCAAACGGCAGTAAAACGTAAGACCGATCTCCCTGAGAAAGATAACGAGATCCCGTATCTTTCATCAAAATCATCCAACGGCAGTCAAACGTAAGACCGATTTCCCAGACGAATACGTCTGATTTTCCCCAGCAAAGTCAACGGAATCCCAAAAGCCAACGAAATCTCGAGAAGATCTCGAACTACGAAAGGGCTTGATTCCCACTAGGGATACGTAGGTAGCTTATCATTAGGTCCAGCCCCTCGACCAAAACGGTCACCCTCTCCTTCGGCAGCAGACGAAGTCCCCCGAAAGGCCATTTCGAATTAAGGTCTGAGGCGCCTAAAAAGCCATCATCATCAAGGTTCGAGGCACCTAAAACGCCATCCCCAAGGTTCGAGGCACCTAAAATGCCATCATCATCAAGGTTCGAGGCACCTAAAACGCCATCATCATCAAGGTTCGAGGCACCTAAAACGCCATCTCCAAGGTTTGAGGCACCTAAGACGCTATCACTAGGAAAGCGATAAATCGCAATCATCCCCAGCAGAGATCGAAAATGGTCACTCCTATCCCCAGCAGAGCGGATAGCCATCAGACCGAAAATGGTCATCTCTTATCAGAGTTTCTTTCCAAATTACTGCAGAACTCGCTCATCAGGTTCGAGGCACCTAAAACGCCATCATCTCCAGGGTCAAAAGACCCGAACTACGACTGGCTTGATTCCCATTCGGGATATGTAGGTAGCCTATCGCTAGGTTCAGCCACCCGATCACTCGATCATCCTGCCAAATATGGAGCCTTACTCTTATCGACGACCCCGCTTCCTTCGAAAGCGCCGTCGCCGAGGGGCTACTGTAAGTGCTCCAATTTGAGCTTGTTAGAATTTTCGTTAGAAAATTAACGAAAGTTATAACATTTCTAACAATTCCTAACAATCCTAACTTTTCTAACAAAGTGAGGGTAAAATGGGCATTGTTATTTAAGGCTAAACCTCAAAAAGAATCTCAAAAAGCAAAACAAAAGGAATAAAACCACAAATAGCAATGGCTGGAAACACAAAACTGGTTGTTAATTTGAAATTTCAAAAAGATTATTCCTCTTGTCCAAAGCCTGAAGCTGCATTTAATGAACAGTGCACGCTGCAGGTCCTGTCCGCGCGGATGGGATTGCAATTTCCAGAGGGCTATAAATTGAGCCCTCCAGTCACAAAAATAAGGGGCCACAACACATTTTGCACCGAACCTCTGGCAAAATATAGAGAGAAAACAGTGAGAATTCACTTGAATTGTCACCATTTTCTCTCCAATCTTTCCCAATTCATACTCATCCACTCACTCTCATATTAAAGCCCTAAACACTCATACATACAAGCCAAACACTCAAGAACACAAGGAAGATTGGTAAACCCTCCTCCTCCTAACCCTAAATCTCATCCATGCATACATCTTCAAACTACAAAATGTAGTTCCTTCATCTTCTTGCTTTAGATCTAAGAAGATCACCATGGAAGACCATCTCCATGGATGATCTTCTACAAAGATCAACATTATTTTCAAGTTCTCTTACTTTCTTGCAAAGAAAACTCATTTTCAAAACCCTAAAAACCATTTTCAAGCATAAAATCTCATTTTCAAAGGATAAAAATCCCCTTCCCAAGCAAATGAAATGCTTAGTCCTAATGTACCCCAAGGATGGTTTGGTATAGTTGATTCACCACTAAAATGTCTAGTGATCACTAACCAAAACCTAGGGAAATGGGGACAAGCATGGATGCAAAACCCCCCTTAAAATCATATTTTCTTTCTTGAGAAGTTGCTGTCCAGTAGCAATTTTCCCAGACCTCAGTCCATTGTCTTAATTTTTGGACACAGATGAACTTGGAATTTGGTGTTGACTACAAAACACTTTTTGTAGACAACATCCAGAGCTTTCCAGACATATTTTTACTTTATTTTTTGGGTGAGTAAAACTCCTCTTTTCAAATTTTCTTTCAGAGGCTAGTTCATCAGCTTCTGGGAATCCAGATCTCATATCTGAGGTTTCCAGAAGGTTTTGACCCCTCAAATCTTCTCCAAAATGGAAAATTCCTTCGCACAAACCTTATTTAAGGTGTCTAGAACAACTTTCATTCTCTGAGTTTATCCAGATTATGAAGTTTTAAGACCCTTGAATACATTTCAAAATCAAAGGTCCACTGCCTTTTTCATTCTGGCAGAAATGGCTCTCAACTTCAAAAGGTCTTTTGAGTACCAAATCTCAATCCAAAAATCTTCCAAAAAATCATGGGATCAGTTTAAAGTCTTGAAAAGATATCCCTATTTTTACTTTTCTGAGTTTCAAAGTATTTTGGCCAAAACACACACACACACACACACACACACACAAATGATTTTCAGCTTGGAAGACTCGTTTCACGAGGCATTCCGGGTGCACACTAACGTCCTTCCCGGCGTGTAACATGACCTCCGAACCTAAATCTCTGATCTCGGGCTTTTTTCAAAGTTTTGGCCCTCAAAATTAAAATGGCGTGGCGACTCCGTTTCGTTGATTTTTTCAAACATAAAATGGGAAAATTTTCGGATACACATTCATCACACTTGGCCACCTTAGCCTCTTTGGTAGAGATTTCAGAGGGTAAGTCAGTAAAGCCATTCAGAATTGGGAGGCGTGAGAGCCCTGCCTACTGTTGTCAGATTGAACTGGAAAAGGTTGATGATTTGTGGTACAGCCAGATTTTCCGGTATCTCAAGCATGGCGAAGCCTCGTTCTCGACAGAGGAGGATGGTAAGCTGAAAGAGGGTCTTCGCGCCAAAAGCCTGCAAGCTTTGAAGAGGTTGTCCGCGCAGTATGCTATTTTGGGAGATGTCATATGGAAGAAAAGACACCGAGGACCAATTTTGCTCTGTATCAGCAGGTCTAAAGCTAGAAAGGTCATGGAGGAAGTCCATGGTGGCGCATGTGGACCACATATGAATGCCCGAGCTTTGATATTCAGCATACTCAGGATGGGCTATTATTGGATCTCCATGGAGACTGACTGTATTCAGTTTGTGCGAACTTGTGATAAGTGTCAGCGGTTCTCCAATCTCAACCATATACCTCCCCATGATCTCTATTGCATGAGCACTTCATGGCCGTTCACGACTTGGGGGATTGATGTTATTGGAAAGATAACTCCTGTCGGTAGTAACGGGCACGAATTTGTGTTGGTCGCCGTTAATTATTTCACCAAGTGGGTTGAAGCGGCATCCTACAAGGTCCACAACTCCAATAGGGTGGCCCGTTTTATAAAGGAGAACATTCTATGCCGGTATGGAGTTCCAAATGAGATTATTTCCGATAACGGGTCACATTTTGAAGGAGATGCCGATAGACTGCTCGCAGAATTCAGGATCAAGCGACATAAGTCATCCCCGTACCGCCCTCAAACCAATGGTGCTGTCGAGGCCGCGAACAAGAACCTAGAGAGGATCATCCGGAAAATGGCCGAACGGAACCGAGATTGGCCTGAGAAGCATCATTTGGCATTATGGGGCTACCGTACTTCAGTGAGAACATCCATCGGTGAAACCCCGTTCGCTTTGACATATGGGATGGATGCCGTCTTGCCCATTGAGTTAGAGATTCCCTCTCTTCGGGTTCTGCTTGAAAATGAGGTCAATGAGATAGACTAGCTTCAAGTCGGCATGACGAATTAGCCCTTCTCGATGAGCGAAGGCTCAAGGCGATGGAGCACATCCGGGCTTATCAGAAGCGTATGGCTAGGGATTTTGACAAGAAGGTACATCCCTGTGACATTAAGGTGGGTGATTTGGTCTTAAAGGAGAAGCCACTGAACCAATTCAGTCCGTTGGGCAAGTGGGCGCCAGTTTGGGTTGGCTCGTATTTGGTGAAAGAAATTTTTTCTGGTGGAGCAATGAGGTTGACGAATTTGGATGGTAACCCCTTTGTGCACCCGGTGAACGGCGACAAGCTGCGCCGCTATTATGCTTGAATCGAGTCTCCCCCTCTCTAAAAAAAAAGAATAGTAAATAAAAAAAATATAAAAAAATATAATAAAAGCGCGAAAATAATGTACCCAGACGAGACTGAAAACCTCTCAAAAGGCAGTCCGTGCAAAACAAAGGGCGCGCTCGGTGCTAAAGAATATACCCAACTAGACTGAAAACCCTAAAAACGGGTGGTCTAGGTAAAAAACAGGGTTGCACCACTTGTCCCCCTTCTATCTTCCCCTTTCTTAAACACAAAGTTGGTTGAGTCGAACTACGGAGACCTGAGCCCCTTAGTCCTTTTTTGTAAGAGGGGAATGTAGGCAGCCGACTGCGATTCGGTCTAAAAACCATCAAAATTACCAAATCCTGTCAACAGTTATATTTGTAAATACCAAGATGTGTCTTGATTATGTTCTGAAGTAATTTCAACTTTCACTACATTAATATATTCTTTGATGAGTTCAAGCACGATCTACTCTCGACTCACTAACATTAGCAAAAGTACATCATTTTGTAAAGTACGTCTAGTATGTCTGTGTCGGCAATAAGGGATACAATGACCGGTCACCTAACCCTAGTCACTTGTTCCCACTCCCGAACTAGCACTCTTCTTCTTCCTCTTACTTGGTCCTCGATAGGTCTTTGGTCTAGCTATCTCAAACAGGTCTGTCTCTCGTCGTCCTGGCTCAGGAATGCTACAAGTCGGTGAGTCAACCAATCCGGCAGCTCTCAGTGCCGCGTGGGCAGCCCTCTCCTCTCTCAAAGTTGTCCTCCGGGCCATAACCTCAGGGTCATCCCTCATCCTGGCCCTCCTCTCTATGAGTCTTTCATAATCTGCTGCCAGATCGTCGGTCACATTGTCTAGGTCAGTCAGCGCCTCAGCATCTGGTAACTCCCGGCAAGTCTAATCCCCTCCTCGGATCCCTCGGCAATATGCCTCAATGGTGTGCTGAACAGGCCCCATCTGCTCCCCGTACCAGATGAGATATAACGTGGACATATATGTGATGCCCCGGGTCTGCCGTATCAGTGTGCGAGTGGGAAAGGCTGCTCCCGAAAAGGCCCTGGCAAAGAATCTGATAGTCTGGCCATCAGTCATGTCAAGGGGAATGGTATCTCAGGCGATCTGCTATATGAATCTGCCAATAACCTGCTATACTGCCTCAGAACAAGTGATGGGATGCTAAATGATGAAAAATATAGTCCTGGCAGCCTCACGACAACAGAATCATCCTGTCTGTCGCTCATAGTCTCGAGCCTCCATCCGGGAACCCAATACTGAATATCTGTGGTGGTGTATCTGGTCAACCGCCTTTGCTAACTCTCCTACGAAGCCTCCCAAGCCACTCGCCTCTACCGTGTAACCCATGGTACTGCAGTCTGCCCTGCGGGCAATGGGGAAATAAGCCCCAAGCGCTCAAAAAGCCACAATGATAAGAGACTGGGGCTGCCGCGTCCCATGTATAGCGACCCGCCAGCCAATCGGTCCATCCCATGATATGTCTCTGCTAGCAAAATGGGTACTATGTCTCTCTCTCCCTGCCCGGGCAGAATCTCAGTCGGTGTAGTACCTCGGTAACCCCGCATCTGCCTGACAACCCCTAGCAGCAAACCGGAGCATACCCCATCATACTCACAGAAGCAGTATAGAGAGACCATGATCAGCATGAAAATGTCCATGGCCGTGGATAGGTCAAACAGCTCTGGACGTGATATAGCTAGCCGGTCGAGGATCAGGTCGATCAAAGGATGTGGGTCTCGCGGGAAGACTGCATCTCTGAGCTCAGCTCCCCCTATCAATGCGCAGAATTCCTCGATGGTGGGTATGAGGTCGTTGTATGAAAGGGTAAAGACGTGCCTCTCGCGGTCCTAATATCTAGATGCGACCTGGAGAAGATTCCAATCGACCGCCCATTCCTTTAGTGCCCAAAGGCACCTCATCCCATATCTTCAGTCAATAATCCCCCTATTGTTGCTTTGATGGTGGCGGGTTAGATTGATGAGATCGGAGTGAAATTGGCGCTCTTTTGTTTTGGATCTCTCATTGTAATGCTCCATTTTGGGCCAAATATTGAATCTTGGGGCTGATTTTGGGGTGGAAGATCGATTTTGAGTTTGCTGTGACTGCTGGAATGTGTTTTTTACGAGTCTGCCTTTTTATAAATGTTGGGCCTTGCTGCCCAAGAAATTCTGTCCTTCAGACTTTCCATGTCGTACGACAGGGGCTATCCCCTGATGTCCTGCGCCATCCGACACAGGATTCCCCCATCAGCTGTCATGTGTCGTCCGACTTAGGGCTCCCCATCAGTCCTGTGTCATACGATATGGGAAGTCCCACCAGACACCAGCAACTGCTGCAACTGCAACAGTCCATCAGCGACCCAATTCTTGCTCACAGCTTGTCTGAACCTGTTCAAAAGTATCCCAAAGCAGTATATATACACTCCCCTTTACTCACCAAGCGCACGGGAGAGGATTTGGCACACCCAATACGCCCACAGATACACAAATAACACCCAATACATACTAAACCACAAAAACACCCAACCACAGCAAATGCCATCATTTTTTGCCTTTCTTGGGACGGATTTGTTCATATAAACAAATAAGTCTAAATACCATTAAGCAAATACCTTTAGTTGTTAAAATATAAAGTGCAAAAAAATAGTTGTTTTATAAAATTCAAAAGCAATAGAATAGTGCATGCATTGTTTCTTCTCTCTCTCTCCCTAAGAGTCCTAAAGCATGACAAAAGGGGACCGCCACGATCACTCCGACTCGGAGTCATCACCAGAGTCCTCCCCGCTCTCCTCGGAGCTGTTATCCTCCTGGCCGTCGCCTCCCTGCTCCTCAGAGCCCCTCTTCTCCTGGACATCGCTGCCACCTTCCTGCTCCTCATGAATCTCGCCATCAGAGTCATCATCCTCCTCATCTAGGGCCCAAGGCTGGGGCTCGCCATAGTATCCGTGCCACTCGGGCACTATGGAGAACGGGGGATGGTATGGATCATCCTCGTCATCATCATCGTCATTTTGGGGCTGCTGGCTCGAGCCACCCGCCTGTGAGCTAGATGGAGCTAGATGGAGCTAGATGGAGCTAAGGTCGTCATCATCATCATCAGTCTTGACCTCGTCATCATCATCGTCACTAGCCTGGGAGCTGCATTTCCCCTTCTAATGCTCTGCGCTCTTCTGGAACTGGCGCAGCATCTTGACGGCCCCGGTGAGCGTCTTGGCCACTACCCTGAAGGTCTTGGCCGGAACCTGTTGAATGGAAACAAAAGAGGCAGTCAGAAGCAGTGAATATGGGCAGAAAAGCAGTAATAAGACATGAATAAAGCAGAAAAATAAAGGGTGCTCACAGAGGTAGTCCCACGAGGAAGCCGCAAATGGGGGTGAGTCTCAGACATGTCAAAGGATGAGCGGCGAATGACGCCCCCGGTATCATACTCAAAGAATCGAGGAGGCATCAGCATCTGTGCCCCCGCTGCCCTCCTGACAGCCATGACCTGAGGAGTCAGTAGCCGGGTGAATGCGAACTGGCCGTAGTCCCCATCAGACGATAGCTCAGCGGCATCAATGCCCATCCGCAAACGCTCTAGATCAGGGAGAGCCCAAGGATACCAAATCCCCTCAGGAGGATCGTGAAGGATGCGTGGGGCTGCACCATGTCCATGCTGTCTGTAGACTCTCTCCCCCAAGTATAGAGCATCGCCCTCCAGGCCAATCAGAAGCCTCGTGGTACGGGTCATCAAGGCGGCATCCCCAACAACATCCTCATCATATCTGCCATGCCATGGGAACAAGCTCAACCAGGCCGAGGTGACCCTCAGGGCATTCATAGTATCCTCATAGCAGGTCGTCCTCCTGGACTTCGCCCTATCCACCCTCCTGCTCTGCCTAGCCTGAAAGGTCCACCTACGAATGGCAGGAAACAGATCTGCGGCAATCCCATCAGCTACAGCCCAAGCGTAGCAACCAAAAATGTCATAGGCCCATACCTGAAATAAGAGACAAGAAGCTTTCAGTATGCAGCAGCAGTAATAGATTAATGACGGAAAATACAATGCAGCAGTCAATGTGTGAATAATAAAGGGCGTACCTTCAGGACCGTCTGATAGCAGTCGAAAGAGATCACAGTGCCTCTGGTCACCTCATCCAGAGCTCTGTACACCTGAGCCAAGCCAGCCTCGCCCCACGAAAAAGTAGAGACCTGACTCCAGTCTTGAAGAGGCTCCAACAGAAGAGTCAATGCCGTGGTAGAGGCATTACAGAACAGAGTGTCAGAAAGGCCAGCCCAGGCAAATGCTCTCGCGAGCTGCTCAGCTGTAATCGCGGCCTCGCCCCCAGAGTAGAGATGGCAACTTCTTTGCACCGGCGTCGCGTGAAGGTCCGCAAGTGGAACCCCATTGCCCTTCAGGTGAAGGGTCAAGCCGATCAATCCTCTAATAGCATCCAGGCTCAGGACCCCGGGATCCTCAGAAAAGATGGGCCTATCAGTGAACCGCAGCCCGGTGATAGCGGTAAAGTCGTAGGGGGTAATGGTGGACTCCCCCCCAGGATAGATGAAAGGTGTGGGTGCTGTCCCACCAATACTGCCTAAAAGCCTTCACAAGCTCCATACTCCTAGGCGTGTCTCTAATCTCGTCGACAGCTGTGAAGAAAGGACCGATGCCAGCAGCATAGATAAGGCCCTTGGGACTGTCGGATATGTCAGCGAAATCGGGAAGAATATCCCAGATAGTCGCGATCATCTCGGGGGACCCCTTGGTCCGCAGAACCTGCAGGTAAGCATAGCACAGGTATCAGAACACAATCATGATAATCTGTGCATTCTTTCATTTGTGTGCATTTTTCACTTTATTTTGAATCTCTTGATTCCTTTTGGTTCCTTTTTCAACAAAATCTTGTCATTATCCTTTTTCTTTGCTTTCAATTTAGTGTTTATACATTTTATTGTAAACATGCAATTTCTTTTTGGGTGTGATTTTTCCCCAAATGCTATCATGAGCCCTAGAAATCCAATTTAAAAAATTAAAGGGGAGGAATTGGCGGTTTAAAATCCTTACCCCATTCGCTCCGCCGTAGAAGTATGGAAATCTAGGCTCGGATAGAACCCATTTCCCTCCGAAAATTTCTTTCGCTTGTTCCGTTCGAAGAGCTTTCTCTTCGCGGACAATGCTCGTTGTACTAGCCTTCTCGATTTCGCTCTTGGAGGCATTGTTGATTTGATTTGGATCAAAGATTGTGGAATAAAATCTCGATTTTTTCTCTTCTCCTTTCTCTTCTTGGCTCGGCGAGTTTGTTTTTTTAATGCGCTACGTGGCTGGGTGTCTTAATTGAAACTGCTGTGGGGAAGCCCCATGTCGTACAACAGCGGTCTTCCAGAAAGGGGTGATCTTCCTTTTTTGCCCCTGGTCCTTTTATCCGTCCCTCACTGCTGTTTATCATCATCATTTATCATTTCTTTCGGGTGACTCCCAAAAAAAAACAGTCAAACTTTAGGTGACTCCCAAAAAAAAGTCAAACTTCGGGTGACTCCCCAAAAAAACAGTCAAACTTCCAAAAAAACAGTCAAACTTCGGGCGACTCCCCAAAAAAACAGTCAGCTCCCCTAAGAATAGTCACTCTTGGGTACAAAGCCCGTGGCCTCTCGTTATCGCCACCTCTTTGATGAACTACGATTCGGCTTGATTCCCTCATGGGGATACGTAGGAATCCCTTTTGTAAGGGTCCAGCCGCATGACCATTATGGTCGCTTCTCCCCGGACACTAGCGTTCATCCCTCCGAACTACGATTTGGCTTGATTCCCTCATGGGATACGTAGGAATCCTTTTCATAAAAGGTCCAACCGCTCGACCATCTTGGTCATCTCTTTTTCCCGCCAGTCTTTGTCCGGCTCGGGATTCTCATTTTGTCGAGGACCCCACTTCCCGTGGAAGCGACGTCGCCGAGGGGCTCTGTGAGTACCCCGACCCGAACTCATGATTTTGGGTATACTTCTCTTTAGTTGCATTTAATTTTGGTCTTGCTTATTCATTTATATGCATTTTGGGCTTATTTTAATTATTTACATTCATTTGGTTCTTGGGCCTGCCTCCCTGCGGCCCAGTCTGTCCTAAGGATGACCGGTGTCGTCCGACACAGGACGTACCTAAGGCCGTTAACGTTCCATGTCGTACGACATGGAAGGTCTCCATCAGCATGCCTATAAATAAAGGGCTTTGCTGATCATTTTAAGGAGGATTTTCTTAAGTAAGGTTACTCTGCTGAAATAGAAACCGATATTCTCTCTCACATACACACACACTCACCTCCCTCCTCACACACACACACACATCCAAGGGTGATCCTCTTTGTTGGTGTTTTGAAGGAGAAAGCACCATACTATTGGTGTCCTTGCTTTGTGGACTACAATAGGTAGACCCTAAAACTCTTCTCTATCTGATTACATCTTGCTTAATTGTTCATTTTACCTTGCATGCTTATATTGTTTGATAATATGTGAATATTTGGGATTTTGCATGATAAAGGTGGTGGAGATGTGAATCATCAATATTCACATCTCCTCACTTCAGATCTGGACATTTAGTGTTATTAGCTTCATTAAAGTTTGCATCTTGATTACTTTTGTTTGAGTTAAGAGGTGATGGCTCCCATAATCATGGCCCAATAGATGTGATCATTCAAATTCGGTCATCAAAGCCATGTGATCCTCCCATAATACTCACGTATTACTGTCATTTTACTACCTTCATTTAGTAATATATCCTGGTTTTATATTCTGAGCAGTTTGGAATCAACCTGTTGAAGTTCACTGATGCAGGACACCTATGTCGTCCGACACAGGACACCTCAAGGAGTCCTGTGTCATACGACATAGAGATCCCAAATAGCTGGTTTGGCTTTCAGTGACTTCAGTCAACCCAGGTTGATTCCCTCTGTAGTTTCATCATCTTTAACTTCAGTTTTACTGTTTCAAGTTAGTATTGTAGCTTAATATCAATGTTTGGGCAGTCTGGGATCATTTGGGTGAAATCTGATGATGGAGGCGGCTTATGTCGTCCGACACAGGACAATCTGGGTGTCCTGTGTCATACGACATCCGTATCACAGAAAGTCAATCTTGACTTTATTCACTCCAATCAACCCCAAATTCACTACAAGAAAACTGCGAAATAGCGACGGAAATTAGCGACGGACCAAATTCTGTCGCTATTAGCGACGGAACAGCGACGGATTAACGACGGAAGCAAAATAAAATGAAAAAATCGATTCTGAAGGATTTAGCGACGGATTAGCGACGGATTTTAGCGACGGACATGAATGCATCACTAATGCTGTCGCAATAGTGGCGCCAAAAAGCCCGCCCATTTTAGCGGACGGATTTAGCGGACAGTTAACGACGGATTACAAAATTTTTTAACGACGGATTTTTTACGTAGCTAAATAAATAAAAAATAAATAAATATTTTTAAAAAAAAATTAGCGACGGATTTAGCGGAGTTTAACAAAAATAAATTACCGACGGAATTATTACAGCCATTTGAATAATAAAAAATAAAAAAATATTTTTCTTTTAAAATACCGACGGATTTTACAAAAATAAATTACCGACGGATTTAGTGACGCAAATTGTTTTTTTAAAAAAATAACTTTTTTCTAACTTTTTTCATGTAACTTTTTGAAAAAAACTACAATACTAAAAAATGTCCAAAATATTTATTTCTATTTATAAAAAATAAAAAAAACTATACATTTATAAATAAAAATTAAAGAATTTTACCCGTCCCTGATTTCTTTATTATACTTTCATTTGTTTAGTTTTTTTCTAACTTTTTTTATATAACTTTTTGAAAAAAACTTCAATACTAAAAAATGTCCAAAATATTTATTTATATTCATAAAAAATATATATATATACATTTATAAATAAAAATTAAAGAATTTTACTCGTCCCTGATTTCTTTATTATACATTAATTTGTTTTTTTTTCTAACTTTTTTTTATATAAATTTTTGAAAAAAATCTCAATGCTAAAAAATGTCCAAAATATTTATTTATGTTCATAAAAAAAAAAAAAACTATTCATTTATAAATAATAATTAAAGAATTTTACTCGTCCTAATTTCTTTATTATACTTTATTTGTTTATTTTTTTCTAACTTTTTTATATAACTTTTTGAAAAAAAACTTCAATACTAAAAAATTTCCAAAATATTTATTTATATTCGTAAAAAATAAATAAAAAATACTATACATTTATAAATAAAAATTAAAGAATTTTACTAGTCCTATACTCTATACCACTAAACCCTAAATCCTAAACTCTAAAGCCACAAACCTAAAACCTTAATTCTAAACCACATAGGGTATACCTATAAGGTATACCACTATACCACTATAGGGTATAGGGTATACCATATAGGGTATACCCTATACCTATAGGGTATACCACCCTATGACATGCCATACCCTCTGCCTTTACATAACCTATGCCCCTATAGGGTATACCTATACCACATGCCTTATAGGGTAAACCACGTATACTATATGCTATGCCACATGCCTATACATACATATGGGTATACCTACCACTATGCCACATAGGGTATACCCTATGCCCACATGCCCTATGCCCTATACCTATGCCATGCCTATAGGGTATAGGCATAAATACCTCTATACCCCACATGCCTATACATACATGCCATATACCACATGCCACATGCCTATGGGGTATAGGGCGTATGGGTATACCTATACCTACACATGCCTATACCTATACCATATACTATGCCATATAGGGTATACCTATCTACCCTATAGAACATAGGGTATACCACATGCCCTATACACTATGCCTATAGAGTATAGGTCATGAGGATATACCACTATACCACATGCCTATACCCACTATGCTATGCCACATGCCGTATAGGGTATACCCTATCTACATACACATGCCACATAGGGTATACCTTATACCCTATGCCTATACCACATGCCTATGCCCTATAGGGTATACCACATACCCTATGCCTTTATGCCCTATAGGTTATACCACTATGCCACTATGCCACTATAGGGTATACCCTGCCCTATACCACATACCTTATACCACATGCCCTACATACCACTATACTATGCCATATAAGGTATACCCTATACCCTATGCCTACGGGGTATACCCTATACCCTATGCCCTACGGGGTATACCCTATACCCTGCACAGCTATGCCTATAGGGTATACCTATACCACATGGCACATACTTATGCTAGGGATGGCGAATCACGGTCCGGTTAGGTTCGGGCCTTGAGCCGCCGGTTTCGGTTCGGCGAGGAGGTGAACCTTAACCGGCCCGCTTTTCTCTCACGGTTCCGGTTATCCAGGTTCCGGTTTTCTCACGGGTTTGGTCCGGTTAGGGCTTTTCGATCCGGTTCGGGCGGTTCTATTGAAAAAAACAACAAATTTTCGTCAGGTTAGGGCTTTTTCGTCCGGTTCACCATTTTGGTGAACCTTAATCAAGCCCGCCTCAAACCAGGTTAGGTTACCGGTTCAGTTTTCTCCCGGTTCATGGCGGTTCCGGGCTTTTCCGGGCCGGTTCCGGTCCGGTTTTCCGGTTCCGGTCCGGTTCCGGTCCGGTTTGGCCATCCCTACCCTATGCCCTATAGGGTATACCCTATACCCTATGCCCTATAGGGTATACCCTATACCCTATGGCCTATACCATATGCCCTATAGGGTATACCCTATACCCTATGCCCTATAGGGTATACCCATGCCCTTACATGCCACTATAGGGTATACCACTATGCCTTTATACCTATACCCTATACCCTATACCCTATACCCTATACCCTATGCCATATAGGGCATACCCTATACCCTATGCCCTATAGGGTATACCACTATACTCTATGCCTATAGGGATTTATGCCCTATACCCTATGCCCTATACCACTATGCCTACATGTGGTATACCTTATACCCTATATGCCCTATACTATACCCTATACTATAGGGTATGCCTATACCCTATGCCCTATAGGGTATACCCTATGCCACTAAGCCACTATACCACATACCTATAGGGTATAAGGTATAGAGTATACCACATAGGGTATTATTAAGTATTATTATTAATTATATAATATTATTATTAAGTATTATTATTAATTATATAATAATAATTATTAATATATTCAATTATTTAATTGAATAATTAACAATATCATCATTATTACTAGTTATTATTAATATTATTATTAATTATGTAATAATAATTATTAATATATTCAATTATTTAATTGAATAATTAACAATAGCATCATTATTATTACTAGTTATTATTAATATTATTCTTAAGTATTATTATTGATTATATAATATTATTTTTATTAGTTATATAATATTATTATTAATATTATTATTAATTATATAATAATAATTATTAATATATTCAATTATTTAATTGAATAATTAACAATAGAATCATTATTATTACTAGTTATTATTAATATTATTATGAAGTATTATTATTAATTATATAATAATAATTATTAATATATTCAATTATTTACTTTCTTGATATTATGTATTATTACTAGTTAATATTAATATTATTATTAAGTACTATTATTAACAATAACATCATTATTAGTATTATTATTAAGTATTATTACTAATAATTTTTAAAGAAATAAAAGTATATAATATAAAAATATTTATTTTTTGATATTATGTATTATTACTAGTTATTATTAATATTATTATTAAGTATTATTATTAATTATATAATAATAATTATATATTCAATTATTTAATTGAATAATTAACAATAACATCATTATTAGTATTATTATTAAGTATTATTACTAATAATTTTTAAAGAAATAAAAGTGTATAATATAAAAACATTTATTTTTTGATATTATGTATTATTACTATTTATTATTAAGTATTATTATTATTATTTCTAACATGTATTATTCAATTATTACTTATTATTAATAATTTATAATATTAGTAATGACCCTTCTTCTAGATATTTACTTATTTTATTACTAATTATCTATTACTATTAATGTTATAATTATTTAATATTTTTATTTTTTTCAATTATTATTATGAGATAATATTATTTTATAATTATGATGATTTTTTTGTGAAATACAAATAAATATAAGAAGTGGCAATACTTCATTCCATAAAAAATAAAACTACACTTTCCTTTGATTGGTTCATTAATGTTCACATGGATTACCAATAAATCAATCTACACCATTAATTTCACACTAAAATCAATGGCCCTAATTCACCCACTTTTTTCCCTAACCCTAAACAAACCCCTCCCTCATCTCATTCTTTCTGCGCCTCCCAGCTCTAATCCGTCCCATTCGGTTTTCATTTCACCGCCTCCCCTCATCTCCTTCTCCTTTCAACTCTCTCCACACCCAAAACAATGCCCACCTTCCCTTCTTCACTCCTTCTTCCTCTTCCCCTTGACAACGAGTCTTCTTCTTCATCACTACTATCATCTTCATCAGCTCCGTATGGCTGCTCGGGTGGAAGGATCGTAAACACTCTTGGATCTGCAATCATGGGTTGCAAGCATCTTATCTTGGCCCCAAATGTGAGATTTCTACCACCACGGTATCATCATTAGCGGGAAGAGGTTGTTTCCAAGGTTCCCCGTCATCAGATCTCGCAACGCCGTCTTCCTCCTCCGTCGCCGCCCCTCCACCTCCCCTCCCGTCGCTCTACCTCTTTCCCTCTCTCTCTCCCTCTGCGTCTCTCTCTCCCCTTTCTTCTTCCCAGCCGTAGGCGTTGATTTGTGGCTTTATCTCGAATTTTCCATGTCATCGTCGCCGGTTGTGTTGACTGAAGAAGGTTGATAATTTTGTTTTGGCTTTGTTTTTGGTTTTGGATTTGTGATTGTTCTAGCATAGTTGTTTTTCAGTTTTTTTTTTTAGTCTCCAGAAAACGAATCTGGATTGGTTTTCAATTTCTGGGTGTTTGATTGTGTATGGAAGAGAGAGAGAGAGAGAGAGAGAGAGAGAGAGAGGAAGCTCGTAGTTTGGGTACTGTGCTTTTCTTGCATATTCATCTTATTTCGTACATTTTGGATAATAATGAAGAGTTGAATAATTAATTTAAAGAGGGAACTATGGTATTCATTTTTAATTGCGGGTTCATCTAATAATGGATCTTGATGTTTTGATAAAGCCGGGCCAATTAAATCAAGATGCATTATCTGCGTATGACAGTATCTTTGCTCAAGAGATGTTAACGATTTGCTGGTCCATGCCCAGGTTTAGAAATCGCTAGTTGTTGAGTGGTGTCAAAGATTTATATTGTTGGTTGATTTTCCATTAAGATACTATGAATTTAGGTCTTTTTAGATTTAGGTATTGTTGGTCTGTGGGGAAAAAGCAATTTATGAGTTTGGGCAAAAATTTCGTGATGCAATGTCGTGTGCATAGCTTAAGTAAATGTGGGATCTCCATTAATTTAAAGATGTATGGTTTTGGTTTTTAAAATAGTTAAGAAATATTGATTGATTGATGCTTAGTTCTTCCCAGGTTAATATTGACTCAACATTGGAGACTAGTGAGTTTAGAGCTGTTCAAGTGGTGGTGAATGGTGGTTGTGAAGGGTGGTTGATGGTGGCGGTGGTGGTTGTGGTATAAGAGAAGTTTAGGGGACTAAAGTGTGACTCTAGAAAATATCAAGGACTGATTTGAGAAAAATAAAATTCAAGGGGGTGATTTGAGAAAAATAAAATCTAATGGGTGATTTGAGAAAAATAAAACCTAGTGGGTGATTTGAGAAAAATAAAATTTAAGGGATTTGAGTTAAAAATATTTACAAAAATAATATATATATATATATATATATATATATATATATATATATATATATATATATATATATATATTTTTAAAAATATATTAATATATATATATAAAAAAAAATTTAATAAAAAATATCAAATTAGCGACGGAAATATCCGTCGGTAATTTGGTATCATCAAAAAAAAATTTGAAAAAGTAATTTTAAAAAAATTAATTAAAATGTGAAAATATGTAATAAATTTTAGCGACGGAAATTTCCGTCGTTAAATCCGTCGTTATTAACGTCGCCAAATACATTAATTTTGTCGTTCCTCTTCAACATTTAGCGACGGATTTTTGAGTTTTAGCGACGGAATTATCCGTCGTTAATTTAACGACATCCCAAAAATCTGTCGTTAATATTTAGCGACAAGGGTTTTAGCGACAGATTTTTTCCGTCGCTAATCCGTCGCTAAATGCCTTTAGCGACGGATTTTTGGCTTTTAGCGACGGATTTTTCCGTCGCTAAAAGCTGTTTTTCTTGTAGTGATTGGTTTCAGACCCTAAACAGTGCTTCTCCTTAGTTAAAATAGCCTTGTTTTAGTGTTAGAATAGTTGTGGTGGCCTATCCACCCCCCCTTTTGTAAGAGGCAATCTGACCAGGATGTCCTGTGTCGTCCGACATCCCTCTCCTGAGGAAGTCCTGTGTTGGACGACATCCAAAGTCCCTGGACAGACTGTCTCAACCTTTTCCATGTAATTCAACCAATCGTTTGTAAGGGTGTGGCCCCCTTTTAATGGTTCACAAGTTGTATTCAGTTCTTACTATCATTAATAAAATCCAAACTTGCATGCCTTGCTTGATTGACACGAATTGCACACACTTAGAATGATTACATTGTCCTTGTTTGATTGAAAGTCTCTAAAGAGGCGACGTGGGTGAGCTCTATATTCTCTTCCCACGTCGTAACTTGACCCCTGGACCCATTTTCTCTTTAAAAAAAGTTTTTCAATGTTTTCCTTAAAAAACGGCGTTGCGACTCCTAAAAATATTTATTTTATTTTTACGGCGAGCGTTCATTCACTCGTCGCTGGTGGCCCCCGAGTTTTGGTCGATCTGTAGGCATAGGTCGCCTATGATGACTTGGTCGACCATAACTGCATCCGAATCAACCATAGTGTCTAGGGAGGGACGTGTCGGCTCAGTCATGACATAGTCATGTGAGTGATAGGTTGCCTCATCCATGCAAGTTATTGTAGATAGTCGTGAAGTTGTGGTGACAGATTTAGAAAGCTTCAAGTATCCCTCAAGAGTATCAACCTCTAGTTCCCTCTTCTTCCTCGTTCGAAGGACGTGATCAAGGTAAGCTCGATCTGTACTTTGCACGCAGCCAATTCCAGCTAACATCGGGAACTTAACTCGGCGATGGGGAATAGAGGCCACCATTCCAAGTGCGACACGGCGAGGATACCCAAAATAGCGGCATAATCACTATTTACATCAACAACAATAAATGTTACCTTGATCGTGACCACTGAATGGAAGTTGGCCTATGTCTACGTCTAGCTCGATCTGTCCTCACAGTATCCACCCTATGGTTGGTGAAGCCTTGAGTTGACCGTCGCCCAGGGCGACAAATGCTCCTTCGTAAGTCCCATTTCTTTGAATGTCTTGTAGAAAAGGATATCCTTGTAGGCCCCCATGTCTATCAAGAGTCTGCTCGTCGTACACCCATCAATCAATCCTGGGATAACGAGAACCTGTTCTCTGGCAGCCATGTTTATTTCTAGCTCGTTCGGGTAGAAACTGATAACCTCATCCCTGATGTAGCTTCTAAGTGGTACGTGAGGGGCTTTATTGAGAGTGGAAAATCTTATGTTTTGGGCGAGTGTTGCTAGCTTGCTCAGTGATCACTCCCAAATTCAGTCGAGGTTGCCTTGACTCTTGCATACCTTCAGTGCGACTTACTGTCAACGGGGTAAATGTCTCGGGCACTCTCTCAATCTCCCTAGTCCTATTTTCCCGTTCTTATTGTTACCTCCATTCTTTGCTGGGTCCTTCTTTTCAGTATCTGTGACCTCGAACTTGGGACCTTTTTCTTTCTTCTTTTCCTTCCTCTCTTCAGCTATGGCCACATTGTAGGCTCTTTCAAACAGTTCTTGACGGGTCTTCACGCTCCTGACTTGTAGCTCGTAGTCTAAGTCTGCAGAGGTCACCCCATTTCTGAAACAATTTATCACTTCCCTGACTGTCAGGTCCTCTTCAATTTGGTCGACCATCTCCTTGAACTTGGTGTAATAGCTCATCGAGCTTTCATTCTTCCCTTGAGCCAAATTGTTCAGGTCGGTGACTGTCAACTTTTGGGCTCCAGCTGTCGAGAAGCGATCTAGGATTTCTTCCTCATGTACTCCCATGTGATAATACAACCCGGCGCTAAACCACGAAACCAGGTCAACGCTGCCCCTGTGAGGGTGCTGGTTAGTGCTTTACACATCATATCATCTTCGGTGGAGAATAAGCACATGGTAGCTTCTAGATCCTGCATATGGTTCTGAGCATTGGTCGCTCCCAAATATTTGTCAAGAGTAGGCAACTTGAAACCTTGAGGAGGTCATCGCTCGAGCAATTCTCTGGACAAGGGACGAAGAGTAAAGTCATTTTGTTCCCCCTTTCCAGTATCCTCCTTCATGTCAGCTTCCCATTGTTCCAATCTCTTTTTCCATTGCAACCATTTCCTAGCATCTGGACGGTCATTTCTTGATGGTGAGACATTATTAGATCTCTGTCGCTCGTCCCGGTGTGGCTCTCTTCTTGAGTTGGCCCTATGCCTTTCACTCCTAGGGGGAGTCACCTCTCTACCTTGTCGACCTCTATGAGAAGGCGACCTTATTGAATTTACAGGTGACCTGCGCCTATCCCCTCTTGTTGGCGACCTGCGCCCATTCCTATCTCGATGAGATTGCGATCTTTCTGCTCTACTAGGCGACCTACGCTTTGTTTCCTCCCGAGAATGAGACCTCTCCGTCCTGGCAGGCGACCTACGTCTGTTCCTTTCAACTTCCCTTTGTCGCCTTAAATCCGACTCAGCCTCCTGCTCTCTATTCGTATTGAGATGAATTCGCAAATCGTCAGGTGGAACCAGTATGTGGGTCCGAATGTGCGGTATGATCTGCTGCTCGCCGTTCTGCCTAGCACTCCCATTCTGCCTAGCACTCCCGTCGGGCTGCCTGTAATTCAGAGAGGGAGCTGCCCTTTCTGACCTTCTATCATCTTGGTCGGACGAGTCTGGCATATCTAGCAACTCCGCCAAAAGTCTAGCCCGCTCTATCATCATCTCCTTCCTGCGGGGGATTGGTTGAGGGACACAGTGCAGTCGCTGCGGCCATTCGCCACCTTGTTGACGTTTTGGAGGGTTTGTGCTCCTTGTTCGGCCGTAGGTCTCTTCTCCCACGCCGTCGGGCGAGCCTCTACCATCGGCCATCTTTGTTCGAACGTGTCGCCCTCCTGGGTTGACGCAACGGAAGAGGAGGAGGCCGCATGTTAATGTTACGATTTCCAGCACCGGCGTCCGTGTTTGCACCGGCGTTTCCTTCGTTATGTTCGTCCGAGGCTTCTAAAACATGACCATCAGAAGTCACCATGATGATGGGTCGTAAGAAATTTCGAGGTCAAAAAGCAACGATTTCCGGCAATGGAACCAAGCGATCTTTGCGGGAATCGTCTTTGTAATCAATCTTTGTCCGGTACCAAGGCCCGATCACACTGTGACACTGAAATCAAAACCCACTACTAGCCGGAATGGTCTCCGGTGAAGACCCTCGAGCGTGAGAGTAAGTATGGTGTATATGAGAGCTGATAAGTTATAAAGAACAATGTATTCAGAATAATAAATAGCCAAATTACCTTGAAACGGTTGATAAGGTCATGTATTTATAGTTGAAGATGAGAGTTATATTTGTAATAGAATTGTGCTAGATCCCTAGAACCGTGGATCAGATTAGCATAAGAGATCTTGTCCATAAATAACTCCTAATTTGTAGGGAGTCCGTTATGGAAAGAAATGTATTCACGCATGGACTCTGTAGGTCGTCGTAGTATCGTTGGTCGAGGTCATCTGTTTGGATCTAGGTCGACCTGACTGATGGATAGGGTCGGATCATGCCCGAACTAGAACCTGGATCGTATGTCGGACGATAGCTAGGTTGGGACCACGTAGGTCGGACAATGAGCTAGGTCGACTGATCTCGTTGATGGGTCTTGGGCCTGATAATAATTGGGACTAGCCCACTGAAAATGCGATGTCAATAAAATGTAAATAACTGGGCTTCTTCGTTGGATCAAGCCCATCACTTTTATTCCATTCTCGTGTTCTGAAACTTTGCTTCTCACTCAATCTCATGAGCTACCTGCATCACAAGACTTGGTGAGTGTTCCCACAACATAAACTGTTACCGGGCATTCAAACTTGAGAGATTAAGAACATAAATGCCTGAAAAGTACCAACATGCTCCATTCAATTTTGAAACAAAAACATAAAAAAAAATGAGCTCATCAAAGATAAATAGCTGAGAACTTCAAGATCTGTACGAGGAATGAGTGGGCGGCCGTTATAACTGTGGCGGGTGAGTGTGGTGGCAGTAGTGGTTGAAGGTTGGTGCAGACCCGTCTCAATAATTATAGGAATTCTGTGCTAAAAATAAATATTGGGCCCGCAATATTTTTAAAAATAAGTAGAAAATATATACTCCCTCCGTCTCATAATTATGATTACTTATATTGAATGCGCAAAAATATAAAAAAAAAATGCAAGGGTTATGGGAGTATGGAAGTAAGTAGTAGAGAGAAAATAGTTAGACATATTTTTGTTTTGAGTGCGACAAGTGTATCTCATTCACATTTTGGGACGATATCATTTGTTATGGGACGCCCAACGAAAAGAAGCAACCATTATTATGGAATGAATAATACTCACTCCGTCCCTAAATGTTTGTCCCATTTGACTTTTCAAACATTTTAATTTAGTGATTTTGAAGCTTTAATTTTGATTATTTTTATGAACGCTTTGAAAATTATTGATAATATACACTGCCGTTATGTAATACTCCGTCCCTAAATGTTACAAGTTTTGAAAATTTAGTGATTTTGAAGCTTTAATTTTGAAAATGAGACTAATTTTTTGGGACAAAGAAAAAGGGAAAATGGGAGAAACATTTAGAGATGGAGGGAGTATATAATAACAATTAAATCTATACAAAATAAGCATTTAGGATTTAAGAAATTTAGGATTTTAGAAATAATTTTATAAATTTTCAAGGGCTAAAAAATAAAAATGCAAAATTTGAGGCACTTAAAAAACATGGGGCCTGTACAAGAGATCCTCTTGCACATGCCGATAACCGGCCTTGGGTGGGTGGGTGGCCGGATGTGAGGATTGTGGTGGGTGATGAAAAAAGGGGGTGAATAATACAAAATTTAAGTTGAGAGGGGGTTAATTGATGAAGAAATAATTTGCATTGTATAATTTTTATTTCTTAATTTTACACTTAAAACCATTGTATTTATGTTGAGAGGAGTATAATTTTCCAATTTTGCATTTAAAAAGTGGTTCAAAATGCATTGCACATGTGACCCACTTTTGTTGCATTTTTTCCTTTTTTTTTTTTTTTAATCAAGTGTTCCATTGAAAACTCCTATTTCCTAACGGCAACTCCAATGGCAGGAATTAGTGGAATGTATCAAATTTTGATACTTTTCAAACACTATTCATATCGTACTATATTTCCATCTCCAATGAAAGGAGTTAGCGAAGGTACTAAAATTGATTTTTTTCATATTTTAAATTTTATTTCACATTTAAAATATTTCATTTAATTGAAAGACATTTTAATAATTAAAATAAATAATTTTAAATATTTATAAAAAAACTCTTTTTTTTTAAAAAAAATATTTAATTTTAAAAAAAAATCTATTTTCACCTGTGTCATATTTTCGTTTGATACCTACTCCCTCCGTCCCGGTAGAAGTGTCACCCTTTTAGGGGTGACACGTAAATTAAGGAAAAGTGTGGGAAGAAAAAATGTTGTGAGTGTAATTTGAAAATAGGAGAGAGAATTAGTGGAGGAAATAGTGAATTTAAAAAGTGTTGTGAGTGTAGAGGAGAGAGAATTAGTGGAGGGAATAGTGGATGGGATAATAGAATATTAATAAAACGTTTCCTATTTAGAAAAGGTGACGCTTCAAACGAGATACCATTTTGGGTAAAAGGTGACACTTCTGCTGGGACGGAGGGAGTATATTACTCCCTCCGTCCCGCTACAAATCACACAGTTGGTCAACTGAATCAATTTTTGACCATGATTTTATGAATGTCTAGATATCTCTATGCAATTCTAAAAAAAGTTATTGATAGTATTTCTAATGGTGAAGCAATAACAATTTTTAAAATTACAAAAAAATATCTAGATATTCATAAAATCATTGGTCAAAAATTCACACAGTTGATCAACTGTGTGAATTGTAATGGGACGGGAGGATAGTATATGATAAGATGATAATTGAAATTAAATAAAAATTCAAGTTTTACCTATTGGAAAGAGTTAGCCAAGGTATCAAATTTGATACCTTGATTAATTTCTTATCTAATTTTGGTACCTCAAATTTTACCTATTGAAATTGCTAACTTTCTTGAAAAATATCAAAATTTGATTTTGATACCTTTCATTGGAGTACCGTAACATGGCACAACTCTATTTTTTTCTCTCAGTTGTATTCAAAGACTTAAATTGTGGACCCCACCCATATTCATATCCCACTTTTTATATTTACAAAGTCTTTCTCATTTACAATATTTTTGAATATAAATACTCTATTAATTGTGCCCAAGAAATATGTTAAATATTAAATGAGATGAAGAGAGTATAATAACACAATTACATTCTATGGGTGTGAGGTAACATCTATAGAATCATGGGTTATGTATTATAATGACATAAGCTATATTTTATATTAAAATTTGTCGATCATGTGATATGAGGTAACATGAAATGTTACATGTTTACCGTAGGTGTTGTAAAATTTTGATTATTTATAAAAATGTCATTGTGGGGTTTTAAAAAAAAATCAGTTATTTATAAAAATGTCACCACACAATTTAAACCCGGTTCAAAAACCCATTTTTCCAAAATTTAAAAAAAAAATGCGCTTTCCTAAGATTTTGGCTTAACGAAATGACATTATCTCAATTTTTGAATTTTATTCGGAAATCGTACTCTCTTGCTTTGGAAATATTTTACTCTAATTGTTACCACAATATTAAGTACGAAATGATTTGATCAGCAGAAATCAACATACAGGAGCTCTTTCCACGATTATTTTTTTTAAAACAAGCCTATGACGTCTTAAAAGTTTCACAAGACCTTATCAAATCTGAACGGAATAATTTGTGATAGGCCAAACCCAAACTATTTCCTCACAAAATGGGCTCAACAGGCCCACTAAGGTATCAAGCCCAAAGGATCGACGCAAGAGTTAGGTTGTAGCCCGTCGAACAATGGATGGCCGTCGTCGCCATTGAGCGACCAAGCCCATCCAATGACGAGGCATCTCAGTCATGCACTCGCTTGTCGATTCATCCATTAAGTGACGACCATACTGGATATACAGCTCCAGGTCGTCGATTCACATAGCTTGCTCAACAAGCCCTTCTTTGCCATTTGACTTAAGTCAAGCCTGCCACTGGCCCACTCTGCATATGTTCCCACCTAACTAGCTGTGGCGCCGAATTGTGCAGGCGAAACTTTCTATTATAGGCGATCCACTATTAGTGACAGTTACAACAGTGTCCTTGCTCGTACAAAGCAATCACAGGAGGACACGTGGACATATGGGGACAAAACCAATCCAACAGTTGGCACTATCAATTCAACAGTCGAGATGAAAACCCTAGCTCCCCTCATCCACTATAAATACATGAACAATTTTTGGGCTAAGGTAATGCTCTCTCTACTATTCACACATACACACACCCACAAATTCTCTCCATAGTTTACCACCTTTTTCAGCCCAAACACTTACTCTCACACCGGAGGGCCTTGTCGGACAAGCCCCGGTGCAGTTCACGGTTACTTTCTTGTGGTGTGCAGGTCTCCAAAGTCAGCCTATATCTTTGTTGGACCTCAATAGCTGATCCGGACGATTTCCTGCATCATCAGAGTGGTTCCATTGCCGGGAATCGTTCGTCGGAGACTTCAACCAAGCCTAGAAAACAGCCGAAAAACACCTGGAGATGGTTTCGGAAGGACACACAGCAAGCTTGTCTACCGAAAGAGAATGCCGAACACCTCCACCAGAGCAAGGCCGCCGAGAAATCCCCAAGCCTCCATCACCTCAACCTCAGAACCCTAATCTAAGGGTTACCAGGTCACATGGTGCTGTGGATGGCACTGGACTCCCAGACGTAAGAAGAAGAGACAAAGGGCCTCAGGATCACCTGGCACGACGAACCCCCACCTGAAGGAGGACGGGAAGGAGCTACTGTACGAATTGTGGGAGGCCCGTCCAACCCACATCTAGACAGAACCGCTCTTCTCGTCGAAAGAGCAAACACCCTCCATGGCCTCCTGTAGATCCAAAATGAATTGATTCAAATGGCCGAGGACTGACCTGCTCAGACGTCCCATAACACGGTCACATCCAGGAGACCAAGAAACGAAAGAGGGGCCGATGGTCATCGTCAAGAAGCTGCTGCCGGGAACGATCGTCAAGTGCTGCCACAAGACCTCAGAGAGCACCTGAACCGTCGTCGCGGTGAAGGAAACTCGTCTCAACTACGACGAGAAGAGGCAGACAAAGAGCTTCGGAGGTCGCCTCCTGTAAATGACGACCATGAGCAAAACCCAAGCCAAGGTAATTAAGGTTGTCAAATGTCCCCCTCAAGGAATAATGAACGAGCTCCGAGCTATAGAGAAAGGACCCGTACTCCCTCTCAACCTCGAGGACGGGAACAATCCAAGTCTTACAGGCCATCCCCTCCTAGAGGAAACAAAAGAGAGAACGGTTTCCCGACGACCTGCAGTCACTGAAAGACAGCGATCGAACACGGTCTCCCAAAGGCATCGTCAAGATAGGGCTCCCTCCGCCGACCGAGCAGAAGGTATTGACATGCATGAGGTGCTCAAACTTAAGCGTAAGGTTGAGGAGTTGGAAGCAAGAAGGAATGCTGATGATAATGACTCAAAGGATGATAATTGCACATTGAAACCTTTGGCACCAAGGATGCTTGAATTGGGACCACCAGAGCCAGGATTCAAACTACCTGACTTACAGAAATATGACGGCTCAACAAGTGCCTTGGACCATATGTAGCATCTTGAGGCTCAGATGATACTAGTGTCAAGGTACTCAAGGTACGACGATGTAATGTGTAAAGCTCTCACTAGAACTTTAACTGAAGCAGCTCTGAGATGGTTTAGAAGCCTTCCAAAGGGAAGCGTTGATTCATGGAAATACATGCGCAAGAAGTTTTTGGGTAGGTTCGCGACTGCTGGAGATCGTCGCAAGACAGTGAACGACCTAAGCAATATCACCCAGGGAGGAAATGAAAGTTCAATGAATTATTTCAAAAGGTTCAAGAAGTTAGTCGACCAGATCGACGAGGACTTAACAGACCGTGAAATTATCAATTGTTTTAGGCAAAAGATAGCCTCTTCGACCTTGAACTACGAGCTTCAAGTCCATACATCCAAGTCAAGAAATGACCTCTACGCCAAGGCCTATGCAGTGGCCGAAGCTGAAGAGAGGAAAATGCAACTTGATGGAAAGGCCGTCATCAACGACGAGCCAGTGAAATCTAAGAAAGACAAGGCTGGAGACAAGGGAAAAAACAAGTCGGAGAAAGCTTAGAAGGTCACAGAGTCGTACACTCCATTAACAGTATCCCGTGCAGAAATTCTTAGCAATGTTGACTTTGGACCAGCACCAAAGATGAACCCCAATGAAAATGGGAAGAAAAATATGAACAAATACTGTGAGTACCACCGGGACAGGGGGGATGATACAGAAGAGTGTTTTAGCTTGAAAAAGATCATACAACGGTGGATCGAAGACGGTCGCCTCGACCAGTATATAAAGAGGGATCGTACAGCAACCAATAACCGAGCCGCTAACGACGACCCACCTGATAGGCAGCCAAGATTGGTCTTAGTTATTTCAGAAGAATCAAGCAAAAACCAAATCAAAAGTGCCATATACCACTTGAAGAAGGCCCCCCTTGTCCCTCCAAAAACCAATGTTCCAAATGATATAATCAGTTTCTGCCCATATGAATTGTCAGCCAATGCAATCGCTCGTCAACAGACTTTGATCGTCCCAGGCTTCATTGATAACTGCGAATCAAAAAGGATCCTCATTGATACAGGGGCGGCAAAGGACATTTTGTTCTACAGCGTCTACCAAAAAATGGGTCTACCTGATAGTCGGCTAAGTCCCTACTTAGGCCATCTCGAGGGATTCACCAACCACAGAGTAGACGCTAAAGGACAAATTGACTTGCCCGTCGACATTGGGGACCATCCGTTGAGACCAATTCAGACTGTAACTTTCATTGTGATCGAAGTTATGAGTGGTTACCACGCCATACTTGGCTAACACAGACGAAATTTGCTCTAGGGATTGTTGCTTCAGTTCCTCACCAGAGAATCAAATTCTCAACACGCTCGGGAATAGGATGTGTATTGGGGACTGCCCCAGAATTCCTTGAACATGTCACTACAAGAAAACTGTCAAATTGCGACGAAAATTAGCGACAGGCCAAAATCCATCGCTATTAGCGACGGATTTGCGACGGAAGCAAAATAAAAAACATTAAGCTGAAAACGACAACATTACCGACGGATTTAACGACGGACGTGAATCTGTCACTAATCCGTCGCAGTAGTGGAGCCAAAAAAGTCCGCCCATTTTTGCCGACAAATTACCGACGGATAACAATTTTTTTTTAGAACTTTAACGACGGATATTTTCTGTCGCTATATAAATAAAGAATAAATAAATATTTTTTCTTTTTAAATTAGTGCCGGAATAGCGACGAATTTCACAAAAATAATTTAACGACAGATATTTTTCGTCGCTATATAAATAATAAAATAAAAAATTATTTTTTCTTTTTAAAATTAAAATTAGCGACGAATTTAGCGACGGATTTAGTGACGGAAATTTTTAATTTTTATTTTAAAATTATAAAAAAATATATATTTTTAAATAAAAATTCTTAACTTTTTTTTAAAAAAAAATCACAACTAACAAACATCTCAAATAATTTTTTAATCCATAAAAAATTAAAAAATATATATGTTATTGTCTTTTTTTCTTTTATATACTTATTTTTTTTAAAAAAAAATCTTAACTTTTTTTTATTTAACAATTAAAAAAAAGTCACTACTTAACAACTTCTCAAGTAATTTTTTTTCATCCAAAAAAATTAAAAAAAAACAAATAAAAAAATATATTCTATTGTCCATCCCTCCTTTTTTCTTTTATATACTTATTTTTTTTTAAAAAAAAAAATTTAACTTTTTTTATCTAACATTTTTTAAAAAAATTCACTACTTAATTAACAACTTCTCAAGTAATTTTTTTTATCCAAAAAAATTTAAAAAAGTATATGCTATTGTCCGTCTCTCTTTTTTATTTTATATACTTTCATTTTTTTTTAAAAAAAATGAAACATAACTTTTTTTTTTTAAAGAAATGAAAGTATATAAAAGAAAAAAGGGACGGTATAGCATATAGGGTATAGGGTATAGTATATAGGGTATATAGTATAGGGTATAGGGTATAGTATATAGGATATAGGGTATATGTTATAGTATATAGGGTATAGAGTATAGGGTATATGGTATAGTATATAGGGTATAGAGTATAGGGTATATTATATAGGGTATAGGGTATAGAATATAGGGTATAGGGTATAATATATAGGGTATAGGATATAAGATATAGTATATAGGGAATAGTATATAGGGTATAGGGTATAGTATATATGGTATATGGTATAGGGTAAAGGGTATAGTATATAGGGTATAGAGTATAGGGTATAGTATATAGGGTATATGGTATAGTATATAGTATATAGGGTATAGGGTATAAGGTATAGTATATAGAGTATGTAGTATAGGGTATATGGTATAGAGTATAGAGTATAAGGTATAGTATATAGGGTATAAGGTATAGGGTATAGTATATAGTTTATAGTATATAGGGTATAGGGTATAGTATATAAGGTATAGGGTATAGTATATATGGTATAGTATATAGGGTATAGGGTATAGTATATAAGGTATGGAGTATAGGGTATAGAATATAGGGTATAGTATATATGATACGAAGTATAGGGTATAGGGTATAATATATAGTATATAGGGTATAAAGTATATAGTATATGATATAGTATATAGGGTATAGAGTATAGTATATAGGATATAGGGTATGGGGTATAGTATATAGGGTATAGGGTATAATATATAAGGTATAGGGTATAGTATATAGGATATAGGGTATAACATATAGGGTATAGAGTACAGGGTATAGTATATAGTATATAGGGTATATGGTATATTATATAGGGTATAGAGTATAGTATATAGGGTATAGAGTATAGGGTATAGGGTATAGGTTATAGGGTATATGTTATAGGGTATAGTATATAGGGTATAGGGGGTATAGGGTATAGTGTATAGGGTAAGTATAATCTTTTTAATTTTTTTTAATATAAAAAAACTATTTGAGACTTTAACGACAAATTACCGACGGAATAACAAAAAAAAAATTGAAACTTTAATATAAGTAATTTTTTTTATCCAAAACATAAAAAAAAAGTATATCCAAAATATCCATAAAAAATAAAAAAACTATACATTTATAAATAAAGGATTTTACCCGTCCCTGATTTCTTTACTATACTTTCATTTATTTAGTTTTTTTTTTTCTAACTTTTTTTATATAGCTTTTCTAAAGAAACTTCAATACTAAAAAATATCCAAAATATTTATGTCTATTCATAAAAAATAAAAAAAACTATACATTTATAACCAACATCTCAAATAATTTTCTTTATCAAAAAAATAAAAATAAATAATATATAAAAAATATATGCTATCACCCGTCTCTCTTTTTTCTTTTATTTACTACATTTCTTTAAAAATTCTTAATTTTTTATACTCCCTCCGTCCCAATAAGTGCTTCACCCTTTTGGGTGGGCACGCAAATTATGGAAATGAGAGGGAAAAAAATGTTGTGAGTGTAATTTGAAAATAGGAGAGAGAATTAGTGGAGGGAATATTAAATTATAATGGTGTTGTGAGTATTAAAATAATGTAGGAGAGAGAATGAGTGGAGGAAATAGTAAAGATTCTTTGCCAAAAAAGGAAAGGTGAAGCTTCTAACGGGACGCCCTTTTGGGTAATTAGTGAAGCTTTTATTGGGACGGAGGGAGTATATAATATTATTTATATTTTAAATTATTTTTGCTATTATTATTTATATTTTCTAATTATTATAATCATCAATAGATTTTTGGTGATAAACAAGTAAACATAATAGGTGGAAATAAATAATTGAAAAACATATATTCACATGAATCACTAGTAAAAGGAAGATCTTAACCATTAAATACATCACAAACAATTGAATCCAATGGTTCAAACTCATTCAACAAAAACACAAAACACTTTCATTTGATTGGCTTATACATGTTCACATGGATTTATTCCTTAATCAATCTAAACCATTAAATCATCACATCCGATGATCAAAATTCATCTCAACAAAAACCCTATCCCATTCTCTTTCTTCCTCTTTATCCGCCTCCCTCATTTCTCTATCTCTATTCGAAAACCTTCTCTCCCTCTCTCACTAATCAATTTCTTCAACCCACCTTCTCTCTTTTTATCTCTCTCAATTCACGCACACCACAACCAACCGAGGCTGAGAAAACGGCCATCCCTACCCCTTCTACCCACCACCGCCGTCGCCCTCCACTAGCACCCCTCATCCCTCATCATTTCCGTTCAATCCCTTCCCTTCTAAACGCCTCCCTCTTATCTTTCTCTCTCTTCAACATCAGATTTCTCCCACATCCCTCTACCGCCGCACCTCCTCTGTGTGGTGCTAATGAATGTGTGTATAGTTTTGTTTGCTTTTATAGATCTGGATTTATTTTGCCCAGATCTGAATTTGTTTTTGCCCAGATCTGGATTTGTGTCTTTGTTTATAATTGCTAATGAATGTGTATATCTTTCTTGTTCTTTTTGCAGCCGTTGAAGGTGGTGGTTGATGGTGGCAGGTGGTGGTTGTGGTATAAGAGAAGTTTAGGGGACTAAAGTGTGACTCTAGGAATATATCAAGGACTGATTTGAGGAAAATAAAACCTAAGAGACTGATTTAAGGAAAATAAAACTAATGGACTGATTTGAGGAAAATAAAACCTAAAGGACTGATTTGTGGAAAATAAATTTAAGGGACTGATTTGAGAATAATAGAACTTAAGGGACAGACTTAAAAATATTTACAAAAATAAATATATATATATATATATATATATATATATATATATATATATATATATATATATATATATATATATATATATATTTAAAAATATATTATTATTATATATTTTTAAATACGTATATATATATTTTTTTTTAATTTAAAATGTAAATTTAGCGACGAAATTGTCCGTAGAGAAAGTCCTCAATTTTTTTGATAAAAAACTAAAAAAAGTATTAAAAATGGTTAATAAAAATAGCGACAAAAATATTGGTTGCTAAATCCCTCGCTAAATTTGTGGTGTGAAAGGAAAAAATGTCGCCTATTTTTCAAAATTAGCGACGAAATTTTTGGGTTGCCGACCGGGGGCCTACTGGGGAAACCCCATTTGTTCTGGCCTACGATTCTGAGGCCATGCCTCCCGCCGAGCTACAGCTCCTAACCGACCATGTTGCCCTGTATGATGTTGAGAAGAACATTCATAATAGGCAGGTCGACCTTGACCTCCTCGATGAGCGACGATTAGATGCCCAGCTAAGGATGGCTAACTACAAGAACAGAACCAAGGCATACCATGATAAAAAGTTCAAGAAATGACTTTTCAAAGTGGGAGACTACGTTCTAAGAAAAATTGAAGTGACGGGCCTCAAAGCTCGACAGAACAAGCTCTCCCCCAACTGGGAAGGACCTTATATCGTTACCAACGTCATCAGAGAAGGGACATACAGGCTTGCCAGGCCAAACGGTGAAAGACTCAAGCATCCTTGGCATGCTAATCACCTCATCAAATATTACTACCGAGCTCGTCGATCGGCATCAGCGCCCTCAGGGCACCTATCTTTTGTGGTTCTTTATTTCCTTTTTTCAAGTATGAAGTTTGTAAAGGATATTTATAAATCCCAGAAGTTTGTAAGTGATTAGGAGTTATCAATGGAAGTTCTTTATTCTGTTGATTTTCTACTCTAAAAATTCTAGCACTTTGATCAAGTATAAAGATCGGTTGAAGCCAGACTTCGACCTTTACACGTACTTTAGGCAAGTATAAAGGCTAGATGAAGCCAGACTTAGTCGATAGATATAACGAAATAGACAACTCATCCAAACAATCGAGCCTCCGAGCAACGGTCGATGGGCCTTTGTACTATACCTACGAGCAATTCGAAAAGTAAAAGCACAAGCATGAACAAGGTTCGGTCTTACATGAGACGACTTATGTTCTGGTCATCATTAACGACGACCATACACACTTGTCTTCACACTTTCACATTCACTAGTTATCATATTCTATCTACGTTAACATACAGATTAACATACGGAAAACATAAGCATTGAATAACAAAACATTGTACGACCTTCTCTAAACGACGAGGAACAGGTCAACTACACAACAAATTACAAATTGTTTTTAACACCTCCCATAAAACAACTGGGCCGGTGTGATACAACAAACAGAGAATAAAAATTGTTTAATCACCCCCCACAAATCAGGCTAGGGTGAGGTTACAGAACCAAATGAAACATTGTTTGAAATTACAACAAAGTAAAATTGTTCACAAAAAGCTTCTCAAATCAACAAATCACTGCTGTTGACCGTCAACATGGTGGGACTCTCGATCGTCCTGAGTTGATGGGAGCTCGTTGGGGTTGGGACCTTTGTCATTATAAAAGTCACGATAAGCATCGAAGTTTTTTGGATCAACTACCGGAATGGGCCACACCTCCGCCCCATCCTTCCCATCATCATCCTTAATGATGGCTAGATCGTTGTCGTCGTAAGGAACGAGGTGGTGGGCCGATCGGGCATTCATTTCATACATGTCCTCAGCAAATAGATCCGCAAACTTTTCAACCGAAATCAAATCCTTAGTATCCGGGTCCACGAGAGCTCGTCGCGTCAAATGATTGGCTCCGACCTTGGAAAAAATGATGGCCTTATTAGTGATCAGTTGGTTGCATTCATCACTCTGCTTGAATTCCTCGACGGCCTCCTTCCTGGCTCATTCAATGGCAACATCGTGATCGGTTTTCATCTTATCAATTTGGGCACTCCTGGCACGGAGGCTGTTGGAAAGGGTGACCGCTTCCTGTTCCGCTTTCTCCTTATCTGACAGGAGCTTAGCATTATCAATCTCTAAATGTCCAATCCGAAGCAGAGCCTCGTTCTTCTGCTGCATCAGGGTCTCGTAGGCACTAGTCAACGAGCCAACGTTCCCTTCAGCGTCAGCAAGTTTTTTCTCCGCATTCTCCTTCACTGCAATCGATTGGACGAGCTGCTCCTGGGCCTTGTGCTCTGCATCAAGGCTATCCCTGTATTCTGAGCTCATGGCCTCCATCATCGACGACACCTATAAGGACAAGGTTAGCACAAGTAGATAGATGAAAAGACTTAGTGAGAATAAAGGGATGGAGTACCTCTGTCTGTATCAGCCCAAGACGGGCATGATAGGTCTCCGGGGAAAGCTTGGCCGTCTTCATTCGTTGGACGAGATCACCATCCACAGACCGACGGACGACTGACGCCCCTAGCAAGAGCGGCGGGCTAGCCCTCTTCAAGTAAGGAATCCCAGCCATTGGAGGAGCCAAGGCATATTGAGCAGCTAAGTCTCGGGCTGTCTCCTTAGTCAAAACCCCTAAAGATGAGGCGGGAGCTGGGGTCCTTTGAGTTGAGGGGTCGGAGTCAGTTGGAAGGTCGAAGGTTTCTTTTTTGGCTCTATCTCTCTCCCCCTCAGAGCCTGCCAGACGCTCTTTCCTTTTCCTTGAAGTGGCACTGCCATCGCCACTTACCTCTAGACTGGAGTCAAAACTTCCAATATAGTTTCAACTTCAACCCTCTCCACGTTCACCACCATGACTATCACGATGATCAACAGACTGAGTGCCCACATTAGCAGCACTTGAATTTCCCGCATCAACATTCCCAATATTTTCGGGCTCGTCTATTAACTCCCGACGACCTCCAACATTGGGTTCTTCAACGTTTTCCTTCTCAATCACCGGGATGGCATCGAAACTTTCTTTGGGGAGAGCATCGTTCCTCGTCGTCATGTTCTCTTTATGATTGTGAATAATATTGGAAGTGGCCCTATTCTTCTTGGCGAATCTCCGATCCTGAGCTCTAATTTGATTATTCATGATCTTTCCCTCAATCCGATCAAGGTCTTGCTGAGAGATAACTGCAAAAGAAACAAAAATGGAAACGGTTAAGTTGTTATCGACGGGACAAAAAGACAAGTTTATATATAACAAAGAGACTCAAAAGTTATCAAGACTTAACCCCCATCATCTCTAAGTTAGCACAACGCTCCTGGGGACGGCTGGCATGTGCCCCTATGCAATTGACACAATTTTCCTCCCAAACCAAGTCGTCGTGGACGATCCATGTTGGATAGTGATAGTCAAGGTTAATTGGAACGAGAGGTGGAGGGCCAATCGACGGGCCAGACATCATCCCCGTCCTTATATATCTCCAATGAGAGGCCTCAATATCCTTGTAGCTCACCCATCCTATTTTTAGCAGAGCATCTATCTTTCTCTTTAACTTGTCGACCCACGGAGCTGGCCAGACTTGCTCGTCCAGGATCATCACGTTAGTCTCCGGGTAAGGAAATTGCCATCCAACTTTGCTCTTAACCCGGATCATGTGGTTCTCCCATCCGTAGACTTTAATCTGAACATCCAAAAACAGCCCCTTCACATTCCGGATCGACGACACACTTACCCCTGACTTTTCATTAACGGTGGACCTCGTCATTTTGTAATACTCCTTGAATACTTTGTTGCAAGGCTCGTGGCCTAAGAATCTAGAGACTATAATGAATGAGGACAAAATCCTAACTGCATTGGCACTCAGCTCCATAGGTACATAAGCCGAGTCCTCCAAAAACTCACTGATGAAGGGATCCAGGGGTAACCTCAAACCTAGCTCAAATTGTTTATAGAAGAAGGCAACTTTCCTCTTACTTCGAAGAATGGCCTCTCGACGAGGCTCAAAGTCGTTGAAGTGTAGATACTCAAGTTTATACGAGGAGGCTGGAACTCTGTACGACTCTCGTAGAGCATTGATCATCTGGGTCTTAACATCCTTCTTCCTGGTATTAACTTTGGTTATGGCCCATTGGCCTTCCTCTCCACCTCCAAAGCCTCTTTCATTACGGCCAGCCCGTACACTTATATGAAAGGCATTGACTATACGGGGACCATTAGCACTTGTACTAGCCCTAGGTGTACCAGTTGGGACAACTTCTTGGGTTGATTGTTGGGGACGACCGTCGTGATCCATATCTACAAAACAGTTAGAAAGAACAAGGGAATCAGTCCTAACATCAGTAGACGACGACCTACCTAGGGACGACCTAGATTCCCCTGGAGCAAGATCCCTAAGTGAATCACGATGGCCTAAGGAGTAATGAAATTGGATATGTTTTGGAAGGTCGCTCATAGATCTAAAGGGAACAACCCTTGGGTCATCCTCTCCAAAATCACTAAGAACATCACTGTAAGTACCCAAATCTGGCTCATGCCTTCCGGTTAATTTTCCCGGCAATTCCGGTAATTTTTCCGGTAATTCCTCGGAATTTCCTACAGTTCCGGAATAATTTCAGAAATGTTCCAAGCCTTTTAAGGGCTGAAGGGAATGCTTGGTAATTAAGAAACACGTTTTTCTTAATCCCAAAACCCTTCTAGAAGACTGCCACCTTGCATGTTTCTAGAAGGAATTTGGAAAATGGCTACTTATGTCGTGCGATGTAATAGGCCATGAAAACTTCTAGAAGCTTGCCACCTTGCATGTTTCTAGAAGAATCTGGAAGTGGCTACTTATGTCGTGCGACATAATAGGCCATGAAAAGTTCTAGAAGGCTGCCACCTTGCATGTTTCTAGAAGGGACTGGAAGTGGCTACTTATGTCGTGCGACATAACAAGCCCATGCATGCAGCCTATAAATAGAGGCCTTCACCTCTCATTTGGGACACACCTTTTCCACCCCTCAGTCCCCCTCTATAGGGAATACGCCCAGAAACCTCCTCTCTCCTCACATACCTCCCAAATCACACCAATCCTCCCAAATCAATCCCACACACACTTCCCACACACACACTTCATATACACATCAAGAACCAAGGAGTTCTCAAGGAACCAAGGCTCAATTTCAGCCCCGGAGGTTGCTGTTTTGAAGGCCCCTATGTCTAACTTGATATAGGGAGTCGTGGTCTTCAAGGGTAACGATTTTCTACCCTTTTCCACTCTCTATTTACTTTGAATGTGAAATCTCTATGCTAAATGCGTTGATAATGTTGTTTTCTGATTAAAGATGCATACTTTATCCTCATATTGCTTAGATCCATATCCATTTGCATACTATTGCATGTAAAAGCCACGGTTTGGCTTGGTTTTGCATGAACACTCAAGATGAGTGTGGATCCCTCATATCCACACCCTCTTGAAGCGTTCATTATTGATAAACATGCTCTCTGAGATTTGTTTGTGAAGTAACTTAACCATTTTGGTACCTTGTTACCTCTGCAAATCTCAGCTGTTTAGGCTTCTGCAAAATGGCTTGTTATGTCACGCGACATAGGCAGCCTATGTCACGCGACATAAGTAGCCGGTTGCGTAATCCTCATCTTTTCAAATTGTAATCCGATGTTTGCCTTTTCTAATGCATCAATGCGCATTTAAACTAACACATTTGCATACAGAGCAGCATCATTTGCATCAAAAGAACATCTTTGTACATTAAATGCTAATTTTCCACATAAAAATGCATTCTTTGCATAAAAATCTTTTCTTTGCACAAAAAGCATCCCTTGCAACCAAAAGACATTTCTTTACACCAAAAATATCATCTTTTCACTAAAAGTATCATTTTTATCATGCATTCCCCCATGTCCCCATTAGTAACCTTGGAACGGACCGGTGTAAAGGTCTTATCTTTACATCGTTCCTTCCATTAAATGTTTCATAATTTCTTTAGAAAGGGACAACCTTGAACCCTATATCTCCGATTATCACTTAAGATGAGTATGAAGCATCTATACGAGCTCGACCATCTTAAAGTGTAGGATTGATGGGTTAAGGACATTCCTTCCTAAAGAATCCTCATCTTTGACTATAAAGAGAGTCATTCTCTCGATCATGCAAGTCCCGAGGTTTAAAAATGCAATGTTCACAAGTCCAAGATGAGGACGGGATCATAATCCCGAATACATAAAATCCAAGAAATCTCGAGCGACAACCGACAAATGGTTTGTACGTCCGGAAGACGACTTGGGACATTCCTTCCTTTATTTTCAAACACATGCACACAAGAAAGCACGCAAGCAAGCACGATTAATGGGATCTTGGGAGACTTGCTCCGGCAAGGCACGTTGGGTGAACGACGATCCGTTCTTCCCAAGGGGTAACTTAACCTCCAAACCCATAAAACCTTTTTTTCAAAGTTTTGAGGTAATCAAAATGGCTTGGCGACTCCGTTTTTCAAATTAAACCGGATGTCTTCAAACTCGCGTGAATCCAACAAACACAAAATTTTGGGCACACATTCACAGTTTGGCGACTCTGCTGGGGATATCCCGAAGGAGAAAAGCTTTTATTTTCAAAAAAAAAAATCGATACTCGGTATATAGGTGGAAACCACTTGCCCTTCCTGTACACTCCCTGATGTGGGAGTTGGGATAACCGGTGGTTTAACAATCCCACGTACCAGTATCCCTTTTCGAAATTTTTTTTTGAAAAAATAAAAGAAAGCTTTTCCCTTTGAGCGGGTTAGACTCCCGTCGCTGATTTCATTAATCGTGCTTGCTTTCTTTACCTTGCATTGCATCATTTGCATCTTGGAATCTGTGCATACTTTGAACGGGAAACAACCCGAAAAATAGCAAAAGGAGTGGAACCTGGAAAATTGATCCATGCAGTCGTACGGCTCAATCCTCCTTGGATTCTGACCGGGCGACCTCAGTGGCAATTTCACCAGGAAAAATCATGGTTAATCTGGCAGTCCTAGCAGCTTGGGGCTACTCAGCTCCATGACTGACTGGGGCTCCCAGAAAATTTACGTGCTTATGTGCTGCATTTTCCCCGTCCCGAAAATCATTCCTTTAAAACACATTATGAAAATCTCTGTTTTAACTCAAAAAGGAACATTTTTAGGAGACCGCACACTACGCGCACCTGATATATCCTGTACACTTTGCACGCACGTCCTTCAAACCCGAGGGTGGTTCCAGCTGCAGTCACGGACAGCCTTACGATGCTCCCGGGCGCGCACGGAATCATCCCAACCTCCCCATGGCAGCCAGTTGTAAGTGCTCCAATTTGAGCTTGTTAGAATTTTCGTTAGAAAATTAACGAAAGTTATAACATTTCTAACAATTCCTAACAATCCTAACTTTTCTAACAAAGTGAGGGTAAAATGGGCATTGTTATTTAAGGTTAAACCTTAAAAAGAATCTCAAAAAGCAAAACAAAAGAAGAAAACCAAAAATGGCAATGGCTGGAAACACAAAAGCGGCCGTTAATTTGAATTTTGAAAAGAAATATTCTTCTTGTCCAAAGTCAAGCCGCATTTAATGAACAGTGCACGCTGACTGGATCCATCCGCGCGGATGAGTTTGCATTTTCAGGAGGGCTATAAATTGAGCCCTCCAGTCACAAAAATAAGGAGGAAGAACACATTTTGCACCGAACCTCTGGCGAAATATAGAGAGAAAACAGTGAGAATTCACTTGAATTGTCACCATTTTCTCTCCAATCTTTCCCAACTCATACTCATCCACTCACTCTCATATTAAAGCCCTAAACACTCATACACTCAAGCCAAACACTCAAGAACACAAGGAAGATTGGTAAACCCTCCTCTTCCTAACCCTAAATCTCATCCATGCATGCATCTTCAAACTACAAAATGTAGTTCTTTCATCTTCTTGCTCTAGATCTAAGAAGATCACCATGGAAGACCATCTCCATGGATGATCTTCTACAAAGATCAACATTATTTTTAAGCTTTCTTACTTTCTTGCAAAGAAAACTCATTTTCAAAACCCTAAAAACCATTTTCAAGCATAAAATCTTGATTTCAAAGGATAAAATTCCCCTTCCCAAGCAAATGAAATGCTTAGTCCTAATGTACCCCAAGGATGGTTTGGTATAGTTGATTCACCACTAAAATGTCTAGTGATCACTAACCAAAACCTAGGGAAATGGGGACAAGCATGGATGCAAAACCCCCCTTAAAATCATATTTTCTTTCTTGAGAAGTTGCTGTCCAGTAGCAATTTTCTCAGACCTCAGTCCATGGTCTTAATTTTTTGACACAGATGAACTTGGAATTTGGTGTTGACTACAAAATACTTTTTGTAGCCAACATCCAGAGCTTTCCAGAAATATTTTTACCTTATTTTTTGGGTGAGTAAAACTCCTCTTTTCAAATTTTCTTTCAGAGGCTAGTTCATCAGCTTCTGGGAATCCAGATCTCATATCTGAGGTTTCCAGAAGGTTTTGACCCCTCAAATCTTCTCCAAAATGAAAAATTCCTTCATACAAACTTTATATAAGGTGTCTAGAACAACTTTCATTCTCTGAGTTTATCCAGATTATGAAGTTTTAAGACCCTTGAATCCCTTTCAAAATCAAAGGTCCACTGCCTTTTTCATTCTGGCAGAAATGGCTCTCAACTTCAAAAGGTCTTTTGAGTACCAAATCTCAACCTAAAAATCTTCCAAAAAATCATGGGATCAGTTTAAAGTCTTAAAAAGATATCCCAATTTTTACTTTTCTGAGTTTCAACTTATTTTGGCCAAAACACACACACACACACATACAAATGATTTTCAGCTTGGAAGACTCGTTTTACGAGGCGCGTCGGGTGCACACTAACGTCCTTCCCGACGCGTAACATGACCTCCGAACCTAAATCTCTGATCTCGGGCTTTTTTCAAAGTTTTGGCCTTCAAAATTAAAATGGCGTGGCGACTCCGTTTTCGTTGATTTTTTTCAAACACCAAAAATGGGAAAATTTTCGAATGGCACATTCATCACAGTGGCGACTCCGCTGGGGACTAAGCTTTTTTTTAAAAAATGGTATTTGGTATATTGGTGGAAACCACTAAATTTCCCGTTATCGCCTCCTAACACGAGTCGGGGATAAATTGTGGTCTAACAATCCCACGTACCGGTATCACCGTTTTCAAAAAAAGCTTTTGAGGTCAAGCTTCCGTCCCGGCTTTGAAAATCATTTTTGTGTGTGTGTTGATTTTTGCACAGTTTTCATGTTGTTTTGGCCGCCTCGGAGAAAGTCAAAATTTTGACTGTCGGAATAATGTCCCTAACTGTCGGAATTTTCGTGCTTACGTGCTTATGTGCTCATTAAAAATTTCAAAAAAAAAAATCCAAAAAAAAAAAGGATTTTCAAAAAAAAAAGAAAAAGAAAATTTCCAAAAAAAAAAAATCATGCATCATATTTTTAATACACATAAAAAAATCTCTATTTTACTCGGAAAAAGAATATAGACTGCTTGCACACTACGCGCACGTGACCGTACACTGCACACTACGTCCTTAACCCGGGGAAATCCTTGTCGCGGTCCGTTTGGTCTTATTACGCCTCTCGGATGAGCACAGGACTACCCAAACATCCCATGGAGCCTCGTGTCGACCATGCACTTGTCCGTGACACACTTTGTCCGAGACCCGGTTGGTTTTTAGTACAGTGCAGTGTCATGCCCTGTCTGTGTAGAGACCTTTCCTTTCAAGCCTTTGTCGGCATACCGACTCAATATCTTTCGGGGACCCTAATCAGTCGAAGTTCTGCCGGTTTTCCGCCGCAGACTTTGACCAAGATATTGACCGGCGCCTTGACTTCGGCTCTGACTGGCACAAATTATACACTGACTCCCAGCATTGAAACTGAGTCATCAAGGATTAATGAATATTCCATGCCTAATTACGGCTTAACTGACGACAAGTCAAGATTAATCGTGGACATTTATCAGTCCAAATCATGCCGACTTTTTGTCGAGCTCTCGGACATGATCTTGACTTTAACGTCAACTTTGTCCGTAATTTACATCGAATGCTCGTTAAGACTCGATTACCCGCCAGACTTTTAGGATCGTTTTTCTTTCGGTCGGTGGGACCCGCTTGCCCTATAGGACCCTCGCCGGGGCTGTCCACCCTGGGAGGTCGAAATACGGGTGGAATACGAGGGCTTATAGACGTAGTGACGGGGCCCACCGATCCGAGAATCGAGTAGTTTGCGAAAAAGAAGAGCAATCTTTTCCAACCGATTAGGTTAATAAAGCGTGTTTTAAGTAAACATGAACAAATAAGCGCATGTTGCATGAGGCCAAAAGCCCAAACACCTACCTTCCTTCCATTCCCAGACATCGAACCCTCGTGTCCTTTCCCCATGACTCCGCACAAAGCTTGGTTTCGGGCACCGGTCACCGTTTGATCGGTTGGGAAGAGTCAAGCGCATCGTCGGCTTCACCGTTTGTTCCGACTCCGGGTTTCGTGAATGTCCGCATCGGCCGGTAATGATGGGGATAACGTTGCTCCGTCCTCCAAAATCCCTCGGAACGGACGGATGTGGATCCAGTTGGTAGAACGGATGAGACTTCGACATGAGGCTCAAATTGATGACCTCTGCGGGGGTTGTCGCAAGTCATGGTTTGACTATCGGTCTCAATTCCGATGGCACTTTTACCGCAAAGAAGGAAGAGGGTTCTCCTCCTCTTCTTAATAGTCCCGGATACATCAAAATGCTACCCCAAGATTCCTATGTTTCCACCGCATGGGACTCCTGCCCGCCCGACTTACGGGGCAGCGGCCCCCAACGACGATCGGGGACGAAAGAGTTCGGTATCTTGTCGGTTGTCCCCTCTCAAAGTGATGATCCCACAAATATCGGCTGAGTGATGAAAATCGGGAACGGTTGAAGAAATATGGTCGGCCATCAAAGCCCTGGAAGAACGCCCGAAACGGACGGCGGGCTGGATTGAAGAGGCCACACGCCACTTCGGGACCTTAACAATATCCCAATCGGCCCCGGGGCTACCACGAAGGACAAACATGTGCCCGTTCCCGGGACCTCAATATCTCTCATTATCCGGTGGAGTCCAATCACTCGCTACCGAGATGAGCCCGGCAGCGAATCCCCAGGACCCAGTTCCACTCAAAGTCATTCCGGCACCGCTCAACCTGAGGTCCCAAATCCGCCGTCGGTAGTAGAACACATTTGGTGGGATATTTGTGGTGTCCCGATTGCCTTGAAAGGGACTATCGGGGCTGGATACACGAGGACCGTCCTCCTAAGAAAAAGAAAATTTCCTCCCGGCAAAAATTGAAGGAGAGATTCGAGGCGGTGATAACGGTGTGGGAACGCTCGGGGAGCCATCCAGGGGATTTGATTATTATGTACTCTACTCCGGTCGGTCTTCCCCAAAGCAAAAGGGGTAAAAGAGCGAGAAAAGCCTTGCCAACGACGAGTGAGACTTTCGGATACCGAGTGCTTTGCGAACGAAGTCCAACCCCCTCGGGGTCGACGAGTTCGGTTTGTCCGGCTCCCGAGTATACACCGATGAAGAAAAACCGACGCCGATCTGGCGCTCCCACTCAATCAACATGTTGGTGGAGATGGCAACCGCCACAAAAGGCATCGGTATAACCCGGGGCTTCGGCAAAGACTCTACCTCGCAAGAAAAAGGCACGAAGCGACGGGTTTAATGACTCTCCATCCCGAGACAAGGACCAAATCTATGATCCTCACCTATATGGGAGTATGATCACCTTTCTGCGATGAAGATTTGCCAAGAGATGTCTCCCAACACAATGAAGCTTTGTACATCACTATTCGGCTCAACACCATGTCACTCCACAGGGTATTAGTGGACAATGGATCATCGGTAAACGTCCTTCCCCTCGGCGTGATGAGGGCCCTCCGCATAAATGAAAGGCGCGTGATCCCATCTACCGGTTTGTCAAGGCCTACGACGGTTCGTCTCGTCCCATCCCTGGGGACGGTGACTCGAACTGCAGTACGAAACCCCAAATGGTGCCCGCAAAGTTCCATGTAATGGATATCCCCTCAGAGTTCACGGCCTACTAGGGCGCCCTTGGTTGCATCACATGAAAGCCATAGCCTCCACTCTCCACCAATGCGTCAAATTCATCAACCGGCGGGAGACCTTGAAGTCATAAGGGGTGACGGTTTCCTCATAGGGAACGAAGGCTGAAACAATAGCCAAGAACGCCCACGGTCAAACAGGGGCTACATCCTTCAAGAGGCAAGTCTCGCCGGCATCCTTTGGAATCCGGCGATGCCAACTATGTCGACACACTCAAGCGAGCGGACTCAGAAGAAGTTCGATTCATCAAATTTAATTGCTATTTCCAACACTTGGAGCGTGCGGAAGGAAACGCTGAACACCGCCATGATACGGGCACGCGAGTCCCGGTCCTCAATCACGGATTTGTCGGCATTCGCAAACCCATTCTTTGGCCTCGCCGAGCGAGGAGATTTTCATGATAAAAGTCGGCAAACACCGACGGACTCGGCTCGAATCTATGAACGTCGTGTGGGACGTCCTCCTTCTTGAACTACCGCCAAGCCTTTCCGCTCGAGTATGGGACATGAGATTTTTCTAGCGGCTCACCGAGACGCAATGCGTCCTACATACTGGATTGAGCGGTCGGATTGTGACGAAACGGAAATCCCGGGATTGAGGAAGATCCCTACATCCACATGCTCGGCTTTCGGACGCCAAACACAATTGATTACGGTTCGAGACAAAGAGATGATAGCAACGACTAAGAGGGAGCACAGAGACCATGCCTTTCCCGGGTTGTGAAGCCACCGACGGTGATGCCGCTAAAGAATTGGGAAACTCTCTCGGGCCCGTCCGCGACCAAAGAGGAAATGATCACCAAGCTTGGATTGGTCCCCGTCCTTTCGTGTCAACCTTTGTAAAGTCCTCCGAGTCTCTCATTGTTGAGTTCGAGTCTCTCGAGTCGTCAGATGGCCTCACGCACGAAGACCACGAAATTGTAGCCAATCTTTGTATTCCCTCTTATTCTCAATGAAATGATGAACCTTTACGAGTATCCCTTAATTGCCACTTTAACTAATGATGAATTAACTAATAATCTAAAAGCAAGTTAATAACGATTCACTAGATGAAGAGGCGGACAAATTAAATGAACAATATATCAAAGAAATCTTTAAGCGGGTTGTCAGGAAGAGGAAAATCGAGCCCAAGCTGCCGAAGAGATTTTGACAAGTGTGAATCTGGGAACTGCGGAAGAGCCTAAAGAGACGCAGATTGGTAGTTTCTTCAAGGGACTGGAAAGGGACGCCCTAATTGAGTGCTAAAAGAATTCGTGGATGTGTTCGCGTGGTCCTATAAAGATATGCCGGGCCTCGATCCTTCCATAGTTGAGCACCGAATACCGCTCGACCCGGAAGTCAAGCCGGTAAAGCGAAGCTAAGAAGAATTAAGCCCGAATGGTCCCTACAAGTGAAAGAGGAGATAGAAAAGATGCTCGGAAGCGAGGTTTCATCGTGGTCATTGAATACCCAACATGGTCATCCCAACATAGTGACGGTGACCAAGGCCAACGGAAAAATCCGATGCTGCGTGAGACTTGTGGATCTGAACAAAGCCAGTCAAAAGACGATTTCCCCACACAAACATCGACATTTTGGTAGATTCCACGGCCAACCATGAAGTCAAATCCTTCGTCGACGGTTTTGCCGGCTACAACCAAATCAAAATGGCGAAGAAGATCAAGCCAAAATGCCTTCACAACCCCTCGGGGCACATAATGCTACACGGTCATGCCATTCGGACTAAAGAATCTTTGGGGCTACGTACCAAAGGGCGGCTGACTCTGTTCCATGACATGATCCACAAAGAAATTGAGGTCTATGTGGACGACATGATAATACATTCCAGAGGATCGAGATGGCCAGCACTTTGTTGATTTGAGAAAATTCTTCGCCGCCTCCGAGACCACAAAGATGAGACTTAATCCACCAAGTGCACCTTTCGGTGTAAGACGAGGTAAGGTGCTAGGATATATGGTGACAGACGGGGAATCGAAGTAGATCCCCGTAAAATCAAGGCGATAGTTGAAATGAAGCCACCACGGACACCGATGTAAGTGAAATCCTTCATGGGAAGATCGCATACATAAGCCGCCAGGAATCACCGACCTCGATCCGCGAGCCAATCTTCAAGTTGATGAAGAAAAATGCCTACACTGTAATGGACCCTGCATGTCGGCTTGCCTTTGAACAGTCAAGGCATACCTTGTGAATCCTCCGATTCTCTCGCCCACCACATCGGCAAAAGCCACTCTTGCTATATCTAACTGTCACGGATACGGCAATTGGGGCTATGCTAGCTCAAGAGAAGAAAGATTCCAAAGTCGAAAATGCCATCTATTTCGTAGCGTAAAGCTCCAAGGAAGCGAACTCAATTACTCGCTTGCGAGAAGACTTGCGCAGGTTTGGTCCGGGTAGTGGGAAAGTTGAAACACTACATGCGGCCTCACCCGATACATCTTGTTTCAAGGATAGACCCCATCAAATATCTCGTTCGACAAGCCTTCCATCTCCATGAGATTGGCAAAATGGTCGTTCTTTTGGCCGAATATGACATCACTTATGTTTCAAGGAAATCCGTAAAAGGACGCATAATGGCGTAATATCCGGCCGATTTCCCAAGTGATGAGTCTCGAGGACTCCGAACCTCAATTTCCCGATGATGGAATCTTCGCCTAGAAGGAGAAAATCACGCAACTCTTCTTCGACGGAGCGTCAAACAAAAGGGGGAACGGGATAGGAATGCTTACGGTCGATCCTACCGACGAACACACCCCCATAGCAAGAAGGCTGAACTTCAAGTCACCAACAACGCTTGAATATGAAGCTTGCATAGGCGGGTTGGAAGCCGCCCTTGAAAGAAATATCAAGGAATTGGAGGTGTACGGTGACTCGCCCTCATCATCAATCGTGTCTCTAACAAATGGAAGACCATGGATCCGGGTTTGCGTAAGTATCATGCTTACATGGAAGAACTAGTGGCTCAATTCAAAGAAATCAGCTTTCATTACCTCGCCAAGAGACCGAAACAGTTCGCAGATGCTCACGCTACACTAGCCTCTCTTGTCGAAATACTCGAAGGAAAGTCTCGTTAAACCATTCGTAGTCGGGAGAAGAGAAAACCCCGCCTATTGCTTCGAAATTGAAGCGGAAGCCGAACCGATCAATGATCCCCGGTACACTCATTTACCAAGCACTGGAAGGATGGCGAGGCCTCTTTCAAAATGAAGATGGGGAATATAAAGAAGGAATCAAAGCAAAAGTCTCTCGGCCACTGGCGGCTCGCCTCCCATTATGTTCTTTTGGGAAATATGCTATACAAGAAGCGTTATCAAGGCCCCTCCCGCGATGTATCGGCAAACAAGAGACTACCGAACTCATGAAAGAAATACATGGTGGTACTGCGGCCCTCACATGAATGCTCGAGCTCGATGCAAATCATACCGAGAATGGGGTATTTTTGGATCTCCATGGAAGCCGACCGCATCCAGCTTGTCAAAAGCTACGACAAATGTCGGCGATACTCAAATCTTAATCACTTGCCTCCTCACGAGTTATACCGCATGACAACCCCTTGGCCTTTCGTCACTTGGGGAATTGATGTCATAGGCAAAATCACACCATCGCAAGCGACGGCCACGAGTTCGTCCCCGGTAGCCGTGGATTATTTCACCAAGTGGGTTGAAGCAAAGTCCTACAAAATCCTCAACTCAAAGAAAGTTGCCCTCTTCATCAAAGAAAACATCATGTGCGTATACGGGTTGCCAAACAAATCATCTCGTATAATGGATCCCACTTCGAAGGGGAATGTGAAAACCGTCGGCGGAATTCCGAATAACCCGTCACAAGTCATCTCCTATGTGCCCCAAACCAACGGAGCTGCCGAAGGCAAAGCAAACAAGACTCGGAAAATATCATCCGGAAAATGGCCGTCCAAGGCGTAGATTGGCCCGAGAAGTTACACTTGGCACTCTGGGGCTACGTAACATCGCCGAACGGCAACCGGGGAGACACCTTTTGCCCTCACATACGGAATGGAAGTCGTACTCCCAATCGAGCTAGAGATCCCCTCGCTCCATATACTGCTGGAAAGCCAGATCAACGAGGTCGAATGGCTCCAGAGTCGCCATGATGAATTGGCCCTACTAGACGAACGCCGATCGAAGGCCATGGAACACATCCGGCCTACCAAAGGAGAATGGCTAGAGCCTTCGACAAGAAAGTAAAGCATCGGGAGATCCGACAAGGTGATCTCGTTTTGAAAGAAATGCCCCCAGTCCGTATCAACCCCCTCGGCAAATGGGAGCCTGTATGGGTCGGGCCATATGTCGTCCAGAAGATCTTCTCCGAGGAGCCATGCAACTTGCGAGACCTCGACGGGAATCCCTTTGTACACCCAGTGAATGGTGACAAGCTGCGCAGATACTACGCGTAAAACAAAAAAAAAAAAAAGAAAAGAAGGAAAAGTGCTAAAAGAGTAATGCCCAACTAGGTTGAAAACCCGAGAAGGGCGGCCTAGGTAAAAAACAGGGTTGCACCAAAAAAAAACAACACGAAAAAAAACAAAGAAAAAAAAAACAAAAAAAAAAAAAAACAAAAAAAAAAAAAAAAAAACAAAAAAACAAAAAAAAAAAAGAAAGAGTGCTAAAGAGTAATACCCAACTAGGTTAGAAACCCGAAAAGGGCGGCCTAGGTAAAAAACAGGGTTGCACAAAAAGAAAAAAACAAAAACAAAAAAAAAACAAAAGAAAAAGAGTGCTAAAAGAGTAATACCCAACTAGGTTAGAAAACCGAAAAGGGCGCTAGGTAAAAAACGAGGTTGCACCAAAAAAAAAAACAAAAAAAAACAAAAAAAAAGAGTGCTAAAAGAGTAATACCCAACTAGGTTAGAAACCCGAAAAGGGCGGCCTAGGTAAAAACAATGGTTGCACCAAAAAAAAAAACAAAAAAAAACAAAAAAAAAAGAGTTCACCAGTTGAACTACGAAGACCTGAGCTCCTCAAAATGAGGGGAACGTAGGGCGGCGGAAACGGTTCGGTCTAAAGCACAAATAAAAGCCATACTTTGGCATCAATACAATTGATCGTACCATGAAAGCGTCTCGAAAAAACTCTAAAGCAATTCAAATATTCATTACAAGTTAAAAGCTCTTTGATGAGTCTAGCCCGATTCATTCCTACAATCGGCAACCCGCTAAAAGAAAACTAAGATACATAATCAAACTAATGTGTCTCGCCATGGCAAGAAAGGGATACTTGGAAACCTCGTAGTCACTCCAAGCCACTCGCATCGGCCTCTCCCCTCTTCTTCCCTCCGAGTCTTCTTTCTTCTCGAACCGGAAAAATGTCGGTGTTCCTCCTACCAAGCTCTGGTATAGGGACAGGTCTATCAAACCAGCCTCTGTCAGTGGCCTTAGTAGCCCTAGCGTCATCCCTCATCTCCCGTAACCTAGCCGGTAGCATAGGAGCCCTCCTCTCCTGTCTCTTGACGTAAGCCTCATAGTCGGTCACAGCGTCTCCGCTCCCGTCATGAGGATTGGCCCTCGCCTCGGCCCTCCTCCTCTCGTAAACAAACTGATCTGGTCCTCCCGCACCCATAATGGCCTCACGCCGCCTCAAAATAGCCACCCGAGTCTCTCCTGCATGCCTCTCGTACCAATCCAGGTACCAAGTGGTCAAGAACACCGGTCTCGGACGCTGAGAATGACCCGAGGAGGAAAGGCATCATACCTCCATGCTCGGGAAAGAAATGGAAACACCGAGGATCATCCATGGAAACAGGAGCCACCACCCCGGTGGCTATATCATCAAAGCCCTCCAAAGGAACCCGCTCCAAGCCAAACCGCCAAGGACCGGAGCCGGAATGTAGAAACCGGACCGAGAAAGCCCCGGAAGCATAACCACATGGGACCCGTCCCCGAAGCACTCGCGAGTCTCCACCCGCCAATGAGGCACCAACCATCTCGATATCTTCGCCCGGCGACCCGCCATCCAACGCTCCCACGAGCCCCGATCATCAAAATCTACATCAACACCTCTCCGGCAAAAGTCCAAGGCTCGATCATATCGAGGTTTCCCGAAGAACCCCCAAACGCTCCATCGCCCACGGGGTCAAGAGAAACGGGCTGCCCCGTGCATGTACCGCCTTCCGGTAGCTAATCTGTCGAGAGCATGAAAAGTCTCCCCAAGAATCAAAGGAACGACATCTCGCCTGTGCGACAGTGAACGACAACATCCAGCAGAGACCGATGGCAAATCCCAAAGGAATAGACCATGAACAAGGGTGCCAAACATACAAAGTGCAAAGGCATCCCAATAGGCATCATCCACCAAACCTAGGCCCCTAAATCTGTCGGGAAGACCTGGAAAATATCGAAATGATCGGGACATGGATCATACCTTGCGCCTTTCCTCCGGGGAAAGATGAAGGAGGACGCACAATCTGGTCGAAGAAAGAAGCCCCTCCTGGAACCCAAAGGGACCGCTATCTCTTCCACCTCCGGACCTCCAAGCAAGGCCCGAAATTCTTCGACAATAACAATCTCGTTGAAGGAAAGGCAAAAGACATGCCTTCTAGTATCCCAAAACGAAGAAGAAGCTCTTAAGAGGTCATAATCCGGAACCAATTCTTTGAGAGACCACAAGCATCGTATCTTGTACCTTTCTTCAAAGAATGATCTTCTCTCATGCATGATCTCCCTACACCACTCCTTGAACTTTTCAAAGAACAACATTTGCCTTTCTTTGGACAATTTTGGAGAATTTTTGGCCATTTCCATGGTTTTTCTCTTTCTCCCCGAAAATGGTTGAAGTTTGGGCCGGAGGTTGAAGAGGATATTTGAATTTGAAATAAAGCAAGACCAGGTCTGGACCAAAATTAAAGGACAATGTCAGAACCTGCCCCTATCCGCGCGGATGGGATTGCTTTCCCAAAAAAAAAATTTGCAATGAAGCCGCTACACCAAAAGAGGAATATTCCGTCCCGATTGCTCGAAACCCGTGCAAAAACCCCCCCAAACCAGCCCATATACCAACCACCCTTGCAAAAAAAAAAATCATCAAGGCTCATGCAACACTGCATTCATATTGCATTGCATTCATAAAATAAAATCCTAAATTATTGCATTCCAAAAAAAAAAGGAATGTGCAAAAGAAAAAACAAACAAACATAAATAAAATCCTAAATTATTACATCAAAAAAAAAAGAAATGTGCATAAGTGACAAATCTAAATCTCAATCTCAAATCAAAAAAAAAATAAAAATCAATCGGAGTCTCCAGCACTGAGTGCCTCCCCCGGCCCCTCTTGCGTACTCCCCAGGCCCGCCTCCCTCAGGAGCCCCTGAAAATCTCGGCTCGGAATCGTCCTCGTCTCCGTAAGAGAGGCTCATCGGGACCAACCAGACAGCTCTGATAGGGCAAGCCGAGATCTCGCGAAAAAGTCGTATCCGAAGCGTGAAGGCGCGACTCCCGCACGTACGAAGACGACCCGCCATGCCGCCATACATGTCCCCGCCCGTGTGGATCCCCTAGAATGACGTGATCCGAAGGCGCACCGCGCGGGATCAAGGAGAGGAGACAAAGGAGTCTCTCGAAGAAGTCTCCGAGCGAATAGGGAAGCCTCCCGTCCGATGTGCGCCGGCCGTGGTCGCCTCGCTCTAGCCTCGAGGAGCCCCGCAAGCGACCATCCTCCCGATGAATCTCTTGGCCCCGATCACTTTGCTTCGTCGCCTGTCTCGACGACCACCTCCGAAAACCGCACAAAAGCAAAAGCGTCAAAAAAAGAGGTGATGCTAAAGATGATGAAACAAAAGAAAGAAAAGAAGGGGAAAAGGTGAAGCCATACCTTCATACCCTGACGAGGCCGGAAAGCTCGTGGAAGCCGCTGGCTGAGGGATTCGCACCCTCAATCGGACCCCATCCCGGATATAGGAAAAATCCGTCCGAGGGTACCGCTGGATCCCAAGCCCCTCCCTATCCGAACCCGAGGCATCCTCGGCCTCCTCAAGATCGAATGTCGCATATGGCTCAATCGCCACGAAGTCCGAGAAGTGCCGCCGCATCGGTAATCATCCCAGTCACTGACCGATCGCTCTGTGCATCATATCGGCGGGAGGCTCCACCGGTGTCCTCAAAGGCGAGTTCACGCCATGCCGGCGCCTGTCACCCTCTCTCCGAGATAATAGGCATCGCAAGTCGACCCTCAAAATCCTCCGCCGCACCATCCGCATCTCGCCGCCTTCACCGCGCTACCTCAAAGCGATCCCGTGGGAAGAATATCATCCCCTCATCCGTCTCGGCCTCCGTCAAAGGAAGGCAATCCGCATACCTCGAGAGTCGTACGCCCCCGGGAGCTTATCTTCTCCTGTGCATGTTTGGACTAAGACCGCATGGCCGGATACGCCCGACGTCCACACCGTGACGTGAAGAACTCCAACGCCCATACCGCGAAAGGTAAAAATCCAATCAAGGCAAAAGAAAAGTGCGTGCTCAAAAAAAGAGGGAAAGCAAAAAGAGAGCTTATACCTCCAGTGGCAAACTCAAAGCAAGACAAAGAGCTCACAAAAATAAAGCTCGCCAAAATATCTCCAACCGTCTCCATGTCCCTCCAAGGACCTCGCAAGGCAAAGACCGCCGGTCCTCCAAAGAGCGTGCTCGAGAAAGCAAACCACAAGAAGGGGACGCCTATCCTCTCCTCTCCACCTCATAACTCGCTATGGTCTCCACGATCTTGCCGTAGACCACATACTCCATCCCCATCCCCTTGGGAATAGGGAAAATCCTGCAAGAGCTCGCAAAGAAGTGGAATGTGTGGGTCGCATCCCACCAAGTAGTTTCGCCGAGCAAACATCAAGCCCTTTGTTGGTCCCAAAGGTGGCAACAAGGGTGAAAATACAGCTAGAGGGGGGGGGGTGAATAGCCGTATAAAATTTTTGCCCTCTTTTTAAAGATGAACCTCTTGCTTACAAAATCCTCTTGCAGTTGATAATAGACTCGCAAGTGATAGTGTAAAATGCACGATGGAATAATAGAGTGTAAAGCGGTTTTGAGAGGCGGTTTGTAAAATGCGGTTTTGGTGGTGCGGTTTTGGGAAGTGCGGTTTACAAACACGTGTGGTTTTGACTTTGTTAACTCCAAACACTATTTCACAATAATGGATAGCTAAATAAAGATCAAACGAAACAAAGATAAATAATTAGCAAGCACAAGAAATATAAATGCGTAAAGTAAGAACACGCTATTTGGAGTGGTTCAATCGATAAACGATCTACGTCCACTACCAAGATGGTTAGTCTTGGATTTCTAAGAGAGATTTTATATTAAGTATTGTGAGATTACAAAGTACAATAAAATCTTTTCTATGAAGAACAAATCCAAAACTATAACCAGTGTATCTCAAATGAATAAACTATGTGTTTAGACAAGAGAGGTGTGTGTGTGAGAAACAAGATCAAGGCTCTTTAAATCTGTGAGATGTAGAGCTCAATGATTCTTGAATGTGTTAAGGCTTGATTTCTGGGCTAGGAATATTTCTTGAAGTAAGAAGATGAAGATTCAAAGGGTTGAATAATTTCTGGGCAGAGCTTCAGCTTCTATGAACACAGTACTTTCAAATTTTTCAAGCAATCTTCAAATGGTGAAGATTGGGGGTATTTATACCCAAGCATCAAGAAACTAGCCGTTGGATACAAATTTGAAGGACAAAGACTTGATGCAATCCTATTGGTCCACAAAGAACCACTTTTGTCCTTTGGTACACTGCCGCAGTAAAGCCGATCGTGCTCCACCGCAAGCAATGAGGTTAGGACACTGTCATCTTTTCAAGATCCTTGCAGATCTTTTCTGACATTGAATCACGTGACAAGATATGGTGGTTGACTTTTGATATTTCTGACGTGGATTCCAACGGATAAAAAGTTGTTCACTCCAAGCAGCCAATCATTGGATGCGGTTGGTGAGACGCGGTTAGGAATGCGGTTTTGCTACACCAGGAGGTTGCAAGAATGCGGTTGCACATGAACTGCACAGGTGCGGTTCAAGGGCGGTTGCATGCGGTTGGTTCAAGAAGCAAGTTCAAGGCTTGAACTGCACTTGCGGTTTGCATGTGCGGTTCATGGTGCGGTTTTGAATACTTCAGGAACTACAACCTTACTTCCAATGAAACTTGAGCCATACTTCAAGCCTAAGATTAACCTATTCTATAAAATGGACTTAGCTAAAAAATTGAAGTCTAAGCTTCATTACATAGGGTCCTAAAGTCCTTAAAATAGACAGGAGGTTATGGTATCAATCAAATCAAATACAAAATAGGAGGGTTAAAACATGCATACCCAACAATCTCCCCTATTTGATTGATGCCATTACCTACTATAACAAAAGCAAACATTGTACTTGGTAAGAACATGTCCATAAGAATTAACATGGTAATTCATGTCCCAAGTCAATGCACACACTTAGCTTAAGCTATAGATTTCTATACTTTCTAAAAGATGAAAACTTACAATGTGGAAAGTATAGAAATGCATTCAAAGGCACTTAAGAAATTGTGAGTTTAAGTTCAAAGTGCGGTTTAAACTGAATGTTTAAACATCAATTCAAAATAGTGATTTTAAGTTAGAAAATATTTGAATGAGTTTATAAACCATAAGAGGTTTCATTATTCTACAAACAAGCAGTTTGATATGAACAAGGTTTTGGAACCAATGATGCATTTTTCATTACTACCAATGCGGTTACACTTACAATGGTAGAGAAGCAAAATACAAAGGTTTCAAAAAAACAAAAGAAAGTTGGACAAAAATTACATGGAGTGTGGTCCAACAAAACAAAAAAATGAGTTCAGCAAAAAAGGATAAAGGAATTACAAATGAGAAATCCTAATGCTGACGCGGTTGATGATGCGGTTGATGATGGCGCGGTTGATGTTGATGGCGTGCTTGCTCTCTTGGTTGATTGACTTCTTGCTGGGGCAGCTGCGGTTCAGAAGGTCTGAAGGCTGAGCTTTCACCTCTGATATTTCTTCTGAGGGCTCTAAGGTCTTCAGCCTGTCTAGCAAGGGTAGTCTCAACTGTTCGCAGTGCGGTTACAGAATCAGCAGCAGCGGTTCCAACGGCATCAACAGATCTAGTGTTTCCATCAACACTTTCCTTGATCTGAGTAGTGAATCCTTCAATGCAGGCCTTCAAGGAATTGTAGAATGTGAAGATCTCATCCTGAATGGCTACTGTTTGAGTAGAGAGAGCATCTCTAAGCGGTTCCAGATCAACAGTCACATTCAGGTTGGACTTCAATTCCTTGATGGAGTTGTCTAGCTTGAGGTTGAAGCCTGCTTTGAGGTTCTCAAATCTGAAGGAAATGTCATCATCAAAATTCCTTACTTGCTCTTTGATACTGTCTCCCACTATGTTGAGATCAACATTTATTCTATCTTTAAGGGAGTCCAGGTTCAAGAAAATTTTCACCGCAAGTCATCTAGAGCGGTTTGGGAAGGAGCGGCCGAGGTTGAGGCTTCTTTGCGGTTGGGTTTCTTGGAGGGTCTTCATGAAAGCTATCGGTGCGAAGTTGGTGGAGGTGACAAACTCACTGGAAAGATTTGTGAGCATTTCATGAAGTTGAGATTTTGAAACAGCATCACCCATGGCTTTGAGCACTCCAGTGGCTAGATCTTCTTTAAAGGCTTGGAAGCATTCATTAGGCTGCGGTTTTGACGGCTTACGTGGACACTCTCTCCCCCTTAATGGCATCAATCAATTTGGATTTCATGATGGCCATTTCAGCGGCTTGAGCATCAACCTTGGCATGTAGAGAGCGGTTGGAGGCTTCCGGGTTGGCATTGGATGCGGTTAAGGCCAAGTTGGATTCGATCGGTTTAGCATGTGGCCTTGGTTTACAATCAACTGTGATTGAATCAGTTGAAGGGTTGAAAGAATTTGAAGGTAGTCTGAGGGTGCGGTTGGAGTTGAAGGAATTTGGGTAATTGAGGGAGGCGGTTGAGATTGTGTTGGAGGTGCGGTTTGGGAAATGGGTTGAAGGAGGGTTTGAAAAAGGCGGCTGGCAGGGACTGTATAAGGTGAAATTGTTGAGGGAGGAATTTGTTGTGTTTGGGGTAAAGGGATAGAAGCGGTTGGGATAGGTAAAGAGGGGATTGGTGCGGTTGAGATCGGTGCGGTTGAGGGTGGAATGTTGGTGGTTGGAATCCTAGAAGTTATGGGGTTAGAATCAGAGGAGGAACTTGTATGAGCGGTATGGACAGAAACAGGAGGGGTTCTTTGCGGTTGAGTGGGTGCGGTTTCAGGAATGGGTGAGGTTTGATGAGGCGGAGTAGGAAGGCGGTCAGGAGTAGGGGATTTTTGAGGTGGTGAATTTGCAGGAGGAGGAGTATTGATGCGGTTTGGGGAAGGAGTTCTGTCGCGGTTAAGGTTGGAGATTGAGATGGCTGGGGTGTGATGTGAGTAAGGTGGTGATTGGGCGCGGTTTGAAGTGGGTGACTTGGAGCGGTTGGAAAGTTGAGGTGAGGCAGTTGGTGTGTTGGATTGGTTAGAAGAATTTGATTTGGAAGTGGATTGGGATGAGGAATGTGAAGAGGATGAAGGGGATGAAGGTGGGGTAGGTTGTTTGGAAACACGTTGCAAAAAGCGTTTGGGGCCTTTGGATGGTGTTCTTTTCTGGGCAATCTGCTTAACCCTTTTTGGTTTCTCCCCCTGAGCGGTTGCAGCTCTTTGCGGTTGAGGAGGAGAGAGCGGTTTAGGTGATAGGGTTTTGGCTGGTGAGGAATGATGGGAGCGGTTTGGAGAGTGAGGTGGTGTTGGAATAAGTGTTTGGGTTTGGGGCAGTTTTGAAGGAGGCGGTTGGGGAATTGGATCTTTTGACTTTCCTTTGTTAGCTTCCCTCTCAGCTCTTTCTCTTTCCAATCTCTCAAACTCAGCTTTGTAGAAGATTGTCAGTTCCTCATCAGTCATTTGGGCCAGATCAATCTGAGTCTGTTTGGCCTTCTTAGCCACGGCCACCGGTGGAGGAATGGAGTTATCCTCTTCCTCTTCTTCATCCTCATCAATGAGGACATTTTCTTTTTCTCTTTCTCTTTCCTTGGTTTCTTTTGGCTTGGGCTCGCATCGGGTGAACCACGCGGTTTAGAGGGTGCGGTTGAGGTTGGCTTAGGGAGCGGTTACTGCGGGGCCTTTCTCTTCCTTGAGGCCTTCTTTATTGCTTTTCCTAGAGCGGTTGAGGCGATAGCGAGTCATCTCAACATAGAGCTCCTTATCCTTAGAGGTATCGGCATCATACGAGCCTTATAATCATCATTCCCAAAAGAGCGTCGAATGAGTGCATTGCCTTGAGGCCAAAGGATTCTTCCAATCCCAGTGGATAGATAATTGCGGGGTGGCACTCCCTGAGCTCCTCCCGGATGTTGATAGTTCCCAAAGATTGCGGTTAGCACTCTTCCAAAAGGTCTCCACCTTATCTTCTCATTCTTAACCTTCGGTGATATGCATCTATCTTTGGCAAGCTCTCTCATCAAGATCTTAGGCAATGAAGCTTCATGCCGTTGTAGATGGCAGCCAGATATTGCCATTGATGAGAAGTGAAATTGTTATGGTTTCCAGTCTTCCCACAAACTGACTTCCCAACTAGGTAGCACGGGTGGCTCATCAGCTCACCAAAATCTTTCTGGCGTAGTCTTGTAATTGCCGATAAGAGAATCCGGCTTTCCGGTCGGTGTAGAACAAGTAGCATCCTGGACTTCTTGGGAAACCTCAAGCTGGAGCACCGGACACATGGAATCCAAAAGTACTCCACGATATCCAAATAGTCAATGGATACTCTGAATTCTTCTACAACTCCCACCAAGTTAGGAATCTTGGAACCATCGAAAGCTCGAGTCTCTCCCTTCACGACGGTTTCATAAAATTGGTCAATGAAGGAGGGGATGGTATAGGTTTGATTTTTGTTGAAAAGGGGAAGGATTCCGAAGCTTGCATCTTCCTCATCATCTCTCTTCCCGAGCATCGAGACCGCAACTCTGGTTCATTTTATCTCCCAACTGCGGGGAAATACTTGGTATTCTACAAATAAAACACACAAGTTAGAACACTTTAACACAATCACGGTTCCCGTGCGGTTGGTGCACACATGCGGTTGGCAATAGTGCGGTTTTGGAAATGAAAATTTCCAACCTCAAGGAAACGTGAACACGGAGTAGGAAAACAAATAGAAAAATACAAAAGTATATTTACTTAGTACGTGGCATTGTAATCCAAGATTATCCCACACTGCAAGCGGTGCTTAGAGAGGAAGGTTATGGTGTCCAGCCTATATACTTAGTAATACTTAAGTAATTTTAGCATGCGGTTTCAAAAGAATATGCGGTTTTGAAAACATGTCATGCGGTTCCGAGATTGCGGTAGAGGAACCAAAAACACATGCGGTTTTAACAATGCGGTTTTGAAACAAACATAAGTAATTATATGTGCGGTTTCATAACATGCGGTTCCATGAATGATGCGGTTCAAACAAGCAATATAGGCAAATTTTTCAGAAATTTTCTAAGTATGGAAAAACAAGATTAAAAGGTAGGGCAAACCAAAACATAAAAACTTTCTGAAAAAGATGATGAACAGTAATTTGAGTGTATGAAGAACACGAAGAACATCAAGAACCAAGATTTTGAAAAAGTTAACCAAAATGAACAAATAACATGTCAAAATGATCACATTGAGCAGTAGATTACTAATATAACAATAAAGTTATCTACTTTACTCAGAATCACCCAGAAAATGAGCAAATCATAAAGTGGGTTTTCGAAACACAAATCTTCAAAAGTTCAAAATCAGTGTCCTAGATGATTATTGATCATAAAATAAAGTATATAATCCTAATCTAGTCAAGATTCCGAACATAACCCAACAAATTTCATGCAAAATGGTTAAGAAATGAAGAACATATGAACAAAAGTTAGGTTATGGTGTTCGAAGCTTAAAAGGTTCATCAATGGCGGATATGAGCAAGTTAACCAAGTATGTTTTGCGAGAAAAGTAAGAGGATTAAAGTTTAAGAAATCATACCATGTCTTCAATGGGTTTGGGAGCCATTGATGAAGAGAGACTTAGAAATTTATGAGGATATGAAGAATAAGTTTGGTGAACTCTGACAGATAGTACGATAACAGAGGAAGAAGACAGTGAAAAGTTTGAAAAGGTGAGTTGTGTCTTCTATTTATAGGAAAAGATTAGGGTTTGGCAGATGAAAGGACACATTAGCTTCACCAACTCAGTGAATCATTGCAAATTAGCACCCTTTCAGCTTCACACATCAACCAATGACGGCTGACATGAAGGCCATTTAATGCTAATGTTCCCTTTGCATTAAATGCTCTCAAAATTTAAATTTTCGTGGGAAAACATTTGCAAATAAACCCTTAAAGAAAAAAATAAGGACTGAAAAATAAATAAAAAGAATTTGAACAGTTTTTTTTTTTTTTTTTTTTTTTTTTTTTTTTTTAAATAACTATAAGTAAAAGTAGAAATTACTCCAAGTTGAAACGCGGTTGAGGTCCAAGCGGTTGAGCTGCAGCATGCGGTTTTAGTGAAGCGGTTGGCTGCAGTGCGGTTGGACATCCTTGCGGTTTGGTACACGCGGTTCAACAGTGGAATTGAAACTATACTCAACACCCAAGTTAGTTAATAAAAAGAATGGAATTTATTTAAGTTCAAGCATACCCATTTCTCCTCTGAGGAAAGAAAACCTCTTGGAGTCAAGAGCCTTTGTGAGAATATCAGCAATCTGGTTGTCTGTCCCCACGTACTCTAAATGAATATTCCTCTTCTCCACATGGTCTTTGAGGAAATGATACTTGATATCAATATGCTTGGTCTTGGAATGCATGACAGGGTTGTTGGAGACTGAAATAGTTGAAGTGTTGTCACACATGATGGGGCAATTCCCTTCATGGATTCCATAGTCTACCAAGCTGCTTTGCTTCATCCAAAGGATTTGGCAGCAACAACTACCGCAGACAATATACTCGGCCTCTGTGGTTGACACTTTGACTGAAGCTTGCTTCTTGTGGCCCAAGCAACTAGTCTATTCCCGAGGAAATGACAAGTACCACTAGTGCTTTTCTGTCAATAGTACAAGTGCATAATCTGCATCTGAATAACCTACAAGATCGAAGTTCGAATCGTTGGAATACCAAAGTCCAAGGTTAGTGGTTCCAGATAAATAGCGGATTATACGCTTGAGCGCAATAAGATGTGCTTCTCTAGGATGCGCGATAGCGAGCACATACACGAGACACTAAACATGATATCGGCCTACTAGCTTGAGTTAAGTAAAGTAATGAGCCGATCATACCTCGATATAAAGTTTGATCAACTTTCTTACCTTTGAGATCCTTATCTAGCTTATTGCCGGTGGCCATAGGAGTATCATATGCTTTAGCATTTTCTAATCCAAACTTCTTTATTAACTCCTTGGTGTACTTGGCTTGGCTGATGAAGATACCTTCTTCGCATTGCTTGATTTGAAGCCCGAGGAAGAATGTTAATTCTCCCATCATGCTCATCTCAAACTTGCTTTTCATTAGCTTTTCGAAACGCTTACAAAGTAACTCATTAGTAGAACCAAAAATAATATCATCGACATAAATTTGAACAAGTAAAGTATGCTCATTATATTTGGCAATAAAAATAGTTGTATCAATTTTACCACGTTTAAATCCCTTTTCTAGTAAAAATTTAGAAAGAGTCTCATACCATGCCCTTGGAGCTTGCTTAAGTCCATACAAAGCTTTTTGGAGTTTGTAGACATGATTGGGAAATTTGGAGTCTTCAAATCCGGGGTTGGGCAACATACACGGTCTCTTGCGGTTCGCCGTTGAGGAATGCACTCTTTACGTCCATTTGATATAACTTGAAACGCTTAAAAGAGGCGTAGGCTAAGAAGATTACGATAGCTTCCAATCTTGCAACTGGAGCAAAGGTTTCATGATAATCAATTCCTTCTTCTTGCCTATATCCTTGTGCAACCAACCTGGCTTTATTCCTAGTGATGCTTCCATTCTCGTCCATCTTATTCCTAAATACCCACTTAGTTCCTATCACTCCTTGATCACGAGGTCTAGGCACCAAAGTCCAGACCTTGCATCTTTCAAAGCTTGGTTGAGTTCTTCTTGCATAGCAACAACCCAACTGGAATCTTGGAGTGCTTCATCAATCTTCTTGGGTTCAACTTGAGATAAAAGAGAAGTATGCTCGTCATAATTTGATCTCCTTTTTGAACACCGGAAAACGGATCACCAATCACATTAGTGAGGGGGTGACTGGCGACTTCACGAACCTCAGGGGTAAGTCGGGTTGGATCGAGGTTTCTTGAAGATCTTCAATTGGAACATCGTTAGATCCTTGGCGAAGTCATGGAAGGTTAGTTGACGAAGAGGTTCTATAAGGCTGGATAGGGAATTCTCAACTTCTTCTTCCACTTGGAGTTGCATACGGAGAGGGATCTTCGGTGCGGTTTCAAAATTGCGGTTTTGGGGAATTTCGGTTGAGGGTCTTTGGATTTTCGGTTGAGGTTCGGGTGCGGTTTGAGATGGTTCACAGTTCATTATGCTCAACAAAATCATCGGCAACATTTGGAGCCAAATGTGGCTCAAGGAGAGAATGATCATCAAAAGTAACATGGACGAGACTCTACTATTTTTAAACTAGTTTTATTGAAAACACGAAAAGCTTTAGAATGTTTAGCATACCCAACAAAAATACCTTCGTCGGCCTTGGCTCCGAATTTACCTCTATTTTCTCTTCCGTTGTAGAGGACAAAGCATTTGCGGCAAAGATCTTGAAGAATGCAATGTTGGGGTTCTTCCTCGCCAAAGCTCATAGGGAGTCTTATTATAGGTTTTGTTGATGAGGAGCGGTTACGAGTGAAGCATGCGGTATTGATTGCTTCGACCCAAAAATGCGAGGTAGCTTCGCTTGAGATATCATTGTCTTTCCGGCCTCAATCAACGTCCTATTCTTCCTTTCCACAACCCCATTTTGTTGTGGAACACCAGGTGTGGAAAAATTGTGATCAATCACATGGTCATCACAATCTTGAGCAACACCGTTGTTCTTGAATTACTGTTCCATTATACGATCGAACACTAACGATGTCATCTTCTTTTTGAGTTTGGAGCCGTCTAAAAAGTGCGGTGAGAATCTCATAACAATCATCTTTGGAAATCATCATCTCAACCCATGTATATCTTGAGTAATCATCCACCACCACTAAAGTATATCTATTTCCTCCAATCTTTGGCGGTGGTTACGGGTCCAAACAAATCAATGTGAAGCGATTTGTAAGCATCTTGAAGTTGAAGGAGCGGTCTTCTTTGGTGAGAAGACGACGCGGGCTGCTACTGCCGGTATGGCATCTTTGCATTTCTCTGGATGGTGGTCGGCCACTTTGGGTAAACCACGAACGAGGTTTTCCCTACCAATCTTTGCAAGATACTTGAAGTTCAAGTGGCTCAACCTCTTGTGCCATAGCCAACTATTTTCGCTCACATTCTTAGCTACAAAACGGAGATTAGTAATACTACATGCGGAATTTAGATCAATAATGTAAATATTACTCTTACGAATCCCACAGTGAGTAGGGTGACGCCGAAAATGCTATCTTTGATAAAGCAATTTGATGACGTGAAGTTGCAAAGCATTCCTTTGTCGCAAAATTGAGAAATTGAAAGGAGGTTGTGCTTGAGTCCATCGACAAGAGAAACCTTCTCAATAGTTAGGTTTCCTCTCCTTATCACACCATATCCAATGGTCTTGCCTTTGTTGTTATCACCAAAGGTTACGGATGGACCACTTGCTTCAACGACATCTTCAAGTAATGATCTATCTCCATCATATGTCTTGAGCGACCCTTTGTCAAGATACCATTCATTATCCTTGGAGTGACCGGCCATGAAGCGAGAGGACCTGAAATGTAAACATTAAGAACGAGGTCCCCCTTTATTCCTTGGGTCTGAAGTTAGCAACCCTTTACGACCCACACTGCTTGACGAAGGAGGTTTGCTCTTCCTGGCATTGGATGTGAACCGCAAAGGCATTACTGCACCCTTGTGACCTAAACCATCACACACGAGAACATTTATAATAGCTACAAGCTTCATGAGGTTTTACTAACTCCTTACTTTTCTTAGGAGTTGCATGCGATATGGGACAAGGAAGCGGTTTGGGAGGTGCGGTTCCGGCTAACATTCCGAGTGATACTGAAAGGGAACGAGGCTTTGGTTTGACCACGTATTTCACAGGAACGCTATTCCTGCTTTTGAAGGCGGGAGGAGCGGTCGAAGAAGAAGCGCGGTCGGACACAGGTTAACGAACCGCCTTTTCCACCGGAAGCGGTTGGAGCGGGGATTCTACCGATTCCATAAGCCATTTCCTCTTCGGATGCTTCCACAGAAATTCTTCGGTTTTAACACGAGAATTCTTCCCATATTGCTTTCCTTTAGGGTAGACATAATTTACTTGTCTTCCTTTACCCTTTCCTTTAGCATGCTTCCCTTGGGAATTTCTTTAGTTAGTTCCAAAATTTCCTCATCCTTTTCACTCGAGGATGCACACTTCTCCTCTTCCTCGGATCCAAACCCTAGACCATCCTTAGTTCCGGGAGGAACTTGGAAGTCCAAGATTTTATCCTTGGTGGATTGAGACTTGAGCCACGAATCAATAATCTTTTGACGATCGTCGATTTGGGTTACCAAGTCATCATTCCTGAGTTGAAGTGCAGCAACCTTAGTTTCAAGGATGCGGTTTTGATCGGCAAGAGGAGTCATACGTTTGATTTGGTCCTTAAGATTAGAAATTTCAGACCTCATCACGAGTTTTCTCCGTCTTGTACGGATTAAGTTCATCATGAGCTAAGCTTAAGGCTTTCTTAAGATTTGAGAATTGATGGATCACCATTTCGGCTTCCTTGAACATCTTTTCATGTTCCATGGGAGAAACCTCTTCCACCACCTTTTTCAAAATTTTCTTTGGAATAGCTTTTGAAGGTGGAGCGGTTTTAGATGAGAAAATGGGACGTGAATACGAACAATTTCCTATCTTAACGCTAGGAGTAAGTTTAATATCATCATCCAATTTATAATTTGGAAGTTTTGCAAAAACCTCCTTTTCCTCCATATCATGCAACTCAAATGATTCGGAATGCGAGTCATCGAAGCGTCTGCAACTAAGCGAGAGGTTAACCTCTTCGGTTTCACCGTCACTTCCATCCTCGAATCTGTTTCAATCCAAGTTGCTAATTCCTTGGAATTCTCTTCCTCCTCGCGACCATTCCCTTACGATGAGAAAATTTCGAAGGAAAAGTTTTCTTTTTCATATATTCATATTTAAGAAATTTGTGGACACTCGGATGCAAAGTGGCCGGGTTTCCTACGGTTGTAGCATACCAAGTCACTCTTTTTCTTTGTATCTGCAACCCTAGAAAATGTTGCAGGAGGTTTGCCTTTTGAAAATGATTGTGAAAGGTTTTGAGGATTTTCTAAATTTTTGAAATTTTTTCACAAACATGGAAAAATCATCATCATCCATCTCGATGAGTGATGAGGTTGATATGGAAGGATCGGTGGTTTTGATTGGATGTGGATGGTTTCTCTTCATGTTCCACTACGAGACATAGAAAGCGATTTGGTTTTCCTTCTATCTCTTGATATGATTTAGTTTAAGTTCATAGACTCTAAGATTGGCATACAAGTTACTTAATGACCAAGTACCCAATACTTTGGAGTCTTCTAGAGAGGTAGCCTTATTTACCCATCTAGAACCTAAAGCGAGATAGGAAAGTCATATTGATTTCCTTATCGGTTAAAGTTTTACCAAGAGATCTACAAGCATTAACTACCTCAACATAGCGATCGTAGGTTTGACGCAAGGTTTCGTTGGGTTTTACGTTGAAGTTGTTGTAGGATCTTTCAACGGTGTATAATTTGTTTTCCTTGCACTCTTCATCACCTTCGAGGTAGCTCTCTATGGCATCCCACATACGCTGCGGTTTTGAGGTACATCACTTTACGTAGAGTTGATACGGGGAGGGTTCCGAAATGATGAACCTCGCCTTCTTTGTCCAAGGCAACTATTCTCTTCTCTTCATCCGACCACTCATCTTTTGGCTTTTTGACCTCTGGAGTTTCGGCATTGGTGGTTGCATCGGTGTTAGCCTTCATTGGAATTAGAGGGCCATTGATCACGCACTCCACCGGCATTTCATCTATGGTTTCCAAATGAATAAGCATTCGGCACTTCCGAGATGTCAAAGTGGTCTTCGTCCAACATTGGAATGTGTGAATAGTTAACGGTAGTCATTGTCTTTGAGGTTGCTATATCGAATCGGCACACAAGCTGTTAAGCTTGAAAAACGATGGTTTTAAAATGTGTTAGCTCGATACCACTTGTTGGTCCCAAAGGTGGCAACAAGGGTGAAAATACGGCTAGAGGGGGTGAATAGGCTGTATAAAATTTTTCGCCCTCTTTTAAAGGCGAACCTCTTGCTTACAAAATCCTCTTGCGGTTGATAATAGGCGCAAGTGATAGTGTAAAATGCACGGCGGAATAATAGAGTGTAAAGCGGTTTTGAGAGGCGGTTTGTAAAATGCGGTTTTGGTGGTGCGGTTTTGGGAAGTGCGGTTTACAAACACGTGTGGTTTTGACTTTGTTAACTCCAAACACTATTTCACAATAATGGATAGCTAAATAAAGATCAAACGAAAACAAAGATAAATAATTAGCAAGCACAAGAAATATAAATGCGAAAGTAAGAACACGCTATTTGGAGTGGTTCAATCGATAAACGATCTACGTCCACTACCAAGATGGTTAGTCTTGGATTTCTAAGTGAGATTTTATATTAAGTATTGTGAGATTACAAAGTACAATAAAATCTTTTCTATGAAGAACAAATCCAAAACTATAACCGGTGTATCTCAAATGAATAAACTATGTGTTTAGACAAGAGAGGTGTGTGTGTGAGAAACAAGATCAAGGCTCTTTAAATGCGTGAGATGTAGAGCTCAATGATTCTTGAATGTGTTAAGGCTTGATTTACGGGCTAGGAATATTTCTTGAAGTAAGAAGATGAAGATTCAAAGGGTTGAATAATTTACGGGCGAGCTTCGGCTTCTATGAACACGGTACTTTCAAAATTTTCAAGCAATCTTCAAATGGTGAAGATTGGGGGTATTTATACCCAAGCATCAAGAAACTAGCCGTTGGATACATTGTTGAAGGACAGTACTTGATGCAATCCTATTGGTCCACAAAGAACCACTTTTGTCCTTTGGTACAGTGCTTTGCGAGTAAAGGCGATCGGGCTCAGTTTGCAAGCAATGAGGTTAGGACACCTGTCATCTTTTCAAGATCCTTGCAGATCTTTTCTGACATTGAATCACGTGACAAGATATGGTGGTTGACTTTTGATATTGCTGACGTGGATTCCAACGGATAAAAAGTTGTTCACTCCAAGTAGCCAATCATTGGATGCGGTTGGTGAGACGCGGTTAGGAATGCGGTTTTGCTACTCCAGGAGGTTGCAAGAATGTGGTTGCACATGAACTGCACAGGTGCGGTTCAAGGGCGGTTGCATGCGGTTGGTTCAAGAAGCAAGTTCAAGGCTTGAACTGCACTTGCGGTTTGCATGTGCGGTTCATGGTGCGGTTTTGAATACTTCAGGAACTACAACCTTACTTCCAATGAAACTTGAGCCATACTTCAAGCCTAAGATTAACCTATTCTATAAAATGGACTTAGCTAAAAAATTGAAGTCTAAGCTTCATTACATAGGGTCCTAAAGTCCTTAAAATAGACAGGAGGTTATGGTATCAATCAAATCAAATACAAAATAGGAGGGTTAAAACATGCATACCCAACAAATATCATCCCCTCATCTGTCTCGGCCTCCGTCAAAGGAAGGCAATCCGCGTACCTGAGAGTCGTACGCCCCCTGGAGCTTATCTTCTCCCGGGCATGCTTGGACCAAGACTGCATGGCCGGATACGCCCCGACGTACTCCGCCGGCTGTCGCCACACCGTGACGTGAAAAAACTCCAACGCCCATACCTGCGAAAGGTAAAAATCCAATTAATCCAGTGCAAAAGAAAAGTGCGTGCTCAAAAAAAAAGAGAGGGAAAGCAAAAAGAGAGCTTATACCTCCAGGGCAAACTCAAAGCAGTACAAGGAGCTCACAGCCTTCCGGCTGTACCTATCGAGAGCAAAATAAAGCTCTGCCAGCCCGGCCTCTCCCCACGAGACATCTCCGGCCGTCTCCATGTCCTCCAAGGACCTCAGCAAGGCAAAGACCGCCGTCCCCTCAGCATGCCCAAAGAGGGTGCTCGAAAAGGCAAACCACAAGAAGGCCCTAGCAATCTGATCGGCGCCTATCCTCTCCTCCCCAGCCTCATAACTCACAATGGTCTCCACGATCTTCCCGTAAACCACGGCATACTCCATCCCCATCCCCTTTTTGGGAATAGGGGAAAATCCCAGAAGAGCCTGCAGATCAGCATCGCTGTAGCCATCCCGCCACTCAATGCTGCGTCCATTAAAGGACAGGCCCGTAATCGCAGCATAGTCAGAGGGCGTAACCGTAGCCTCGCCCCAGAAGAAGTGGAAGGTGTGGGTCGCGTCCCACCAGTCTTTGCGCCGCAGCAAACATCAAGCCTTTGCTCTTAGGGAACTTGACCAGTCCCCTCAAGCACTCGACAAACTCCCAGAGCCCCGTCTCGACAACGATCTGTCTCGGACTCGGCAAAGCTCCTCGGCCCGCATTCGGAAGCCGGTCCCACAAGTCAATCACAGACTCCACCGATCCTCGAGTCTTCATCTTGTTCAGCTGCTCCGTCACAAAACGGTTTCCGCCCTGTAATAAAAAAAAAAGAGAAAGAGAAAATGTCAAAAAGATTGCATTTGCATTTACATTAAAAAAAAAAAAAAGAAATTTCGACGGATAACAAAGATACAATGAGCATAGCCCCATTTTTCTCGCATGAAAGAAAACAGTTTTCAAGAAGTCCCAATGCATTCATCAAAAAAAAAAAAAAAAAAAAAAAAGATGCATTCCTACGGAAGTAAAAACTCCGTCCCATTTTCATAAAATAACATGCATACCATCCATCATCTCAAAAAAAAAAATTTGCATACATGCATATCATCCATCTTACATGCAACAGGAGGAAAAATCCGTCCCACTTTTCAAAGAAAAAAAAAATATATCCTAAACATACATACATCCCATATTGGCAAAATGCCCATTCTTTCAAAAACAAAATGCATGCATTGCATCATCACAATTCACAATATTCCAAAAAAAAATGTGGCAAAAATGCCAATTCTTTTTCCAAGCAAAATGCACATTTTGGGATACCCACAAATTCATTGCAACATGCATATCATCAAGATCAATCATTCGAATTTTCAAAAAAAAATTATTAATTCAAAAATCACCCAAAATTCAAATTTCAAGCAAGAAATCAACAAAGGGATCAAAGGGTTTCAAAGTATACCGTTCGGAGATTCGAATCCGAAGCCCAATGTTGCCAAGCATCGGGGTAATGCTCCTCCGCAACCGATTGCGAAAGATTGTAATGCCTCCTCATTCGGACGAGCTCCAATCGCCTCTCCGCTACCGGGCCACGTCCTTGGCCTTGAAAAGCGCCTTCCCCGTGTTCCATTGCTCGAAAATCGAAGAAATCGGAAGATTTTTGAAGCTTTTTGGCCAAAAATGGCGGATTTGCAGAATTTTCTCTCTCTCTCTCGTAATTTTCTGTAAAAACAGAATGGGGAAGAGGAAGGGCGTTGGCCCTAATTAATACCCACGATTTTCAGTCCTCTCCGCGGACAGATTGCAAGGGTCAAAATGACCCTTTCGCCCCTTAAAATTCCGAGGACTCGCAATTCGGTCCCCAACTTGAAAGAGTTAACCAAAGATAACCAAAGTCAGCCCCTTGTCAAGAAAATATTCCCTAGTCAAACGTAAGACCGAGTGCCCCGAGAAAGATAACGAGATCCCGTATCTTTCATCAAAATTACCCCGGCCAAACGTAAGACCGAGTGCCCCGAGAAAGATAACGAGATCCCGTATCTTTCATCAAAATCTTCCCGAGTAAGACCGATCTCCTCGAGAAAGATAACGAGATCCCGTATCTTTCATCAAAATTAACCCCGGCAGTCAAACGTAAGACCGAGTGCCCTGAGAAAGATAACGAGATCCCGTATCTTTCATCAAAATTACCCCCGGCAGTCAAACGTAAGACCGAGTGCCCCGAGAAAGATAACGGATCCCGTATCTTTCATCAAAATTACCCCCGACAGTCAAACGTAAGACCGAGTGCCCCGAGAAAGATAACGAGATCCCGTATCTTTCATCAAAATCATCCAACGGCAGTCAAACGTAAGACCGAGTGCCCCGAGAAAGATAACGAGATCCCGTATCTTTCATCAAAATTACCCCCGGCAGTCAAACGTAAGACCGAGTGCCCCGAGAAAGATAACGAGATCCCGTATCTTTCATCAAAATTACCCCCGGCAGTCAAACGTAAGACCGACTCTCCCCGAGAAAGATAACGAGATCCCGTATCTTTCATCAAAATCATCCAACGGCAGTCAAACGTAAGACCGATTTCCTCGAGAAAGATAACGAGATCCCATATCTTTCATCAAAATTTCCCCGGCAGTCAAACGTAAGACCGATTTCCCAGACGAATACGTCCAATTTTTTCCCAGAAAGGCTATCAAAATCCCCAAAGAAAGTTAACGGAATCCCAAAAGCCAACGGAATCTCGAGTAGTACTCGAACTACGAAAGGGCTTGATTCCCACTAGGGATACGTAGGTAGCCTATCATTAGGTCCAGCCCCTCGACCAAAACGGTCACCCTCTCCTTCGGCAGCAGACAAAGTCCACCGAAAGGCCATTTCAAATTAAGGTCCGAGGCGCCTAAAAAGCCATCATCATCAAGGTTCGAGGCACCTAAAACGCCATCATCAAGGTCCGAGGCACCTAAAATGCCATCATCATCAAGGTTCGAGGCACCTAAAACGCCATCTCCAAGGTTCGAGGCACCTAAAACGCCATCTTCAAGGTTTGAGGCACCTAAGACGCTATCACTAGGAAAACGATAAATCACAAAAATCCCCAGCAGAGCGGATACCCGTCAGACCGAAAATGGTCATTCCTATCCCCAGCAGAGCGGATAGCCATCAGACCGAAAATGGTCATCTCTTATCCCCAGCAGAGCGGATAGCCATCAGACCGAAAATGGTCATCTCTTATCCCAGAAGTTTCTTTCCAGAACCGATTGCGAGAACTCGCTCATCAGGTTCGAGGCACCTAAAACGCCATCATCTCCAGGGTCAAAGATCCGAACTACGACTGACTTGATTCCCATTCGGGATACGTAGGTAGCCTATCGCTAGGTTCAGCCACCCGATCACTCGATCATCCTGCCAAATATGGAGCCTTACTCTTATCGACGACCCCGCTTCCTTCGAAAGCGCCATCGCCGAGGGGCTACTGTAAGTGCTCCAATTTGAGCTTGTTAGAATTTTCGTTAGAAAATTAACGAAAGTTATAACATTTCTAACAATTCCTAACAATCCTAACATTTCTAACAAAGTGAGGGTAAAATGGGCATTGTTATTTAAGGTTAAACCTTAAAAAGAATCTCAAAAAAGAAAAACAAAAGAAGAAAACCATAAATAGAAATGCTGGAAACATAATCTGGCTGGTCAATTTGAATTTTGAAAAAGATTATTCCTTGTGTCCAAAGCCCGGCGGACAATTAATGAACAAAGGCACGCGATCGGATCCATCCGCGCGGACATCTTTGCTATTTTCGAGAGGGCTATAAATTGAGCCCTCCAAATACAAAAATAAGGAGGAAGAACATATTTTGCACCGAACCTCTGGCGAAATATAGAGAGAAAACAGTGAGAATTCTTCAAGAATTGTCACCATTTTCTCTCCAATCTTTCCCAACTCATACTCATCCACTCACTCTCATATTAAAGCCCTAAACACTCATACACTCAAGCCAAACACTCAAGAACACAAGGAAGATTGGTAAACCCTCCTCTTCCTAACCCTAAATCTCATCCATGCATGCATCTTCAAACTACAAAATGTAGTTCCTTCATCTTCTTGCTTTAGATCTAAGAAGATCACCATGGAAGACCATCTCCATGGATGATCTTCTACAAAGATCAACATTATTTTTAAGCTTTCTTACTTTCTTGCAAAGAAAACTCATTTTCAAAACCCTAAAAACCATTTTCAAGCATAAAATCTTGATTTCAAAGGATAAAATTCCCCTTCCCAAGCAAATGAAGTGCTTAGTCCTAATGTACCCCAAGGATGGTTTGGTATAGTTGATTCACCACTAAAATGTCTAGTGATCACTAACCAAAACCTAGGGAAATGGGGACAAGCATGGATGCAAAACCCCCCTTAAAATCATATTTTCTTTCTTGAGAAGTTGCTGTCCAGTAGCAATTTTCTCAGACCTCAGTCCATGGTCTTAATTTTTGGACACAGATGAACTTGGAATTTTGTGTTGACTACAAAATACTTTTTGTAGCCAACATCCAGAGCTTTCCATACATATTTTTATCTTATTTTTTGGGTGAGTAAAAATCCTCTTTTCAAATTTTCTTTCAGAGGCTAGTTCATCAGCTTCTGGAAATCCAGATCTCATATCTGAGGTTTCCAGAAGGTTTTGACCCCTCAAATCTTCTCCAAAATCGAAAATTCCTTCGCACAAACTTTATTTAAGGTGTCTAGAACAACTTTCATTCTCTGAGTTTATCCAGATTATGAATTTTTAAGACCCTTGAATCCCTTTCAAAATCAAAGGTCCACTGCCTTTTTCATTCTGGCAGAAATGGCTCTCAACTTCAAAAGGTCTTTTGAGTACCAAATCTCAACCCAAAAATCTTCCAAAAAATCATGGGATCATTTTAAAGTCTTAAAAAGATATCCCAATTTTTACTTTTCTGAGTTTCAACTTATTTTGGCCAAAACACACACACACACACACACACAAATGATTTTCAGCTTGGAAGACTCGTTTTACGAGGCGCGTCGGGTGCACACTAACGTCCTTCCCGACGCGTAACATGACCTCCGAACCTAAATCTCTGATCTCGGGCTTTTTTCAAAGTTTTAGCCCTCAAAATTAAAATGGCGTGGCGACTCCGTTTTCGTTGATTTTTTCAAACACAAAAAATGGGAAAAATTTCGGATACACATTCATCACACCTACGTTGTCACCTCCATGATCGCAGCAACCACTCTTCTGTAAAGATCATCATGCTGCTGCTGATTGATGATTTTCAATTCTTACTTTAGCAAAATTTGAAAGTTAATTGGGAAAGGACCCTTCTTTCTTTCTTCCTTCATATTCTTAGGGTAGTTTCTGTTTGGTCCTGGTAGTTGTTTTTTCTTCTTATTTATGGCCTGCTTTTCTTCAGTTTCTCTATTTGTATTTTGCAATGGACAAAGCTTATGTGATTTGCTGCTGTAGTGGACCATCTTGTGATTTTTCATTCAGAGTGAAAAGTAAATCATATTTATTGTCAATAACATTATGAAGGGTTCAGTTTTACGAAAAAAAAAAGGTGGGGTGTAAAGGGACTGATTTGAGAATAAAATATGTTAAGGGATTGATTTGAAAATAATAGAACTTAAGAGACTGATTTGACAATAATAGAACTTAAGGGACTGATTTGACAATAATAGAATTTAAGGGACTGATTTGACAATAATAGAACTTAAGGAACCGATTTAAAAATATTTACAAAAACTATATATATATATATATATATATATATATATATATATATATATATATATATATATATATATATATATATATATATATATATATATATATATATATATATATATATATATAAAATATATATTAATATATATTTTTAAATTTATATATATAATATTGTTAATATAAAATGCAAATTTAGCGACGAAAATATTCGTCGGGAAAGCCCTCAATAATTTGGCATATAAAAAAATTGATTTTTTTAATTAATAATAGCAACGGAATGATCCGTCGCTAATCCGTCACTAAATTGGTCCAAAAAATAAGACGACCATTTAAATAGCGACGAAAAATCCGTCGCTAATCCGTCGGCATAATGCTTTAAATTGGTCGATTATTTTACGAAATTACCAACGGATTTTAAAACAATAGCGACGGAAAAATCCGTCGCTAAAGCTGATTGAGATCCGTCAGTAATCCGTCGAAAGATTTACCGACGAGCGTTTTACCAACGGAATTTTTCCGTCGGGAATCCGTCACTAAATCAATTTAGTGACGGATTTTTGGTATTTAGTGACGGATTTTTCCGTCGATAACTGCCGTTTCTCTTGTAGTGGTATGTGCAACTCTTAACTCGTCAATTGTTAGCTCGCATATAGAACTAGTAGCTCGTACATGGCTAGCTCATACATAGAACTTGTAGCTCGTATGTAGAACTTTTATTTGTCGATCTAATCCTCTATTGTCTTGGTCTTGTGCAGTTCTGACCCCTGAACAAGAAGCCAACATGGGTCGCATAGTAGGAGTGTCGGACAAGAAGAAAGCCAAGAAGGCTCATGGTGCTGCCAATGCCCGTGCTAACAGGGAGAGAGAGGCTGAGAGACGGAATAATTTGCTGTCCAAAGATAATGTTGGGATGGTGCCAATGGAGGAGTTTAGGTCGGAGGATCCCCTGGAAAGTGGTAGCCAGGCCAGGGAAGTAACTGAAGAGGGTGATGGGGCCAATAGCTCGGTTAGACCGAGCCCAAGCTCCGATCCAGCCCCTGAAACTACAACCGCTATTTCTGAACATGGAACTGCTGGAACTAGCCCTTTTCACATAGTGAATGTTGATGATGACACCCTGGATGAAGATGATGATCGTCCTTTGAGCTCGAAGAAGAGATCGAGAACTGAGAAGGGAAAAGCTGTTTCCCCGAGCCAACTTCCTCCCCCAATCTCCTCTCCTACTAATCAAGAGTCCCTTGAGGATCGAATAAGGAGACTGAGTGATGTGCCTCCTCTCAGCGGGGTTAATAGCATGAGCCGCCGTTACCCGGAATTGAGCCTTGGCCAAGTCGTGGTTAGGAGGGCAATTGACGTTGACCTACTTGCCCATTTTGCTGACAAGGGGATGACCCCTGAAGAGTTCTCTGCTCGATCTGGCTTAATTCATAGCGAGGTAAACCTTTGCCTCTTTTCTTCGTTTGATCATTTGTTTTTTGGTCGTCACTTTGCTTAGTGTGCTTGTCGAGCTAATCTCTTTTTTTTTGTTTCTCCATGTACAGTCTCTCACTATGATCGAGCAGGCAAAGAGTTCTTGGAGGGCGTCCATTGAGAGGGAAAAGCTGGCCCTGAGTCAGTATGCCAAGAAATCTCATGCTTTGGATGAGTTGAAGGAGAAATACAATGATTTGGACTCCTCCTATGATGCTTTGGAGGCTTTGAAGAATGACACTTTGGCGGCCAAGGACAAGGCGTTGGTCGACCTTAAAGCTGCTGAGGCCAAAGTTGGTGAGGTGACCACTGAGAGAGACGCAGAGCGCTTGGAGCATGAGAAAACTAAAAAAGAGCTTGCAACAGTCTCCCAGATCCTTAAGGAGAGGGATTCCTTCTTGGCTGAGTTGAATGAAGAACACAATGCTGCCAGGGCCAAATGGAGAGAGGAGCTTCAGGCTGCTTCTAAGGCTGCTGTGGATGCATTCAAGGAAGGGGATGACTATTACAATGCTATCATCGACAAGGCGAAGGACTTCCTTGATGTGCGTAAACGTCGCATGGCCCGCCGAGCTCTAGTAGATCCAACCGCTGAAGTTTCCCTTGAACAGTTGGCTCGATGGGCATCTGAACCTCAATATGATATGGCTGCTCGAGGTGGTCACTCGATCGTTCCTTACACTGATAACGACTTGGCCTTCATTGCCCAGCAGGATCAGGAAGATGCTTGTGAACCGTGGGTAGCTCCAACTTTAGCTCCTAGAAATTTCAATGTGCTCCTTCAAGAGATTGAAGACGCAGAAGATATGGAGGAGGATGACTTGGCCTTTGAAGGGGACACTCCTCGACATGGCTTCTCAGAATCGGGTAAACTCCTAGGCCGCCAGCAGCAAGAGGAGAATACAGAGGATCGAACTACCACCAGCGACCCAAATGTCTCCGGTCCAGCTGTCTGATTTTATTTAGATTGGCATGTAATGAAACAAGTCCCAAAACAATTTTATTTTTTGCTTTGTAACTGTTGATGCCTTGGCCCAGTTTTTTTTTGGGAGGCATACTAACTCGTAATTTTTATTTGTTCAAGTCCTGGCCCGCTTTGGGGGACTTAGTCCTATTTAATCGCAGCTGACTTTTGCTTGAACCTGCTTTTCTTTGATCCAACCATTTGTCTTGAATGTCGAGCTAGATTTCAATAGAACAGATGAGTCGCTATAAGCTTTTGATCGGGCTGCTTTTTTATAGCTCGATTCAATCGACCTTGGACTTGCATAATTTTTGCAAACGAGATTGACTAAGAGTCGAACCTATTTAAGAGAGCGAAGCTGACCAAAGGTCGAGCTTGTCAGCATGAGGTCGACCTAAATGCCGGACCTGATAGATAAGCGGAGCTGACTAGAGTCGAGCTTGTTAGAACGAGACTGATTAGGATTCGAGTCTGTTAGAACCAAGTCGACTAAGAATCATACTTGTTGATTGAATGAAGCTGATTAAGAATCGAGCTTGTTAGGACGAGACTGATTAAGAATCGAGTCTATTAGAACGAAGTCGACTAAGAGTCAGACTTGTTGATTGAACGAAGCTGATTAAGAATCGAGCTTGTTAGGACGAGACTGATTTAGAATCGAGTCTGTTAGAACGAAGTCGACTAAGAGTCGGACTTGTTGATTGAACGAAGCTGATTAAGAATCGAGCTTGTTAGGACGAGACTGATTAAGAATCGAGTCTGTTAGAACGAAGTCGACTAAGAGTCGGACTTGTTGATTGAACGAAGCTGATTAAGAATCGAGCTTGTTAGGACGAGACTGATTAAGAATCGAGTCTGTTGAAATTAATGTAAAGTGCAACACAATGTTGGATTGAATAGAATGGCAACTTTTATTGAAGTAGAAGCTTGCTTACATCAAATGGAGAGCTAGTACTATAACAAACTCAAACTTTGAAAACTGCACTAATCTTTGACGCTGAACTAGAAAGTTGAACTAGAAGTAGTATTTGATGAGATGAGTAGCATGCCATGGGTGTTTCAATTCTTCACCATCTGGGTGGGCAATCATGTAAGTTCCCTCTTTGATGATTCGAGTAACAATGTAGGGACCTTCCCATTTGGGAGATAATTTGTTCTGTTGGGTTCTCCTTCCTGTTGCCTCGATCTTTCTTAGCACGTGGTCACCCACTTGGAATGATCTCGTCTTCACCTTCTTATCATGGTAACTCTTTGTCCTCTCCTTGTAGTTGACCATTCGTAAGTAAGTTGTATCTCGCTTCTCGTCAATCAAATCCAAGTCGATCAACCTGTTGGTGTCGTTCTGCTCTTGCTCGAAGAAGACCACTCTGGCTGTAGGAAATTGCAGCTCGGCTGGTGCCATGGCCTCCGACCCATATGTAAGAGCGAATGGGGTTTCCCCCATAGGCCCCCGAGTGGTTGTGCGAACTGCCCAAAGAGCAAGGGGGAGTTCGTCCAACCAGTTGCAACGTCGACCAACTAAGCCCGTCTTAAGTGAAGATAGGATGAGCTTATTCGCTGCTTCAGCTAGCTCATTGCCTTGAGGATAGGCAACAGATGATTGCCAATGCTTGATCCCTACTCGATTCATTTCTTCTTCGAAAGCCCGGGAGAATTGTAGTCCGTTATCTGAGACGATGGCTCGAGGGATCCCAAATCGACACCAGATGAAGTCATGGATGAAATTGATGGCATTTTCTTCTGTGATTCTGGCCAAAGGTTTGGCTTCTACCCACTTCGTGAAGTAATCAATAGCCACGATCACGTACTTGCAGTTTCCACAGGCAGGGGGAAGGGTCCAATTAAATCGATGCCCCACATGTCAAATGGCCAAGCAGCGATCACTGGAGTTTGCTCCGTCGTAGGCAGATGAGGTAGGTTAGCAAACCTTTGACACTGGTCACATTGCTGAACAAAGTCGTGAGTGTCAGCTCTCATGTGTGGCCAGTAATAACCCAACGTAATCAGCTTGTCGGCCAAGGTTCTGGCCCCCGGGTGTCCACCACAAACCCCGCTATGTACCTCGTGCATTAACTGAGTGATCTCTTGGGGGTGAATGCACTTCAACAATGGCCTAGTGTACGATCTTTTGAATAGCATGTCTCCTTGAATAACATATCTCGGAGCCTTATTTTTGATAGCTCGAGCTTTCTTCTCGTCCTTAGGGAGCTCGCCTGTCTCCAAGTATGCCTTCATTTCCTCGATCCAACACTTTTCATAAACCCAGTTTCTCAAGGGGTCTTCCACGCATTGAATTTTGACCCTTTCATATGCTGGATTCTCGAGGTAGGAGATAGGTTCTTCATGTGGCTCGTCTGTAGTAGCCAATTTCGAGAGCAGGTCGGCCAATTCATTGTCCTCTCGACCAATCCTCTGAATTTCCCAAAACTCCAAGTCTTTTATTAATTCCTTCACCAGGTCGCAATATTTGATCAGAGTAGAGTTCAGCACTTTGTACTCCCCTCGAACCTGGTTGACTATTAGCTGGGAATCACAATATGCTACAATTTTGGTCGCCCCAAAACATTTGGCGTACTCGATGGCCGCAACCAAAGCTTCGTACTCTGCCTGGTTGTTGGAGGCCTCAAACTTGAACCTCAATGCTTCCTCATAGACTGTCCCAGACTCTGGTTCGATCAGTACTATCCCAGCTCCACTAACGTTCTTCGTTGCTGACCCATCTGAGTACACCTTCCAGCAGTCGTCGGGTAGACAAGTGACGGGCTGGGACTCTTGCTCCTTTCCCTTAGCTTTCTCCTTTTGAACTCGCACCTCGCTATCTTCCTTGGTGAATGTCAGCTCGACCAAGAAATCTGCCAAGGCTTGAGCCTTCAACGCCTTTCGAGGTCGATACTCGATGTCGAATTCTGTGAGAGCAATTGACCAATTGAGTAAACGACCTGAACTCTCTGGCTTATGTAGAATTTTTCTCAAGGGTGCATTTGTGAGCATAATAATACGGTGAGCTAAAAAGTAAGCTAGCAGCTTCCTCGAGGCTACGACTAATGTAACGACCCCAACCCTAGGCATCAATTTTTAATATTATATTAAATGCTTTTAATATTTATATTTATTTTATGTGTTCAATTATGTCTTTAAATTCTTAATTTAAGATAATTTGAGTGAGAAGTGAATTTGGAACCTCTTGAGAATTTATTGGATATTAAATAAAGAAATTTGGGGAAATAATAATAATGGAAAAATGATAAATAGTGTAAGGAGGTGAATTGAGTAGGATGAATTATTTGGATAAATGAGTTAAAATTAAATTAAAATGGTGAGGGGAAAGCCTTAGTAGAGTTTCATGGGGGGCCAAAGTTGTAACCTTCCCTCCCCTTGCCAAGTGTCCTCTCCTAAACCCTCCTCTTACTTCCCCCCTTGACCGCCCCCCCCCCCCTCTCTTCATCCTCCTCACTCTACTTCCTCCTCCTTCATTCATTCACCAATTTCCTCCTAAGCAAACCTAGAGAAAGCTCCATGGAAGTTCCTTCTCCCAAGCTTTGAAGCCAAGCTATTCTTCCACCATTTTCAAGTCCAAGGATATCATTGAAGTGGGATCATCTAGGAGAATCCATCTAGCTAGAAAGATCAACCTCCCATTACAAATCCAAAGGTGAGTTGTTATGACCTTCTTTCATTTATGTGCTCATGAACTATCTATTGTTGTTCTTGGTGTTGTGATTGTTATTATATGTTTTGGAAATCTTCTTGAAGTTAGAAAATGGATTAATGACTTAAAAAGATGTTGTGGTTCATGGGAGTTGATTTAGATTTAAGGGAATGGGTGGAATTTGTAGTGATAATCCATCTAGGATTACTTGGGTTTGGGTTTACATGTTTGGAATGGGAATTGGTAAGGTAAAAGTATCATTTGGTGTTCTTGAAGTAAGCTTGGGTAGAAGGAATGGAAACCTAGGCAAGAAAGGGTAAAAATCTGAGTTTTGGGCTGGAGGAGGCTTGGGCGGTCGCCCGTGGGGGCTTGAGCGGCCGCCCATAGCCACGAAGCTTTGTTACCTTGAAGAGCACTTGGGCGGTCGCCCCAAGTGGGTTAGAAGCGGTCGCCCAAGAGGGCGTAAACCTCAATTTCCTAGGAAGTCCACTTGGGCGGTCGCCCAAGTGGTTAGGGCGGTCGCCCAAGCCCCTGAACCAACCTTTTTCAATTTAAACAAGAATTGTTTAGCAAGTTGTTTGACCTCTTAGAAATGGTGACTCCCACCCAATATAAATTAGTAGAACCTAATCAACCCGGATACGAATTGATCCTCTTTAACCTAGGTTAGAGTAGGATACCTTGGCTTGCCCATGACCTCTTATGTGGTCAACATGGAATTGTAGGAGTAGTTAAATATTGTTCGGAAAGTGGTCCAAACATGGGAAGTAGGTCTTGCACTTTTATTAAGGTTATTCAAGGTTGAGTAATGACTTCGTAGGAGTGGTTTATGATAGTTGGTGACTTTACTTGTTCCCCTATACTTGGTGATTAGTTAGAAATAGCGTAGAAACCATAAGTTTCCCTACTTCGTTAATTGAAGATGAGCATGTATCGCCTTGTGACATTATTATCCCAATTTGTTGAATTGTTGAATTTGGTGTATACCTTAACATCCTGAGTATGGATTAATTGGCAAGTTATTGTGTGGTATCCCAAGTGTGAATTATTTGGTATATGGTTATATTGCATCCCGGTGTGGATTATTTGGTATATGATTATATTGTATCCCGGAGTGGATTATGTGGTTATATGGATACCTTACTTGAATTTATATTCATTGATGGAATTGATTGGCATGAGTATACTTTACCATGTTGTTATATTATAATGCATAGTGTATTATATGGTTGTTGCACTATGGTGTTGATTACATGAGTATGCATTACCATATTATTATATTGTTGTCCCGTTTTGTGGATTATCTCAAGTATCTATTATGTGCTTGAGCGTGTTTATGTTCGGGTGGGTATGATGGATTTCAATCAATTATTGATTTGTTCAATAAGTGATTGAAGGTTCGTCATACCGGTGACCCTTCCCCACTCTGTGGCCACGGAGTGGGGCTGTGCTAACGACTGTATTGACCCAAAAAGCTTTACTGCACTGTTGCGATCGTTGTAAGGAGGGACGAGATTATTGTTGGATACTCTAATATAGGTATCCTTTCTTATATGGATCTCTGGGCATGAGACCTATAAAGAGGTGAATGTGCTTTGGAGGCAATTCACCAAAGAGTGGAGTTTTACTCCCACGTTGTACGACTTATTGTTCAGACGGGAAAAAGGTAAAATGAGGTAACGTAAGGTGTTTACCGCTTTTATAATGTGTTATGTGCTACCATGCTATGTGTTGCACTTTGTTTGGCATCTTGCTGCATATCATAATAGCTCATTGAGATTTATTCTCACCCCTCTCCCTTTACTGTTTTAGATTCCGAGACAGGTGACCCGAACCAGTGAGGCCGGGGATATCATTGTGGACTTTTGCTTTTGGGGCTTGACAAGTTAAGTATAGGAGTGGGTTATTAGGAGTATTGGTTAAGTATTCCTCTTTTATAATTTGTATGGAAAACCCTTTTGTTAAACAAGTGTTAATTAAGGTTTCCAATGTAATTGATTATATTACGGTTTAGTAAAGTTGTGGTTGGATTTCCTCTAAGTAGAGATATTATCAATTGATTTTTATTTGGAAGTTTGAAAGGTGGTTTTCCTTTAAAGGTAAATAAATGTTTTAAAATTTAAAATGGATTTTCTTAGTTTGAGCTCCCTTAGCTCGGGACACGTGTTAGGTCCCGGGTTGGGGTGCTCACAGTTGGTATCAGAGCTTAGTTTAGAGGTCAAGGGTAGATGTCTAAACTAAGGGGGAATGTGTGGAAATTGACGCCGAGTGTTTAATGCAGGAGTTCGTTCTAATGGCCGGAAGCAAGAATGATCAGCGGGAGGTTCTAGAAAATGAAGGAGATATGGGTATAGGTGGAATTCAGGATGAAGAGATGATGAAATTATTCAGGATGTTTGTACAGGATATGGAGACTAGAGGATCGGTTCCGAATCAACCTGAGGGATGTCGAAGCGATGGATGGGAAAGGTTTGTGAAGATGAATCCGCCGAGTTTTAATGGATATCCGGGTCCGCTAAAGGCAGAAAAATGGTTAGAAAGAATGAATAAAATCTTTGAGGTTATGGAAAGTCGCAACGAAGAGAAGGTTAGGTATGCCGTGTTCAAACTTGAAGGTTTAGCTGATCAGTGGTGGCAGAATTTGAAGGGAAGTTGGGAGCGGGATCATACGCCCCAGACTTGGGATAATTTCACTCAACAGTTCGAGGACTACTTCATTTCAATGGTTACAAGGGATAAGAAGGAGATTGAATTCTTAGGACTAAAACAAGGGAACATGACGGTAGATCGCATTCGATCCGGTTTGAGGAATTAGCTAGGTGTTGCCCTCATTTGGTATCGCATGAAGTGAAAAGGGTTCGAAGTTTGTAACGAGGTTTGAGGAGTGAGTATAGGAAGGAATTATGGATTGATGGTTTCGCCGATTATCGAGACAATCATAGATAGAGCATATAAGGTCGAGAAGGACATTGAGGAAAATAGTGGAAGGTCCGTAAGTGGGATTAGAAACAAGCCAAAGTATTTAGGACAAGGATCCGAGAGTCATTAGAGGACAACCAAGTGCTTTAACTTCGTGAAGTATGAGAGAGGAACTTGTGGTAGCTTCTTCTGTCTAGGCCAATACCCAAGCGGTATGGGATGATTTGTACCTTTTGCAAGAGGGTTGGACATACCGAAGATCGGTGTTGGAGTAAGCAAGGCAAGTGTTTAAATTGTGGAGCATCGGGACACTTTAAGAGGAATTGCCCAAGGATGACGAGGGGACGAGCTTCAAGCGGCTGGTCACCGGGTGGACGACAAAGAGGTAGTACCAAGAGAGATAACAAAGGGGAACCGAAAGAGAAGGTCTATGGTCGGGTATGTGTTTCGGGTTCAGGAGAGATAGATCCCTCAGAGGTCACTAGAGGTATATTCCCTGTCTCAAAAGTTAGGAGTCATATTTCATAGATCCTGTTGCATACCATTTATGCTTGGCATCACATTTTGCTTATATGTGACATATATTGTTTGAGATGTTGTTTTATTGTTAGAGGATTACGCTCTTATGAGAGAATACCTCGAACCTTCTTGGGTTTACCACGATGTTGAAGTGGTTAGGGCTGAGCATGTATTGCCAGTTGAATTGGTATAACTATTAATTAACGATTTTTTTTGATATACTTGACCTGGAGGGTTAAGTAGTTGTGGTATAATGGTAGACTATCATAATAAGTGAGTCTCCTTTTTCCATGCCTAGATTGCTTATATTGGTATTTGTTATAGGTAAACCTTAATGTGAAATTGTTGTTATATGTGAATATTTAAGGTGAAACATTTGAATTAAGATGTGAAGGGTAATTAGTATATATTAGACTTGCATAAGAAGTCTTTTCAAAAATTGTATGTGCTAATTGTGAGTAAATGGTAAATGTGCTCCCGCCGGTATATTTCATGTGTTGGTTACGAGTATGATAAGCGCATTGTAATCCTTATTTTGATGGCTTTAGGGTAATTAGAATTGATGATCTCCTTGTTAATTTAAGTTCCGGGAAGATCGTGAAAATCATTTGAGAGTTGGGTTAATGATTTCCTTGTGAGGAGTCCCTGTATGCAAAGTTCGGCTAGTATGAGTTGGCTCGAGAGGATTTAAAATTTTTGGGTTCTATAGTCTTAAACCCGGATGTTACCATGGATCTTGTGAGGGTTGAGTCCGTGATCCTTGAGTTGGCAAATGCTATCGAAGAGATTTAAGGAATTCTTAAGAAATGAAAGATCGTTGCTTTAATTAAATTTAAAGGATGTATAAATGGTGTAGGATGTAATAAGTATGAATTATATTGACAGAGATGGAAATTAGATTGGCTCTAGATTCGATCCTTACCTTACTTAACGGATGTGAGGGCTGTGTGAAATTTTAAGGTGCATTAAAGGAAGATTAGATTTTGATATGATACGGAATGGGAAAGTGATAACGTAGGCTTTGAGGAGTTTGACTTAGATAAGTGAGATTTTCTTATCTTCTACTCGGGAGTAGCTACACTTGTGTTGCGTATTTAAGCAGGTACCTTATCTTTTTGAAGCTTCCTTTGAGAGTTGTTACCGATCCTAGAGTTGGAGAATTAAGTCAGTCGAAAGGAAGAAATTAGAAGACTACCCAAATTCTTGAGTAATAGGTTATATTGTGTGACGGATTTCCTTTCAACTTGAGAAGTTTAATTAACCTTAGCGAGTTTGCGTAAATAGCGAGGTATCATTCTAGCTTTGAGATAAAATCGTATGAGGCGTGGTTCAGGGAGATATTATCGATCTCCAATTTGTCGGGATGAGGTTAGTGAAGCTAGGCCTAAGGTAATTTAGCGCCAAAGTTTGTTAATTCATTGAAGTTTTAGAAAAGATTGGTGATTTGACTTAGAGACCGACTTAGAGTAGCTTATTGAGCGTTGGAAGTTTAAATGTAATGTCGTAATGTATTGGGTAACATAAGATATAATACTTTTGATTTAAATATACTTCTTTGAGGTCGTGAAATTCGGGTTAGTGATGATGGTATGGTATTCTCGGAATATTAAGTTGTAATATCACATTATTAATGAAATTAGAATCTTGGAAAGAATCATAGCATTGATGAGACTAATTGAGAATGGAAGTCTTAAAGTATTCGAGTCGTGAAAGTGTATAGTAAAGTCATGCCATTGAGAAATCTAATTAAAAATATTAAGTTAGAATGTATGAAAGGTAACCTTTGCTAGTTTGAACCTTAGGGTAAATGACAATCAAATTCGGGACGAATTTTCTTTAAGGGGGAGTGAGTGTAACGACCCCAACCCTAGGCATCAATTTTTAATATTATATTAAATGCTTTTAATATTTATATTTATTTTATGTGTTCAATTATGTCTTTAAAGTCTTAATTTAAGATAATTTGAGTGAGAAGTGAATTTGGAACCTCTTGAGAATTTATTGGATATTAAATAAAGAAATTTGGGGAAATAATAATAATGGAAAAATGATAAATAGTGCAAGGAGGTGAATTGAGTAGGATGAATTATTTGGATAAATGAGTTAAAATTAAATTAAAATGGTGAGGGGAAAGCCTTAGTAGAGTTTCATGGGGGGCCAAAGTTGTAACCTTCCCTCCCCTTGCCAAGTGTCCTCTCCTAAACCCTCCTCTTACTTCCCCCCTTGACCGGCCCCCCCCCCTCTCTTCATCCTCCTCACTCTACTTCCTCCTCCTTCATTCATTCACCAATTTCCTCCTAAGCAAACCTAGAGAAAGCTCCATGGAAGTTCCTTCTCCCAAGCTTTGAAGCCAAGCTATTCTTCCACCATTTTCAAGTCCAAGGATATCATTGAAGTGGGATCATCTAGGAGAATCCATCTAGCTAGAAAGATCAACCTCCCATTACAAATCCAAAGGTGAGTTGTTATGACCTTCTTTCATTTATGTGCTCATGAACTATCTATTGTTGTTCTTGGTGTCATGTGATTGTTATTATATGTTTTGGAAATCTTCTTGAAGTTAGAAAATGGATTAATGACTTAAAAAGATGTTGTGGTTCATGGGAGTTGATTTAGATTTAAGGGAATGGGTGGAATTTGTAGTGATAATCCATCTAGGATTACTTGGGTTTGGGTTTACATGTTTGGAATGGGAATTGGTAAGGTAAAAGTATCATTTGGTGTTCTTGAAGTAAGCTTGGGTAGAAGGAATGGAAACCTAGGCAAGAAAGGGTAAAAATCTGAGTTTTGGGCTGGAGGGAGGCTTGGGCGGTCGCCCATGGGGGCTTGAGCGGCCGCCCATAGCCACAGAAGCTTTGTTACCTTGAAGAGCACTTGGGCGGTCGCCCAAGTGGGTTAGGGCGGTCGCCCAAGAGGGCAGAAACCTCAATTTCCTAGGAAGTCCACTTGGGCGGTCGCCCAAGTGGTTAGGGCGGTCGCCCAAGCCCCTGAACCAACCTTTTTCAATTTAAACAAGAATTGTTTAGCAAGTTGTTTGACCTCTTAGAAATGGTGACTCCCACCCAATATAAATTAGTAGAACCTAATCAACCCGGATACGAATTGATCCTCTTTAACCTAGGTTAGAGTAGGATACCTTGGCTTGCCCATGACCTCTTATGTGGTCAACATGGAATTGTAGGAGTAGTTAAATATTGTTCGGAAAGTGGTCCAAACATGGGAAGTAGGTCTTGCACTTTTATTAAGGTTATTCAAGGTTGAGTAATGACTTCGTAGGAGTGGTTTATGATAGTTGGTGACTTTACTTGTTCCCTATACTTGGTGATTAGTTAGAAATAGCGTAGAAACCATGAGTTTCCCTACTTCGTTAATTGAAGATGAGCATGTATCGCCTTGTGACATTATTATCCCAATTTGTTGAATTGTTGAATTTGGTGTATACCTTAACATCCTGAGTATGGATTAATTGGCAAGTTATTGTGTGGTATCCCAAGTGTGAATTATTTGGTATATGGTTATATTGCATCCCGGTGTGGATTATTTGGTATATGATTATATTGTATCCGGAGTGGATTATGTGGTTATATGGATACCTTACTTGAATTTATATTCATTGATGGAATTGATTGGCATGAGTATACTTTACCATGTTGTTATATTATAATGCATAGTGTATTATATGGTTGTTGCACTATGGTGTTGATTACATGAGTATGCATTACCATATTATTATATTGTTGTCCCGTTTTGTGGATTATCTCAAGTATCTATTATGTGCTTGAGCGTGTTTATGTTCGGGTGGGTATGATGGATTTCAATCAATTATTGATTTGTTCAATAAGTGATTGAAGGTTCGTCATACCGGCTGACCCTTCCCCACTCTGTGGCCACGGAGTGGGGCCGTGCTAACGATCGTATTGACCCAAAAAGCTTTACGGCACTGCTGCGATCGTTGTAAGGAGGGACGAGATTATTGTTGGATACTCTAATATAGGTATCCTTTCTTATATGGATCTCTCGGGGCATGAGACCTATAAGAGGTGAATGTGCTGGAGGCAATTCACCAAAGAGTGGAGTTTTACTCCCACGTTGTACGACTTATTGTTCGTACGGGAAAAAGGTAAAATGAGGTAACGTAAGGTGTTTACCGCTTTTATAAGGTGTTATGTGCTACCATGCTATGTGTTGCACTTTGTTTGGCATCTTGCCGCATATCATAATAGCTCATTGAGATTTATTCTCACCCCTCTCCCTTTACTGTTTTAGATTCCGAGACAGGTGACCCGAACCAAATGAGGCCGGGATATCATTGTGGACTTTTTGCTTTTGGGGCTTGACAAGTTAAGTATAGGAGTGGGTTATTAGGAGTATTGGTTAAGTATTCCTCTTTTATAATTTGTATGGAAAACCCTTTTGTTAAACAAGTGTTAATTAAGGTTTCCAATGTAATTGATTATATTAGGGTTTAGTAAAGTTGTGGTTGGATTTCCTCTAAGTAGAGATATTATCAATTGATTTTTATTTGGAAGTTTGAAAGGTGGTTTTCCTTTAAAGGTAAATAAATGTTTTAAAATTTAAAATGGATTTTCTTAGTTTGAGCTCCCTTAGCTCGGGACACGTGTTAGGTCCCGGGTTGGGGTGCTCACAACTAAGGCATATGCAACCTTCTCTGCATTGTAATATCTGCCTTCAACATCTGATAGAGCCTTTCTAACATAATACACGGGCTTTTGAAGCCCTTCCTCTTCTCGAACCAACACAGTTGCGACTGATTGATCTCCTACAGATAGATATACAAACAATGTCTAACCAATAGTCGGGCTACTCAGTAGAGGTGGAGTAGCGAGATACTCCTTGAGCTGTTGGAACGACGAATGACATTCGGTCGTCCATTCAAAATTTTTCGTCCCCCTCAAAGATTTGAAGAAGGGGAGAGACCTTTCTGCCGACTTGGCTATAAAGCGACCTAGGGCTGCCACCCTACCATTAAGTCACTGCATCTCCTTAATACTAGTGGGCTCTTGCATATCGACTAGAGCCTTGATTTTCTCTGGATTGGCTTCAATTCCCCGTTGTGACACCATAAAACCAAGGAATTTGCCAGCTGCTACCCCAAATACACATTTGCTCGGATTAAGCTTCATGTCGTTTGCTCGTAGATTGGCGAACGTTTCCTTTAGGTCGACTACGTGACATCCGGTTTTTGTTTTGATGACCATGTTATCGACGTAAGCCTCCATGCTTTGGCCAATCTGTTAAGCAAAGACCTTGTTCACCATCCTTTGGTAGGTCGCTCCTGCATTCTTTAACCCGAATGGCATCATATTGTAGCAGTAAATGCCTCCAGCAGCTTGAAATGCCGTCTTCACAATATCATCTTCATGCATCTAGATCTGATGATAGCCTGAATAGGCTTCGAGAAAGCTGAGTGTGGAATGTCCAGCAATGGAATCAATGAGCTTATCAATCCGAGGTAGAGGATAGCTGTCTTTTGGGCAAGCAAGGTTAAGATTGGTGAAGTCGGCACACATTCTCCACTTGCCGTTGGATTTCTTCACCATGACCACATTGGCTAGCCAGGTGGTGTGAGTGGCTTCCTTTATGATACCTGCACTTAAGATTTTTTGTACCTCAAGTTTTATGGCTTCCTCTTTGTCTCGAGCGAAGCTTTTCAGTTTCTATGCTTTGTGTTTCATGGTCGGGTTGACCTCCAGCCTATGAACAGCGACTTCTTCCTTGATCCCTTTCATGTCTTCTACTCGCCAGGCAAAAACGTCATTGCTTTCTTTGAGTAGCTCGACAATCTCCAATCTTTCCTCAGGTGATAATTGCTTTCCAATCTGAATTTTTTGCTCAGGATAGGAAGGATTTGTGATCACTGCTTCCAGCTCGTACACAGCTTCTAGCTCCGGACCATCTCTAAATTGCAGGGTCTCGATAATGATCTCTCGAACCCTCTGTCTTTCCTTGGCCCCCAAGTGTGGAGCCTCCTCGACAATCATGTCATCTAGCTCATCTGCGATCTCACTGGTGATGGCCCCCGAGTTATTGTCGACTTGGAGACATAGCTCGCCTATGAAGACTTGGTCGACCATAACTGTATCTGGATCGACCATGGTGACCTCAGAGTGACGTGTCGACTCAGTCATGACCTCGTCATGTGAGCGATAGGTCGACTCTTCCATGCTGGTGATTGTAGATAGTCTAGAAGTTGTGGTGACTGATTTTGACATCTTCAAATACCCCTCAGCAGTTTCAATCTCCAGTTCCCTCTTCTTCCTAGTTCGTAGGACATGGTCAAGATATTCTCGAGCTGTGCTTCGTACACAGCCAACTCCAGCTAGCGTCGGGAACATAACTCGCTGATGGGGGATCGAGGCCACCATTCCAAGTGCGACCTGAACAGGGATACCAAGAATCGCAGCATAATTACTATTCACATCAATGACAATAAATTTTACCTTGGAGACGACCCTGTAAGGATGTTGGCCTATGTCGACATCCAACTCAATCTGTCCTTTGGCATCTACCCGGTGGTTGGTGAAGTCCTCCAATCTGCCATCATATCGCTCGAGCTGCTCATTTTAGAGTCCCATCTCCTGAAATGTCTTGTAAACAAAATATCCTTGCAGGCCCCCATGTATATCAAGAGTCTGCTCGTCGTACACCCATCTATTAATCCTGGGATAACGAGAACCTGCTCTCTAGCTGCTACATTGGTTGCTAGCTCGTCTGGATAGAAACTAATCATCTCGTCTCTGATATAGCTTCTAGGGGGTACATGAGGTGCCTTGCTGAGCTGGAATATCTTGTGTTTGATGGCAGTGTTACTAGCTTGCTCCGTAATAACACCCAAATTCAACCTAGGCTGCCTCGGCTCTTGATGCCCACCAGCAGCTCGCTCACCACCACCTGCTTGAGGTCTTTTCACATACGCGTTGAGTCTTCCCTGGTCTACCCACCTCTGAATGATACGTTTCAGGCTCATACAATCCTCTGTGGTGTGGCCCGTATCCTTGTGGTACTCGCAGTATTTGCTGTTATCCCGTCTGAACTTATTTCCTGGGTTCATTGGGGTAAATGGGCCTAGCTCGACCGTATTCATTATCTCAGTTCGACTCACCGTTAGGGGAGTGAAAGCTTCGGGCACTTTCTCAGTTGCCCTAGTTCTATTCTTGCCATTTTTGTTGTTTCCTCCATTCTTGGCTGCGTCCTTCTTATTAGGATCAGCGACCTCAGCCTTGGGGCCTTTCCCATTTCTCTTCTCTTTTCTTTCTTCGGCCAATGCTACATTGTAGGCCTTCTCGAACAGCTCTTGTCGAGTTGTCACAGTTCGGACTGTCAGCTCGTAATCCAAATCTGCAGAAGCAATTCCATTCCTAAAACAATTGATTACCTCCCTATCCGTGAGGTCCTCCTCAATCTTGTCGACCATCTCCTTGAACTTGGTGTAGTAGCTCATTGAGCTTTCACTTTTTCCCTGCACCAAGTTGTTCAAGTCGGTGACTGTCATCTTACGAGCTCCGGCTGTCGAGAATCTATCTAGAAACTTTTTCCTCATATAAGACCAAGTCGAGATGCAACCTGGTGTCAAGCCATTGAACCAAGTAAGGACTGCTCCAGTTAGAGTGCTAGTGAGTGCTTTACACATCATGTCGTCCTCGTTGGAGACAAAGCACATCGTAGCCTCTAGGTGCTGTATATGGCTTCTGGCATTGGTTGCACCCGAATATTTCTCGAGGACGGGTAACCTGAACCCTGGAGGAGGTCGACGGTCGAGCAACTCCTTGGATAAGGGACGAAGAGCAAAATCATTTCGTTCGCCCTTTCCAGCATCTTCCTTCTTATCGGCCTCCCACTGTTCAAACTTTTTCTTCCATAGGAGCCACTCTCTAGCATCCGGCCTGTCGTCCCTAGCATGGGAGACATCGTTTGACCTTTGCCTTTCTTCAGGGTGAGGTTCCCTCCCAGAGTTGGCTCTGTGCCTGTCACTCCTAGGAGGAGTTATCTCTCTGCTTCTCCTATCCCTATGAGAGAGTGACCTTACTGACTGAACTGGCGACCTACGCCTTTCCTCTCTAATTGGCGACCTGCGCCTATCGTCTCTGAGCGGCGACCTGCGCCTATCCTCTCTAACTGGCGACCTGCGCCTATCTCCTCTGTGGGACTGCGACCTTTCAGTCCTGGCAGGCCTGTTCTTCTCGGCCTCCCTTTGCCGTCTCAGCTCCGACTCAGCCTCCTGCTCCCGGTTGGTGTTGAGGTGACTTCTCAAGTCGTCAGGTGGGACTGGTATGTGAGTTCGAATAAGAGGAACGATCTGTCGATCACCATTCTGTTGGGCACTTCCGCCTTGCCTAACACTCCTTTCACGGTGCCTGTTAGAAACCTGGGAGGGGGCTGCCCTTTTCGATCTCCTGTTGGTCTGCTCCGACTCCTCCTCCATGGCTATCAACTCTGCTAGAATTTGAGCTCGTTCTAACAGCATCTCCTTTTTGCTAAGGGGAATGGTTGAGGGACCTACCCTGTCCCCTGCAGCCATTCGCCCCGTTTGACGCTTTGGAGGAGGTGGCGCTCCCTGCCCGTCCATAGGCCGTTTCTCTCTTCTCCTACCATCCGACAAACCCCTGCCATCAGCAACGCTGTTAAAATGCGTAGGTTGAAAAAGCTTTCGAGGTCAAGTATGCACGCTTCCCGGCAATGGAACCAAACTGATGCCACAGGAAATGTGCTTATCAATCTTCGTCCACGTGGCAGGACCAATCACTTGACTCCTTGACCTGAAACCAGAACCCACGACTAGCCGGAATGGTCTCCGGCTTAGACCCTCGGGCGTGAGAGTAAGTATGGTATTTCGGAGAGCAAATATTGTAAATGAACAGAGATATTCAAACGACAAAATTGCAGTTACCTCAAAACCGTTGTAGTGGTTGTGTATTTATAGCTGTTTGATGAGGGTGGTATTTTTGGTAGGACTCATGAATCCCGTAATTTGTGGGACAGTTACATATCTGCAGATCGTGCCCGTGAGTGGCTCCTGATTTGTAGGGAACCAGTTATGAAAGAGTGGTGCGCACGCCTGAGCGCGATAGGTCGACACTTGCTCGTTAGGTCGAGGTCGCCTGTTTAGATTAGGTCGACCTGACTGATGGGTAGGGCTGGACCGTACCCGAGATAGAACCTGGATCATAGAGTCGGACCAAGCCAGGTCGGGACCCTGTAGGTCGGACAATGAGCTTAAGTCAACAGATCACGAAGATGGGCCTTGGGCCTAGTAATAGTTGGGCCAAACCTGCCGAGAAGGTGGTGGCAGTAGTAGGTAAATGATTGGGCTTTGCTCGCTGGCCCAGCTCGACACTTTTGGTATGTTTAATATCATAATTAATTTTTTATCATTTTTTGTCAAAGTTTAGACAAATTTATCAAAATAATTAACAAGATAAATTTTATTATGGGTCAAAGAAAGTACTAATAAAAAATATTTAAATATTATAAAATATAATCTAATTATAATAATAGTGATGTATATGTTAAAGACTTTATTATATTATACACTCATTAAGATTATTCAAATAATTTTTTGAATGTTAAGTTTAAACTTTAAATAAATTCAGATATAAGTGATTTGCCATTACTAAATAAACTGAACTCTTAAAATTCAGCAACTTAATACTTTCACCTCTATATTTTTCAGAGCTTAATTTTCAGTTTTAAACATACCCTAAATCTAATTTTCATTAAAAAAAAAAAAAAAGTTGACTTGGTGGAACTCAATGTCAACATACTAATTGGGACTTGCATTTTTTATTATTAGCAAGCCCATAATGTGTGAGTCCAGAAGATTATGGTTTATATTGGTGCTCCCATATTTGGGCTTTATGAAGGATATACATTATTAACCATACCAAAGCCCAAAGAGCATATTACTCATTAATTCAACATACAAAATACTAACTATGTGTATATACTTTTGTTACTCTGTACATTAACAAATTAACCAAAGTGGGATCTGGGAGAAGGTCGATGGGCCTAACTGACTCAACCTTAGCCCAATGCTCACAAAAGAAAGGGCTTCTCATTAGCAATGGCAACAATTCAAATAGGTTTGACATTTACCAAATTCACCTCTACACAAAAACTCCAAAAATTCGAACCCGCCCCGCCCGCCCCTCCCCTCCCCTCCCCGTGCTCATAATATTTTTAAAAATCTCACTATTTCATTATGCAAACCTATTATTATTAATATTATTTCATTTTTTTTCCTTCACAACAATAAAAGTCTATAATATTATATAAAACTAAAAAGTTACATTTCATCATCAAATATATATATATGCGATATATATAAATATTATTAATATTAATAAAATTATTAAAATAAATATATATATTATGTGGACGGGTTCGAGGAAATTCCAAATCCGTTTCAAACCTGACGGGTTTAAAAAAGGCTTCTCAAACCCTTCCTTGGGAGGGGGGGGGAGGGGGGGGTCATTGCGAGTTAGAAAATTTTGCCATCCTTATTTCTCTTCCTCTCATTCGCACTCCTCGATATTTCAATTTTTGCTTTTGAATCTAAATCTATAACAATATCCTATGTTTTTAAATTAATGTTGATTTTCAAATAAAAAAAAGGTCCAAAATGAATGTCATTTTTGAAAATAATTTTATTTCTAAATGTTTATTTACCAATTACTTTTCGCTAGTCACTTTAGATTTGCAAAACTAAATGTTTGGAAAGTGGAAAACAAAAATATTTATGTATCTTTGTCATTAAAATTATAAAAAACACACAATTTCAAAATCAAAATGTCCTTTAAAAAATTGACATTTATTTAGAAACAAAGGGATTAATAGTTATAAAGTGTAAAAAATAATTAAAATAATTCTGTTATTTTGAAATTTTAGTTTATGATATTTAAATTAATGGTTTAGATTAGATGTACTTTTATAAAAAAAAAATGATGATATTTTTGTAATTTGTGTGAAAGTTTGGAGGTACTGCCACGTCATCATTTAAATTTTATTTAAATTTTAAAATTAAATATCTCAAAATCTATAAGTCGAAAAAAAATCTGAGAACATGTTTTTCTCGTTTCGACGAGGCAATTCAAACTAAATCCCTGAAAATATGATTTTGAAAAAAAAAAGTTCAACAACAATGAAATTCTCAAAATACACTTGTATTCGTTAGCTAATTAGTTATTGAATTCAAGTGTATTTTGAACATTGCACTTCAATTCATCAAATACAAATGAATTCATTAACTAAGTAGATACTGCAATTATCAAAATAAACATGAATTCAGTAGATAATTATCTACTGAATCCATAGTGTAATGTTTAAAATACACATGGATTCAGTAGCTAACTTGCTACTGAATCCATGTGAAATGTTCAAATACATATGTATTTAATAGCTAACTAGTTACTGAATACAATATTCAAAATACATATGTATTCAGTAGCTAATTAGCTATTGAATTCAATTGCAATATTAAAAAATACACATGAATTCAATAACTAACTAACTGAGAAATCCAAGTACAATGTTAAAAAATACACATGTATTCAGTAGCTAACTAACTACTAAATCTATGTGCAATGTTCAAAATACACATAGATTCAGTAGCTAACTAACTAATAAATCCATATGTAATGTTCAAAATACACATGAATTCAGTAGCTAAGTAGCAACTGAATCCATGTGCAATGATCAAAATACACATGTATTTAGTAGCTAAGTAGCTACTGAATTGAAATGTAATATTCAAAATACACATGGATTCAGTACCTAACTAACTACTGAATCCAAGTACAATGTTCAAAAATACAAATGGATTCAGTAGCTAACTAGCTAGGGAATCCATATGCAATTTTCAAAATACATATGGATTCAGCAGCTAACTAGCTATTGAATTCATGTGCAATGATCAAAATATACATGAATTTAGTAGCTAATTAGTTACTGAATGCAATGTCCAAAATTTATATGGATTTAGTAGCTAAGTAGCTACTGAATTCAATTGGTGAACCACTTAAATACTTGTGTATGTTGTGATTACCATCTTCTCTTCTGCATGTTATAACAAACTGGTATCAGAGCTTTTTGGATGAAGAGGTACAAATTTTATGCAAGGCAGATTTCGTGCAGATTTTGGTACAGGTACAGATTTCATGCAAAATTCATGCGATACAGATTTCAATACGTTCAGTATAGATCTGGTACATATTTTGGTACGTACGGTACAAATTCGGTACAGATTTGGTACATTTGGTATAGATTTGGCGCAGATTTTGGTTCGAATTTGGTGCAGATTTCGATACATGCGGTACATATTTGGTACAGTTTTCGGTGTATACCAGATTTCGGTACATACCTGTTTTCATGCAGAATTCATGGGGTACATATTTTGGTACATGCCAGATTTCGTGCAGAATTCGTGTGGTGCAATTTTTTTGCAGAATAGAGGCTTTTGGGATATTCCGCTGCGTAAGAGAATGATGGATTCAAGCATGGAACAAACGATCGTCAAGTTTAATGGGAGGAACAATTTTGGTTTATGGCAGATCAAGATGAAGGCTTTTTTGAGAGTCAAAGACTTGTGGGCTCCAGTGGCTACTGCATTCAGTGATCAAAAGGGTGATTCAAAGGGAAAGGTAGCGGTCGTTCCCACATCTCAAATTTCGGAGGAGAAAGCAAAGGAAGCAGCAGACCTAATCACGCTTGATGAGAAGGCCCATTCTCAAATCATCAAGAGGCTTGATGATGACATCTTGGCGGATGTTGCTGATTGCAGTGATTCAGGTAGGGCTTTGTGGTTGTTGTTGGAAAATATGTTCCTGACAAAGTCTCTAACGAATAAGCTATACATGAAGCAGAAGATGTTTGCTCTCCGAATGTCTGAAGGTACTCCTATTAGGGATTATCTAGATCAATTTAATTATTTATTACTTGAACTGCGTAATATTGAAATTGAAATCTATGATGAAGATGCTGTTTTTATTTTGTTGACTGGCTTCTTTACCACTGTCATATGAGAGATATGTATACTCCTGCATTAGTGGTAATTACACGGTTACTTTGGAGCGTACGAGCATATTGAAATTTCAGATGCTATTTTTATTTTGTTGATTGGCTTCTTTACATGGAAGATGCATTGATTCTTGATTCTGAGGCGTATTATCACATGTGTTCGCAGAGAATGGTTTGCAGCGTACGAGAAGATTGAATTTGGTGATATTTGTATTGCTAATGGTTCTGTTTGCAAGGTGGTTGGCATGGGTTTCATAAGGGAGCAGGCTTTTGGTGGTAAGTATTGTACGTTGAACAAGGTTAGACATGTTCCTAAAGTAGCAAATAATTTGATATCCTTAGTCGGCTAGACTGTTGGGTATGCATGTTTTAACCCTCCTATTTTGTATTAGATTTGATTGATACCATAACCTCCTGTCTATTTTAAGGACTTTAGGACCCTATGTAATGAAGCTTAGACTTCAATTTTTTAGCTAAGTCCATTTTATAGATTAGGTTAAATTTAGGCTTGAAGACTGGCACAAGACTCATTGGATATAAGGTTGCAGCCCAAGCGCATCAAACCGCCTCGTAACCGCACATGCAACCGCATGTATGATTCCTTTGATTCTCGCTTCCTTTAACCAACCGCAAGGCAACCGCTGATGAACCGCACTGCAGCCGCATCTCCAACCGCTCCGCGCAACCTCCCGCGTAGCCAACCGCACCTCCTAAACCGCTCTACACCTCGATCGCATCCAATGATTGAAGACTTGCAAGTGAACCTTTTTTACCGTTGGAATCCACGTCAAAGAATATCAAAAGTCAACCACTAAATCTTGTCACGTGATTCAATGTCGAGAAGATCCGCAAGGATCTTGAAAAGGTGACAGTGTACTAACCTCATTGCTTGCACTGAGCCCGATCGCCTTTACCTCGTAGTACCTGCATACTAAAGGACAAAAGTAGATATTGTGGACCAATGGGAAAGCATCAAGTAATCGTCCTTTCAACAAACTCGTGTCCAACGGCTATATTTAAGATGCTTGGGTATAAATACCCCCAATCTTCTCCATTTGAAGATTGCTTGAGAAATTTGAAAGTGGTGTGTTCATAGAAGCTGAAGCTCTGCCCAGAAATTATTCAACCTTTTGAATCTTCATCTTCAACCTTCAAGAAATATTTCTCAGCCCAGAAATCAAGCCTTAACACATCAAGAATCATTGTGTTCTACATCTCATAGATTTAAAGAGCCTTGATCTTGTTCTCACACACACACCTCACTTGTTTAATCACATAGATTAATAACTTGAGATATACTGGTTATAGTCTTAGGATTTGATCTTCATAGAATAGATTTTAGATTTGAGTATTGATCTTTGTAACTTGTAATCTCTCATACTCATAGTAAAATCACTCTTGAAAATCCAAGACTAACCATCTTGGTAGTGGACGTAGATCGTTTATCGATTGAACCACTCCAAATCACGTGTTCTTATATTTCTGCATTTATATTTCTTGTGATTACTAATTATTTATCTTTGTCTCTGTTTGATCTTTATTTAGTTATCCATTATTGTGAAATAGTGTTTGGAGTTAACATTGTCAAAAATACACGTGTTTGTAAAACTGCACTTTCCAAAACCGCAATACCTAACCGCTTTACAAACCGCCTCTATCAAACCGCTTTATACTCTATAATTCCACTGTGCATTTTACATCTTCACTTGCAGTCTATTATCAACTGCAAGAGATTTTGTAAGCAAGAGGTTTAGTTTTAAAAAGAGGGCGAAAAATTTGTAACAGCTATTCACCCCCCCTCTAGCTGTATTTTCACCCTGGAAGTGCAGAATGCTCATTCATTTGGAAACAATTGATGAGATGCTGGTGGAGTGCGTAATCAATGGCCCGTTTGTTCCCATGAAGGCCAACACTGATGCAACCACCAATACAGAAACTCCAGAGGTCAAAAAGCCCAAAGATGAGTGGTCAGACGAAGAGAAGAGATTAGCCGCCTGACAAAGAAGGCAAGGCACATCATTTCGTGAACCCTTCCAGCTTTCAACTCTTCGTAAAGTGATGTACCTCAAAACCGCAGCGTATGTGGGATGCCATAGAGCTACCTCGAAGGTGATGACGAATGCAAGGAGAGCAAATTATATGTTGTTGAAAGATCCTACAACAACTTCAATGTAAAACCCAACGAAACTCTTGGGCCAAACCTACGAACCGCTATGTTGAGGTAGTTAATGCTTGTAGATCTCTTGGCAAAACTTTAACCGATAAGGAAATCAATATGACTTTCCTCGCTTCTTTTTTAGGGTTCTAGATGGGTAAATAAGGCTACCTCTCTAGAAGACTCAAAAGTTTTGAATACTTGGTCGTTAAGTAACTTGTATTCAAATCTTAGAGTCTATGAGCTTAAATTAAATCATATTGAAGAGATTGAAGGAAAAACCAAATCGCTTTCCATGTCCGTTGTGGAACAAGAGGAGAAACCATCTACATCCAATCAAACTGCAGATCCTTCCATATCAACCTCATCACTCATCGAGATGGATGATGATGATTTTGCCATGTTTGTGAAAAGATTTCAAAAGTTTAGAAAATCTTCAAAACCTTTCACAAAATCATTTTCAAAAGGCAAACCTCCTGCAACATTTTCTAAAGCTGGAGATACAAAGAAAAAGAGTGATCTAGTTTGCTACAATTGTAGAAAACCTGGTCACTTTGCATCTGAGTGTCCACAGCCCAAATATGAATACTTGAAAAAGAAAACCTCTCCTGCGAAATTTTCTCGTCGCAAGGGAATGGTTGCTGAGGAGGAAGAGAATTCCAAGGAATTAGCAACTTGGATTGAAACGGATTCTGATGATGGAAGTGACGAAAAAACCGAAGAGGTTAATCTCTGCTTAATGGCAGATGCTTCCGATGAATCAGATTCTGAGTCAGTCGAGTTGCAAGATATGGAGGAAGAAGAGACTTCTGCAAAACTTCCAAATTTTAAGTTGGATGATAATGTCAAACTTATTCCTAGCGTTAAGATAGGAAATTGTTCGTATTCACGTCCCATTTTCTCTTCTAAAAATGCTCCACCTTCAAAAGCAATTCCAAATAAGAAAGTTTTGAAAAAGGTGGTAGAAGAAGATTCTCCCTCCGAACACGAAAGGATGTTTAAGGAAGCTGAAATGGTGATCCATCAATTCTCTAATCTTAAGAAAGCCTTAAGCTTAGCTCATGATGAACTTAACTCCGACAAGACGGAGAAAATAGTGATGAGGTCCGAAATTTCAAATCTTAAGGACCAAATCAAAAAGATGACTCCTCTTGCCGATCAAAACCGCATCCTTAAAACTAAGGTTGCCGCACTTCAACTCCGAATGATGACCGGTCACCCAACTCAACGATCGTCAAAAATTATTGATGGGTAGCTCAAGTCAAAATCTTATACGTAACAAATCATAGATACCCAATTACCCAAAGGAGTTACCGAGGGTATAGGATTTGGATCCGCCGAAGAAGAGAAGGCATCCCGCAAAGGAAAAGGATGAGGAAATTTTGAAACTAACTAAAGAAATTCCTAAGGGGAAGCATGCTAAAGGCAAAGGTAAATGACAACAAATTAATTATGTCTACCCAAAAGGGAAGCAATATGGGAAGAACTCTCAGATGAAGCCAAAGAATTCTGAGAGTATAGCTTCAGAGGAAATGGCTTATGGAATTGGCCGTATCCCTGCTCCAACCGCTTCTGGTGGAAAAAGGTGGTACCGGGCAACTCAAGGCCGACCGCTGCATCTTTCTTCGACCGCTCCTCCCGCCTTCAAAAGGTGAATAGCGTTCCTAGAAAATACGTGGTCAAACCAAAGCGCTCCCTTTGTCAAGGCTGCAACCGCTCCCCCAAAACCTCATGCAACTCCTAAGGAGAGTAAGGAGTTAGTAAAACCTCATGATGCTTATAGATTTTATAAATGTTCTGTGTGTGATGGTTTAGGTCACAAGGCTGCAGAATGCCTTTTGCGGTTCACATCCAATGCCAGGAAGAGTAAACCTCCTTCTGCTGGAACAAAGGTGTGGGTCAAAGTGAAGGGTTGCTAACTTCAGACCCAAGGAATAAAGGGGGACCTAGTTCTTAATGTTTACATTTCAGTCCTCTCGCTTAATGGCTGGTCACTCCAAGGAAAATGAATGGTATCTCGACAAAGGGTCGCCAAGACATATGACTCGAGATAGATCATTACTAGAAGATGTCATTGAAGCAAGTGGTCCTTCCGTAACCTTTCGTGACAACAACAAAGGCAAGACCATCGATATGGTGTTATAAGGAGAGGAAACCTAACCATTGAGAAGGTTTCTCTTGCTCAAGGACTCAAGCACAACCTCCTTTCAATTTCTCAATTCTCGCGACAAAGGAATGCTTTGCAACTTCACGTCATCAAATTGCTTTATCAAAGATAGCATTTCCTGAGTCACCCTACTCACTGTGGATTCCTAAGAGTAATATTTACATTATTGATCTAAATTCGCATGTAGTATTACTAATCTCTCGTGCTTGTAGCTAAAAATGTGAGCGAAAATAGTTGGGTTTGGCACAAGAGGTCGAGCCACTTGAACTTCAAGTATCTTGCAAAGATTAGTAAGGAAAACCTCGTTCGTGGTTTACCCAAAGTGGCCGACCACCATCCAGAAATGCGCGCATGCCGCCTTGGTAAGCCCACGTCGTCTTTCACTGCAAAGAAGACCGCTCCATCAACTTCAAGATGCTTACAATCGCTTCACATAGATTTGTTTGGACCCGTAACCACCGCCAAAGATCGGAGGAAGTAGATATACCTTAGTGGTGGTGGATGATTATTCAAGATATACGTGGGTTGAGATGATGATTTCCAAAGATGATTGCTACGATATTCTCACCGTACTTTTTAGACGGCTCCAAACTCAAAAAGAAGACGACATCGTTAGTGTTCGATCAGATAATGGAACAGAATTCAAGAACAACTGTTGCTCAAGACAGGATAACCATGGAATTGATCACAATTTCTCAATCACGGTGTTCCACAACATAATGGGGTTGTGGAAAGGAAGAATAGGACGTTGATTGAGGCCGGAAAGACAATGATATCCGAAGCGAAGCCGCCTCGCATTTCCGGGCCGAATCTATCAACACAAAGATGCTTCACTCGTAACCGCTCCTCATCAACAAAACCTATAACAAGACTCCCTATGAGCTTTGGCGAGGAAGAACCCCTAACATTGCTTTCTTCAAGATCTTTGGCTGCAAATGTTTTGTCCTCTACAACGGAAGAGAAAATAGAGGTAAATTCGGAGCCAAGGCCATCGAAGGTATTTTTGTTGGGTATGCTAAACATTCAAAAGCTTTTCGTGTTTTCAATAAAACTAGTTTAAAAATAGTTGAGTCTGTCCATGTTACTTTTGATGAGAATTCTCTCCTTGAGCCACATTTGGCTCCAAATGTTGCCGATGATTTTGTTGAGCATAATGAAACAAAGTGAACCCTCTCAAACCGCACCCGAACCTCAACCGCAAAATCCAAAGACTCCTCAACTCGAAATTCCCTCAAACCGCAGATTTGAAACCGCACCCGGTTCCTACTCCGTATGCAACTCCTAGGGAAGAAGAAGTTGAGAATTCCCTATCCAAATTTATAGAACCTCTTCGTCAACTTACCTTCCATGACTTCGCCGAAGGATCTAACGACGTTCCAATTGAAGATCTTCAAAGAAACCTCGCCCAACCGCACTTACCCCTGAGGTTCGTGGAAGTCAACAGCCACCCTCTCTCTAATGTGATTGGTGATTCGTTTTTCGGTGTTCAAACTAGGAGATCGAATCTATGATGAGCATACTTCCTTAATATCTCAAATTGAACCCAAGAAGATTGATGAATCACTCCAAGATTCCAATGGGTCGTTGCTATGCAAGAAGAACTCAACCGCTTTGAAAGATGCAAGGTCTCGGACTTTCGTGCCTAGACCTTGGATCAAGGAGTGATAGGAACTAAGTGGGTATTTAGGAATAAGATGGACCAGAATGGAAGCATCACTAGAAATAAAGCAAGGTTGGTTGCACAAGGATATATGCAAGAAGAAGGAATCGATTATGATGAAACCTTTGCTCCAGTTGCAAGATTGGAAGCTATCAGAATCTTCTTAGCCTACACCTCTTTCAAGCGTTTCAAGCTATATCAAATGGACGTGAAGAGTGTTTTCCTCAACGGTGAACCGCAAGAGACCGTGTAAGTTGCCCAACCGCCCTCGGATTTGAAGACTCCAAATTTCCCAATCATGTCTACAAACTCCGTAAAGCTTTGTATGGACTTAAGCAAGTTCCAAGAGCATGGTATGAGACTCTCTCTAAATTTTTACTAGAAAAAGGATTTAAACGCGATAAAATCGATACAACTCTTTTTATTGCCAAATACAATGATCATACTTTACTTGTCCAAATATATGTTGATGATATCATTTTTTATTCTACTAACGAGTAACTTTGTAAGCGTTTCGAGAAGCTAATGAAAAGCAAGTTTGAGATGAGCATGACGGGAGAATTAACATTCTTCCTCGGCTTCAAATCAAGCAATGCGAAGATGGTATTTTCCTGCACCAAGCCAAATACACCAAGGAGTTAATAAAGAAGTTTGATTAGAAAATGCTAAAGCATATGATACTCCAATGCCCACTCGGCAATAAGCTAGATAAAGATCTCAAAGGTAAGAAAGTTGATCAAACTTTATATCGAGGTATGATCGGCTCATTACTTTATTTAACTTCTAGTAGGCCCGATATCATGTTTAGTGTCTGTGTATGTGCACGATATCAAGCAGATCCTAGAGAAGCACATCTTATTGTAGTCAAGCGTATAATCCGCTATTTATCTCGGAACCACTAACCTTGACTTTCGTATTCCAAAGATTCGAACTTCGATCTTGTAGGTTATCTCGTATGCAGACATGCAGCCTTGTACTATTGACAGAAAAGCACTAGTGGTACTTGCCATTTCCTCTAGAATAGACTAGTTGCTTGGGTCGCAAGAAGCAAGCTTCAGCTTTAGTGTCAACCACATAGGCCGAGTATATTGTCACAGTAGTTGTTGTTGTCAAATCCTCCGGATGAAGCAAAGCTTGGTGGACTATGGAATTGAAGAAGGAAATTGCCCTATCATGTGCGACAACACTTCAACAATTTCAGTCTCCAACAACCCTGTCATGCATTCCAAGACCAAGCACATAGATATCAAATATCATTTCCTCAAAGACCATGTGAAAAAGAGGAATATCCATTTAGAGTACGTGGGGACAGCATAAACTGCATTGCTGATATCCTCACCAAGGCTCTTGACTCCAAAAGGTTTTCATTCCTTAGAGGAGAAATGGGTATGCTTGAACTTAAATGAATCCATTCTTTTTATTTGCTAACTTGTGTGTTAAGTATAGTTTCAAATCACCTTGTTGAACCGCGTGTACCAAACCGCATATAGTCCAACCGCCCTGCAGCTAACCGCCTCATTCCAACCGCGTGCTGCAGCTCAACCGCTTGGATCTCAACCGCGTTTCAACTTGGAGTAATTTCTAATTTATTTACTGCTTATATTTAAAAAAAAAAAAAAACCTGTTCAAATTCTTTTTATTTATTTTTCAGTCCTTATTTTTTAAGGGTTTATTTGCAAATGTTTTCCCACGAAATTTTAAATTTTGAATACATTTATTGGGGAACATTAACATTTAATGGGCTTCATGTCAGCCGTCATTGGATGATGTGTTGAAGCTGAAAGGGTGTAACTTGGTACTGTCCCTTCAGCTGCCTAACCCTCTTCTGTGCCTATAAATAGAAATCATTCTTTTCTTTCAAAACTTTTTCAACTGCCGTCTCTGCAAACGTACCTTCTGATAGTTACTCTACCAACTCACTTTCTCTCTCTAACTCTCAAACCTTCATAAACATCTAAGTTTTCTTCAAATCAATGGCACCCAAACAACCTATCTTTGACATGGTATGATTTCTAACCCTAATCTTCTTACTTCTCTGCAAATCATACATATTTTTGTGTTTAATCTGCCATTGATGAACTCTTTGAAGGTTTCGAACCCTTAAACTGATTTTTGCTTATTAATGCTTCATTTCTTGATTATTTTTGATGAAATTTGTTGGGTTATGCTCGGAATCATGCCTAGATTAAGATTCTATACTTTATTTCATGATCAACACTTGATTTGGGTACTGATTTTGAACTTTAAACTTTTTAAGTTTCGAAACCCACTTCTAATTTTTTTGCATTTTCTGGGTGATTTTGAGTAAAGTAGATATTTTTATTGTTATATTATTGATCTACTGCTTAATGTGATCATTTTGACATATTATTTGTTCATTTTGGTTAACATTCATCAAATCTCTGTTCTTGATGTTCTTCGTGTTCTTCATGCACTCATGTGACTGTTCATCATCACTTTCAGAAATTTCTTATGTTTTGGTTTGACCTAACTTTCAATCTTGTTTTTCCTAACTTAAGAAATTTTTTGGAAATTTTGGGATTTTGATTTGCATGATTGAACCGCTTCATTGTAAACCGCATGCTACTTTGAAACCGCATATTTGTAACTGCCTATCCTTGTGTTTCAAACCGCATGTGTTTTATGGTCATACAACCGCTCGCTAAGAACCGCATGCCATGTTTTCAAAATTGCATCTATATATATCTTTTGAAACCGCATGCTAGAAAAATACTTAAGTATTACTAAGTATATAGGCTGGAAACCAAGAACTTCCTCTCTAAGCACCGCTTGCAGTGTGGGATAACTTTGGATTACAATGCCACGTACTAAGTAAATATACTTTTGTATTTTTCCTATCTGTTTTCCTACCTGTATTCACAGTTTCCTTGAGGTTTGGAAATTATCATTTCCAAAACCGCACTATTGCCAACCGCATGTGTGCACCAAACCGCTTGTAAACTGTGAATTTATTAAATTGTTCTAACTTGAGTGTTTTATTTGTAGAAAACCAAATACATTTTACCAGGATGGGAGATCAATGAACCAGAACTGAAATCTGATGCTCTTGGAAGGGAGATGATCAGGAAGATGCAAGCCTCTGGAATCCTGTAGGTGTTAGTGCCCTAGGCCTATAGAGATAGACCTTTATGTAATGTCATTGTTTATTTATATATGAGATTGCTTCTTTGATTATTATATGAGTTTGCATGTTTAGTTATAATAATCGTGTCCCTAGTACTTATGAAGCACTAGTATGAAGTCTAATGGATAATCATATGATGATTATATGCATGGAGATGCACATTAGATTCATGGGTACTTGTTAGAGAACAAGGTAACGGATTCTGACCCATTATGAGATTTATGTCATGGTCATATGTCATAATTAAATCTCATATAGTCATATCATCGATATCCTTCGACTCGAGATTATCATCGTCTTCCGCTCGATGAATATCATGTTTGATATAGTTTAACGTTGTCTTTAACCGGATGACAATAAGGGCTATCATTGGCATGGTATGATTCTTGTTGGGAAGAATGATAAGTCAAGATGGAAATTGTCCCTCGTAAAGAGAGATGTTTGCTAGGCCACTCGTAGAAGTGGGAGAGATTGATGTAGTGCATGGCCATGCCCGAATGAATTAATGTGATTAATATCATTCGATTAATCAATTTACTTGATAACGAGAAAGCATTGAACAATATGAGTTGACGTGGACCATGACTCATGTTCAATATAACATCGTGTGACAATGGGATCGTGATATGTTCTATGTAGGAAAATCGAACTTGATATTATACTATTTGGGTAGGCATGATGGCTTGCTAGAGTCCGCTCATGTCTTATGAGGATCGATGTGATCGAACTCATTGCCAACATAGTATGGTCCTAGCTGGGGTCACACGCATCGAACGAATTGTCAAAAATGAAGAATATGGAGTTTTGTTCTCGTGGGACGACTCGCCCCCAAAGCCGTAACCAACTATTCCCCTTAAGTGGGGACGCCGTATTCGAGCCGGGTGCCAGGGGACAACTCGTCCCCCGGGGGATGACTCGTCCCCGGGCACTGGATCGACGCGAAATTGACTTAAAACTAGGGTTTTCGCGAGGGGAAAAGTTTTATAACGTATAAATACTACTCTCCCGGTTGCCCTAGCCGTCATTAGAACGTTTTGGCTTCGGAGAGAAACACTTAGAGTGGGAGATTTCAATTGAGAATTGAGAATCAAACACCACCAAATCCATTGTTCTTCATTGATTGAAAGGTGTTTCAATCAATCGGATCTAGCAATCCTCCTAGAAGAGTTCTAGGGTTCTGCTCCGCCAGGATAAAACATAGAGGATCTTCGTTCATCAAGATCTTTGGTTCGTGATTCCCGCTCGCTCATCAAGGATTAACAAGGTCATTCAACTGAGTTGGGTCAAGTTTATCAAAGGCAAAAGCATTCAAGGTTGGTAATTCTATTTCATCTCTCTTAATTATTCATCTAGAACGGATTCTGTGGCTTCGGGGTTTTTCGAGTTATTGCTTATTCCGCCGCGCACGGACCCTCGAAACCCTACAATCCTTCCCCTTTTCAACAAACAAAGAACCTACACCATTCCCCTCTTCATTGACAAGTTTTATGCAATCGCAAAGGCGTGGGGAAAGAGAGATATCGATGGGAAGAAGATCCCTTGTTTGGTGGGAGTTGTCAAGGATTCAAGGTGTCCATTGATTACCCGGACATCGTAAGCACTTATGATTTTCACGCTTTCGGTGCTCCAGCTTGAAGTTTCCCAAGAAGTCCAGGATGCCACCCGCTCAACCCTCACCGGGACCCTCGATTCACTCTCTGGTTACTACAAGAAGAATCCAAGGAGAGATTTTAGAGAATTGATGAGCCATCTTTGCTATCCTGGTCGGGAAGTCTCGTGTGTGGAAAGACAGTGGAACCACAACAACTTCACCTCTCATCAATGCAATATTGCCGTGCCATCTACAACTAGCATGAAGCTCCATTGGCTCCAAGATTTTGATGAGAGAGCTTGCCAAAGATAGATGCCTATCAGCTGAAGGTCAAGGATGAGCATACAAGGTGGAGACCTTTTGGCAGATTGCTAACTGCCATCTTTGCCAACTATCAGCATTTGGAAGATTTGAGGATCACTACTCCTGATATTTGCATACACTGGGGAGTTGAAGAATCTTTTGGACTCAAGGCTTGCCACTCCTTCAGATTCTCATTTGGCAATGATGACTACAAGGCTCTATATGATGCCGATCCTCTCAATCCCAAGGAACATTATGTTGAAATGACCCCGCAACCGCAGCCAAGGGGCCGGGCAAGGCAATAAGGAAAGTATCAAGGAAAAGGAAGACTACGTAAGAACCGCTCCTAAGTGCGGACTCAGTAACCGCACTCGCTCAACCGCGTGGGTAGCTCCCGTTTAGCTCGGTCCAAGTAAGAAAAAGGGAAAGAGAAGTTCACTCTTCGTGATGAGGTAGAAGGAAGAGAAGTGCCAAGAAGATGCACGGCCATCTCCACCCTTGGTTGCATGTGAGCAAAGAA
>JAFEMH010003815.1:0-243872 GCA_022495995.1 Adenophora triphylla var. japonica
AGACACGAGCTTTACCACATTTCAGTTGCTAGTACTACATAGCAATGATTTTAAGCTTTTCAAAAATCATAATTTGCAAGTGCTGTTCCAATTAATGCATACCTTTTATATCCACTTTCATGCAACATCAATCCACAAACTTTCATTTGGATTCAGATTGACTCCTTAAGACATTTATCAAATTAAAAAAAAAAAAAAATTAGTACAGTCTATCATAAATTCCAAAGCTCAAAGCAAATTAAAAAAAAACAAATTCCATTGCTAAAAAATGAATTTAATTTAAAGAAGAACCAGTAGCACAATTTAAAAGAAAAACAACTTCTTTAGATAGCTACCAAAATAACCTCTTATGTGAAGTCCGTATTCACTTTTCATCCCTGAAACTAACCATGTCGTTTGGAAACTAAGTTCCAATTATAAATTGGTAAACTGTGGGCAAATGCATTTAAGTTGAGAAAATAGAATTGCAACCTCTACTAAAAATTAAGTGACGATTTTTAAGTTCTTCAAGGGAATCAAGAAGCAGTTTCAAGTATTATTTAGTGACGGCAAATACATCAATACCATTAATAATCACATTTTAACATAACGAGATACGAGTAAGGATTGGAAAGCTGATAGTTGATGAATGTGAATTTTGTTCCTTCGCTAGATAATCGACGCTCGATTAGGACGGCCATCAAAGTCTGATGTTTCGAGTTTGGAAAGGAAGAATAATTTGTATCAACATTTTAATTTGCAAGTGATGAATTTGACTTTAAATGTGGCAGAGTCATCTGTAAGCCGAAGAGAGAGGAAAAGCACCTTAAAATCTTCAAATCAAACGACGAACGGGAAGAGAGAGAACGGAGGAAACCACCGAGGTTGTGGGTCGGCATGCAATCCAGAGTCCGTCGCTGTTGCCGTGGCGAGAGAGAGAGAAGAGCGGGAGAGAGAGGGGAAGGAGGAGATTTCACCGAGGATAATGCGCGCCGTCAGGGGGAGAGAGACACGATGGGAGACGGAGGAGATGGAGAGAGTGGGCGCGGCGAGAGAGCGAGAGAGGAACGGCGGAGATGGATAGAGAAAGCCCTAAAGTATCAAAAAACCCTAAATTTTCTAATTTATACGTAAAGGGTATTTGTAATTTTTTAAAAGATAAGGGTTCAATACTAAATTGAAGCTCAATATAGGTATTCAAGTCAGTCAAGGATTCAATCGGGTCAATGGGATCAAATAGGTCTTTATATCCGTTCGGGTCGGATCCAGTCAATTCAATCGGTCGGAAGTGTTACTGAACCCAATGGAACCCGGTCGGGTCATGAGAGAATGAAATTGTATCCGATTTTTTCGGATCGGGTCAGATTCACCACTTCGCTACAAACCGGGTTCAGTTTAAATTGCCATAATCACTATTTGAAACCAAACAAAAATGTTCTTCTCCCCTATATATTGCCTGAAGCTCAAGGATCATTTACCACGTGGCCCATACTTCCGCCTTAGCCTAAAATAAATCGGGGCTCAGATACGGGTATTTTTGGGTTAGATTTCAGCATGGACCTTAAGTGTAAAGATAAGATCAAACGGATAAAGTAATTTCTTAAAATTTTCGTAGAAAGGACTAATTTGAAAGAGAAAGGCCTTTAGTAAGCTCTTTATTAGGATAAAGCCAAAACTGTTTAATTATTTTTCTCTTTAAGTGGAGATTTACTTTGTTGATTTGATTTGAAAAAAAAAAATCTTTTGTATAAATATTAATTTATCAGCTATCCTGTTCTAGTTTTTCAATTTTTTTTTAGTGCAAAGTAATGAAGTCTGAATTATTTTTTTTAATTCTGATTCATAATAAAAATAAATCTTCTTTTTTATTTATTATTTTTTAATTTCATTTTTTCACCTAAATTCATAATTTTTTTCTCTTTTAAATAGATACTTATTTCATTTTAGATTTGGACAAGGGAAAAATAATTCCCTATTTTAAATATAAATTTGTTAATTATCCTTTCCTATTTTTTTTTTATTTCTTTTTCCGGTAGAAAATTATTTAAATGTGAAGTAAATGATGCTTTTAATTATTTAAATGATATTAATAATAATAATAATTATATACTAAAAAAATGAATATAATATAAAATAAAAGTGATGGGGGTATAGGATGATGAGTTTGAATGGTTTGAATATGTATAAACAAAATTATCTTAATATGTATTTTGGAAAGGAGAGTATAATTATTTTAAATTGATAACAAATTATTTATTTCGGATAGGAGGATATATCAAGATGTTATTTATTTGTTAAAATAAATATTTCAAAATAATCAAATTTAAATTTGTCAAAATATTTCATAAATTTATATATATATCCAAAAAATATTGCCACTTATTTTTATTATGTCTGTTCAAAAAAAATATTTTTTATACAGAATAAAAATATAAATATTAAGATATTATTTATTTGAAAAAAATAAATTTGAAATTGGACTTGGACTTGGGCCTTGGCCTTGGCTCGGCCGTGGCCTTGCCTTGGATGGCCGTGGCCTTTAGCTTTGGCTCGGCCTTTGGCTAGGAAGCAGTGGCCTTGGCCATGCTGGCCCCTTGGGAGTTATCACACATCAAAAAATAATCAAAAAGAAAATGGGTTAGCCTAGGTATATAATGGCTCATTATATACCAAGGCCATTGCAATTCTTTTTTTTCAATGTGGGGAAATGCAGTGCTTGGCACTTGAGCTGCCCAGCGTGGCCCTTGGCCCTTGGCCTTGGTTTTTATCCCACATGAAAAAAATACAAAAGTTTTAGAGGCTTGTCTTGGTTATATAATGAGGCTTAAGCCAAGGGGATTAGGCATGTGATATTGGCGTGGCGTGGCCCGTTGTGAAACAGTAGGCTTTGAACAGCCTATGACTTAGGATTATTTTTCATATATAATAAATAATTTCAAATAATTTCATATAATAAATAATTTCAAATAATAGAATATTTTCAAATAATTTTCACTAAAAAAGATATTGAAAAATTAGTTAAGGATAATTAACAAATTTATATTTAAAAAAAGATGAATTTTTTTATTTGTACGAAATGAAATGAGAAAGAATACAAAAAATAAAATAAAAGTGATGGGGTATAGGATGATGAGTTGGAATCTATCTATATATAATAACAAGGATTGGGTATATATTATTTCCAACTCAAAGAAGCCATTGTTTCCTTCTCATTAGGCCGTGGCACTGCCTTGTCCTTGGCGAGGGCTTAGCCCTTTGGCCGCCTTGGCCCTTGGCCATGGACCGTCTTGGCCCTTGCTTTTCCTTTGGACTGTGTATTGGCCCGTAGCCCCGATGATTTCGACAAAGGAAAAAATTCTCTTTTTTAAATATAAATTCGTTAATTATCCTTTACTAATTTTATCGAAAAAAAAAAGGCCTTGGTCGTGGCCCTTGGCCTTGGCCTTGGCTCGGCCAGCCTTGGCCTTGGCCCTTGGCCTTTATCAATTATCCCACATGAAAAAATAATCAAAAGAAAATGGGTTGCCTTGGTATATAATGGCTCATTATATACCAAGGCCATTTTGCATTCTTTTTTTTTTCAATGTGGGAAATCATGCTTGGCCTTGGCCCTTGGCCGTGGCCCTTGCCCTTTGCCGTGGCCCTTGGCCCTTGGCCTTGGCCTTGGTTTTATCCCACATGGGAAAAATACTAAAGTTTTAGGCTTGTCTTGGTTATATAATGAGGCTTAAGCCAAGGGGATCCCGCATTCATATTGGCTGGCTTGGCCATTGGCCGGCTATGGCTTAGGCCTTGACTTAGGATTATTTTTCATATAATAAATAATTTCAAATAATTTCATTTAATAAATAATTTCAAATTATCAATAATTTCAAATATTTTTCACTAAAAAGAAATTGAAAAATTAGTAAAGGATAATTAACAAATTTATATTTATAAATGATGAATTTTTTTATTTGTACAAATGAAATGAAAAAGAATACAAAATAAAATAAAAGTGATGGGGTATAGGATGATGAGTTGGAATCTATCTATATATAATAACAAGATTGGGTATATATTGACTCAAAGCCATTGTTTCCTCTCATTAGGCCGTGGCCTGGCCTCGGCTCTTCACCACCCTTGGCCCTTGGTCGGCCTTCCCCCTTTGGCCGCCTTGGCCCTTGGCCATGGACCGCCTTGGCCCTTCCTTTGCCTTTGGACTTTGTATTGGCCCGTAGCCCCGATGATTTGGACAAAGGAAAAAATTCTTTTTTTTAAATATAAATTCGTTAATTATCCTTTACTAATTTAATCGAAAAATAAAAAAAAAAAGGCCTTGGTCGTGGCCCTTGGCCTTGGCTCGGCCAGCCTTGGTCGTGGCCCTTGGCCTTGGCTCGGCCAGCCTTGGCCGTGGCCCTTGGCATTTATCAATTATCCCACATGGAAAAATAATCAAAAGAAAATGGGTTGCCTTGGTATATAATGGCTCATTATATACCAAGGCCATTTTCCATTCTTTTTTTTCCAATGTGGGAAATCATGCTTGGCTCGGCCAGCCTTGGCCTTGGCCTTGGCCTTGGTTTTATCCCACATGAAAAAAATACAAAAGTTTTAGGCTTGTCTTGGTTATATAATGAGGCTTAAGCCAAGGGGATTAGGCATTGATATTGGCTGGCTTGGCCATTGGCCGGCCATGGCTTAGGCCTTGACTTAGGATTATTTTTCATATAATAAATAATTTCAAATAATTTCATATAATAAATAATTTCAAATAATATATAATTTCAAATATTTTTAACTAAAAAGAAATTGAAAAAATAGTAAAGGATAATTAACAAACTTATATTTAAAAAAGATTAATTTTTTTATTTGTACAAATGAAATGAAAAAGAATACAAAATAAAATAAAAGTGATGGGGTATAGGATGATGAGTTAGAATCTATCTATATATAATAACAAGATTGTGGTAATTTAAGGGGTTATGAGGGGCATTTTCGTCTTTTCACACCATGGCAAATTTGCAATTAAAAAGGACAAAAGGCGACGTGGCAATATGTTATTGGTGGGATTTTTTTTTTTTACCAAGTTGGACACATGTCGGCATGCTGGGCATGGGCATTTTGGACAATTCCAGGGCGAGTGGAAACCACGCGCCGACAACCACACGTTCTATCAACATTTTTCCCTTTTTTTGTTTTTTTCCTTTCCACATGGCAGCACACGATTGGCTGGTTGGATTTCAAAAAAAAAATAAAAAATTCCCATTTCGTTTACCTCAATTATTATATACTAAAAGCTTGGTCTCAATTTTTTAAGTCTCCATCTATATATTTAAAATGAGTCATTCTTTGAAATCTATATCTATATCTATATCTATATATATATATACATATATATATATATATATATATATATATATATATATATATATATATACATATACATATATATATGCATATACATATATATATATATATATATATATATATATATATATATATATATATATATATACATATATATATATATATACATATATATATATATATATATATATATATATATATATATATATATATATATATATATATATACATATACATATACATATACATATACATATACATATACATATACATATATATATATATATATATATATATATATATATATATATATATATATATATATATATATATATATATATATATGAAAGGGGGTTTGAGGGGGCAATTTATCATTTCACATCGTGGCAAAATGGCAAAAACCGAGCTTAATAGATACGTGGCGACAGTGAATGTGATTGGACTTTAATTTTTTTTTGTCTTTTGGAAATTTGTTCACGTGTCTCCATTTGGTGAAGGGCTTTAATTTATTAATTATATATATATATGTAATATTCATAATTATTAAAAATATATATGTATATTTTATATTTAAAATTATATACGTATATTTAATATTAATAATTATATATATATGTATATAAATATAATTACACCTATCTTGAACTTGAAGCCTCTTTATATACCAAGTCCAAGGCCATTTTTGATTTGTTTTCTTTCTATGTGGGAAATGTGCCTTAGTAGGCCAGGCTTGGCCTTAGCACAAGTTTTTATCCCACATAGGAACAAAACCAAAGTAAGATGAGTTGTATTGATTATATAATGAGGATGAAGCAGCATGGTTCGTTCGTGGGCTTTATCCTTATGCGATGGTCGGCTTGGTCTTGGCCGGTAGTGCCCTTAGCTTTGACTTTGAATTTTTTCAAAAAGTAGGCCAAATCAAATATATGAATCGAATAATTTGAATTTCAATTTCGAATGGAATAAAAAATAATTTTTATATTAGAATATGAATCGAATACAAATATGAATAAAATTTTATATTAAAAAACAAATAAATATGAATATGAATCAAATTTTATATTCGAATATAAATCAAATACGAATCGAATATGATGATATTCGATCCGATTCAATTTGTTTACACCCCTATCAATAACTATCCGTGTATCGCACGGACGTAACACTATATTTATTTTAGTGACCTTCAATCTGATATTTTTACTCACAATATATGTTACAAATAATTTTTTTAATGTATATAAACATCTCTATTTCTTTTGTGTTCGTTTAGATTTCAATCAGTTATTCGTTATTAGCGTATCCCGTGCATCGCAGGGGTTAACCTAGTTTTTGATTAGTAATATACGTGATTTAATTATCTTAATAATGAAAACTTAAAAAATATTGTATTTAATTTTTCAATTTTTTTTGGAAAAATTCAATTAACCTTACCTCTAAATTTAAATTAAAATAAAATTAACTTTCTTTCTACTTCTTTCGAGACGGAAGAAATATTTCACTAGCTCTTGCATATTTATTATAATGATTACTTGTAGCATAACAGATATTTGAAAAAAGTACTAATTTGAATCATAATAGAGTATGAGAAATATGTAGAAATAATTTCATGCGCCCCCTCACCCTAAATCATTATTCATAAAAGTGTAAAAATTGAAAAATTAAATACAATATTTTTTAAGTTTTCATTATTAAGATAATTAAATCACGTATATTACTAGTCAAAAATTTCATGAGACTTTCACATAAAAAATGAAACAAGTAAAAAGACCCAAGAGAATAATTGATTTAAGGAAAAATTTCATTTGCTCTCCAAAAACTCATGAGGGGTGCTAATGAAATTTTTGGAGGCAAATGAAATTTTGTTTTTCCCACCATCTCTAAATTCAAATGTTTTTTGTGTTTCCCACATAGATGTATCCTACATTTTTCAAATCTTTCTTCTACTATAAATAGATAATTCATCTTCATTGTTTTTCAAATTCCTTTGGGACCTCTCTTAGTGAGAGGACTTTTAAAGGGACTTCCTCTTTCTAATTTATTATTATATACTCCCTCCGTCCCACGTCATTGTAAACTTATTTCCATTTTGGTTCGTCCCACGTGAATGTAAACTGTCCAAAATGGAAATAAATTTATTATTTTATATTCACCCTACCCACCCACTCATTCTCTCTCTTCATTTTCTATCACACAATTTATTCAACCAACTCCACTCATTCTCTCTCTTCATTTCCTACCACACATTTTCATTATCTTAAATAAAATAAGAAAGAGGAGAGAAGAATTAAATAAAATAAGAAAAATAAGGGTTTGTCAAACTGCCACACTAGTAGTGAGTTTAGGTTAATTAAATGGCCTAATTAATTTCCAAACGACCAAACTTAATTACCCTAAACTTGCTACACGGTGTAGCGAGTTTTGACAAGACCCAAGTCAAACTCGCTACACGGTGTAGCGATTTTCAAAAAAATGGACATTCTGGGCAATAGTTTGAACAGTGAGTCATTTTGATAAATAAAAAAGTAAAAAAAGATTATTTGAGAAAAAATTCAACTCATACTCATGTTAATTCTGGTAATTTATTTATCTTGTGAAAAAGAAGGTGGCCAAATCACAATGTACATTACATAGAAACAACAAAATAGCTTGCAACATTTTCAATAATGTTTAGTTACCTAACGAAGGTGGTCAGTATCATCCTTTTTAGTCGATATCAATTGGTATCATGCCATGGTTGAGAGATGGCAACCATTGAATGCGATATTTTTGACATATGCACATATTCAAGGTTCTAATGACTGTGACACCCCATAGTGGCTGAAAATTCCTACCATCGTTAAACCATTTTCTTACATCGTTTTGTTAATATGTGAGCTTAAACATGAGCCCGTACCTTTCAGCTCTCGGGTACAAACTCGCTCTGTTTCAAAGGCCAATAATGACATGGCACCTCGGTGACCGTGATCACAAATACCGCGTTCTCATACCAAACTTCCGATTAATATAAAAGCTTATAAGACAAGAGTCCGTGCAAGTTCGACACCACCGATAGATCTATCACTATCACATTAAATGGTGGCTCAGACGCCTTTATCATACGCGTAGGCGCCGCACCAATCCGTCGCCCGCCCGTATTATCGTCCAATCAAATACATCCCTCTACAGTAATTCATGCTTTATTTTATAAGCCAACCAAACGCGTATACGTGTACTAGGTCAACTAATATCTTTCAGGGTTGAGGTCATCAAACTGATCCCTCTCTTAGTATATATACTCTCATTTGTCCTATTGGGCAAGGTAAGTCACATTATCTAAACTCTATCACACAAACACTCCAAGACATTTTAAGTCTTATATCTCAGTTATCAAACCCTTAAAGATCTTAATCTCACACCCAAGGGCATGAGCCGAAATCAACTTCGTCTTAGTCTTTATTGGTGCTTATTGTTTGTGTTGTGATCTAAATACAAAATTCTTGCAAGCCAGTTGTTCATTCTTGTGAAACCCCAAAAGTTATGCCATCATCAAAACATATGATGAGATTCAATTATGTTTGTTGAAATATTAAAAAGTGAGGGATTTGAGGTGGGTGTAAATCGATTGTTTTTTTGACATGAACTTTCTTATTAATATAGTAACATAAATTAGCTAACTCCCTCCGTCCCAGAACAAGTGACACAGTTACTGTTTTGCACGAAAATTAAGAAAAAACTGAAAAGGTTGATGTGTTGTGAGTGTAGATAGTTGAGTAGGAGAGAGAATGAGTGGAGAGAATAGTAAATTATAATGGTGTTGTGAGTATTAAAATAATGTAGGAGAGAGAATGAGTGGAGGGAATAGTAAAGATTCTTTGCCATTTTAGGAAGTGTGACTTATTAGTGGGACGCCCAAAATAGCAAAGTGTGTCACTTGTTGTGAGACGGAGGGAGTATATTTTATAGTTTTCTTTAACGTGTGGCCTAATGACACATATTAACCTTTTCAAATAAAGCAGTAAATGTATTTATTAAACTTACTTTAACTTATTCATTTTATGATTATACAATATTTTTGGGAATTTTACCCATAAATTTTTTTTGGGACAAATCATTTTCCCTCAATTTTCTAATTAATTTAAATGTCCCATAAATTCTTATGTATTATTATATTATACTGCATTTTATATGTAGTATTTAAAAATTATGATACATCATCTTCAATACTTCGTCTTGCCACCACCACCACTACCGCCATCAGCTGCTGCTCACCGCCACCAATGCTCGTCGAAATTCGATCACCGGTGACACCTGTAATCATCAATTTTGTATTATGTACATTATTATCCATTATCTTTTATGCAGTATTATTACATAATAATACAATATGATAATATAATATGAAAATGAATTTATGAGGCATTGTTAAACTTTTTTTAGAACTTATAAAACATTCTCCCAATAATTTTTATATGGAGTATGTAAACTTACATATTTTTGAATAGCCTTAAAAAGATGACCAAACACGTAAACTAAGCCCTCCGGCGTGAGAGTAAGAATTCGTGTGATATAAAGAGAAATCAATTGACAAGAGTTGAGAGTAAAAAGATGCGTTAACCTGATTTATGTAAATTATGGTTTGTATTTATAGGTGTTGAATGTAGAGTCCATCCTTGGATAGTAAGTTATGTGAGAGTAGGGTTATAATCCTAGCTGTATTATAACTTCCCACAATCCTTGTTTAAGTAGGATTAGGTAATTGCCTTCTGTTCGTATGCCTAGCAGGCACGCTACTCGACATGTGATGTTGGTCGAAATGCATGGATGCCGAGGGAAGAGGGAATCAAGGATAGGGAAACCCATTTCCTTGTCCTGACAATGACCGAGGAGGCCTCTGGTCGTCACTTGAAGAAGCCCTCGTCGGCTTTGTTGGTGCCTTGTTCTGCATATGAGGGGTGCCTTGTCGGCATGTATCAGAATTGTTGCCTTAGTCATTTTGTTCACTCTGCTATGTCTAGGTCGACATGGTAGGAAATGACGAGTATGCATAACGAGCATAGGTAGGAAAGCCCACTCCCTATGTCGTACTTGAGACTTATATGGATTGTATTTTGGCCCCAATCCATTGGGCATTACCCAGTTATGACCCACGTTCGTACCTCGGTTTATACCATTCAGTGGGCCCCGACTTCCCAGCTCGGCTATGCCGAGAAGGAAGTGGTGCTCGACCTCGGCTTAAACGAGATACGAATGTGTTTTTTATGAATCACGAGGCGTAATCATTTTATACGGCTCTGCTATTATATCGTTGGGTGACGCGCCCCATTATTGACGAGACATTTTTCTTGAAACTCGCCAGAACATTAATGTGGAGAGGAGGAAACGACGCTTTACCCGTTTTATGACCCATACCCGTCTAGATCTGGGTATAAAATCAAAAACCCACCTCATTTTTACTCTTTTAACGTTGTTCAAGTTTGAGAGAGACTAATAAGCTTTGAAACCGCATGAAACCCCTGAGTTGGCTCTTGATTTTCTGAGATCTAAGCTTGATTTTCTCGTGATTGTTCTTGATTTCGTACGTGCTTCCTTCGTCAAACTTAAACTTCAGATTCAAGTATAATATCTTCTACTCTCTCTCTCTTTTCTGCATTTCTGGATTGTTGTTCTTGGTAGGTTTGTGTCAAACCGCCATTGTTGTCCATTTCTTGAAGCTTTTCTTGAGCTTGTTTTTGAGCAATTTCTTGTGCCTTTCTCATTCATAGACATGGCCCGTACTTAGAGAAGTAATCCCAATGCCTTGTACTGCTATCACACCCAAAATATTAGGATCTACCAACGAATTAATGGTACATGGATAATGTTAAGTTTGGGTGAGATTGGGGAAATTTTGACGAGGTACCAATCTCCTAGAACCGATGTGCATTACCCTACGTTGGTTTAGGATTGACCGACTAGATGTAGATTCCCCCAATGTTGTGTTGTTCCACGGCTGGTCAGAAGTTATTGACCACATCAATTTGTATTACCCGAAGTCCAACCAATTGGAGCGTCCGTTATTGGGTAAGAATCCCTCCTCGGTTATAGTTAATAGGACGGGGAGGGATGCCGTTTCTCGTCCTCGTCATACCATTTGCCTTGGCCAGAATTTGATCTTTATTATTTGTTTGTGCAGCTGTGATGGGAAGGGGAAATACTGTTGCTCTTCCTAATGGTCCTTCTACCTCGGGTAGAACTGTGGACGCCTTTGTCGAGGGAGCCTATGCTGGAAATCGAGGAAGAGGCCGAGGTAGGTCCAACCGAGGTAGAAGTTATACCTCTAGGTCCAAGTCCATCAAGGCCGGGGAGCCAATGATTGAAGAGTTGCATTCTAAGTACGGAGTGTCGAGGGATGAGTACCGACTTAGCTACCTTCCCGACGCTCCAGTAAAGGATAAGGAGGCAAAGAAGGACTTTTTGTATAGCCTCAACTACGTTCATTTTTTCTACAAGCTGTTCCAGCTCGGCATGCGTCTTCTATTAGATCCCTTTATCTGCGAATTTCTGGAGGATATGCATGGATGCGGAGGGAAGAGGGGAGCAAGGATAGGGAAACCCATTTCCTTGTCCTCCTGACAATGACCAAGGAGGCCTCTGGTCGTCACTTGATGAAACCCTCGTCGACTTTGTTGGTGCCTTGGTCGGCATACGAGGGGTGCCTTGACGGCATGTATCAGAATTGTTGCCTTAGTCATTTTGTTCACTTTGCTATGTCTAGGTCGATATAGTAGGAAATTACGAGTATGCATGACGAGCATAGGTGGGAAAGCCCACTCCCTATGTCATAATTGAGACTTATATGAATTATATTTTGAGCTCAATCCATTGGGTCTTGCCCGTTTATTAGCCACATTCATATCTCAATTTATACCGTTCAGTATTGATTATCTTATGCAAGGAACTTAATGACACGCCTAGATAACACGCACTCGTAAGTAACATTTTTATGCTAAAATAAAGAATTAAACCCCCTTTTTTTTTCAAATAAAGTGTAATTTTCAAAGAGCGCTTACATTTTCCTTTATTTTTATGGGGTTCATCACATATATGAGATTATTTATTTTTCTAATGGCCTTCGATTGCTTTTAGAGTTATGTCTTAAAGCTAAAAGTTGATTTGAGACAAACTTCTCTCAAAGTTTTTTTGGTGTCTCGTAGCTAGGGATGGCTTTTGGAACGGGTTTGACATTTCCCTAACCCGCTCCTATTCAAAATCATGAAAACCCGAAACCCCTCTCCCCGGCTAGCACAAAACCTTCCTCGTCCCGATCCGATTAGGACAAAATTGAAAGAATTATTATCCCTTACGTCATACAATGCAATTTTTTCCTTTATAAACATAGGGACCTATAATATAATACATAAAAATAAGAAAATACATTGCTTCAAAAAATATAGGAATAATGTATAATTATCATATTATTTCGTAACTCACTTTCTCTCTCTTACTTCACTTTTAATACTTACAACACCTAATTCACTAACACTTTTTTTAATTTTAGTACAAATAATTAGTGTGTAACTTTTAACGATACGGAAGGAGTATATTTAACATGATTGAATCTACTTCCTTATTTATTACTCCCTCCGTCCCAGACTTATTTATTACTCCTTCCGTCCCAGATCAAGGATGTATGTGGTGGATTTCACGCTTCTTAAATTTTTTTTAAAAAAAATGAATAAAAGTTAAATGTGAGATATGGAATAATAGTTAATGATTGTTTTTTTTGTAAATATGTTAACTTTATAAGGATATAATGAATGATTTTTTTGTAATATGGGGTAGGGAATAGTAGTTAATGATTGGTTTTTTAATAGGAAAGAGAATGAGTGGAATGAATAGTAAGTTAATGATTGATTTTTTTTGTAAATATGTTAAAATTATAAGAGTATAATGAATAATTTTTTTGTAAATATATGAAGATGATAAGGGTATAAATATATTCAAAAACTTGCCATTTAGGAAAATGAACTCTTGATCTGGGACGAACCAAAAGGGAAAGATGAACTCTTGATCTGGGGCGGAGGGAGTATTTTGAAAGCTAATACTCAGAATATACTAAAACTAAGATAATCTTTGATAATCTGATGATGATGAATGCAAATGTGCTAAATACAAACTTTAAAATAAAAATTAGGAAATAAAGTCATATTCCACCTGCTAAGCATCAAGCAATAGTGAGTCAATGTTTGTTTTGATTGATTATTTGGCGAAGAGCCACGTGTACAATAAACAAAACAAAGTTGTACGATTTTATTGTTCTGTTCTGATTGGACTCGAAGTATCAAATGTATTCGCCCATATACATACACTAGTAAAAATCTGTGTTCGAAGACACGCGGTTTTTTTTTTATAATTTAATTTTTTTTAAAGGACAAAATAGAAAAGAAACAACTTAGTGAGAGTAAAATGGAAAATTTGACATTTAAAACTGTTCACACAACTGTTCACGAACACTTGTATTTTATACTATAGATATGCCTCTTTCCCTTTCAATTTAGAATTTTCTTCCCTATACCACTACCACTGCAACACTCCGACCATCTCCGCCCTTGACCACCATCCCCTATTGCCCTACGACCATCGCAGCCTGCCACCACCCAACTGCCGACCCCTCCAGCTGCCAACGTCCCCCCTCCTCTCCAACAAACCCACCTTTAACAACCAATTAAACAAGAAAGTACTTTGGAATAGTGGTAGAATAGCAACAAGTAACGAAGAGGTGTCAACCCTAGCACCTCTTCTCGTTATTTGTTGCTATCTACCACTATTTCAAAGTACTTTCTTTGTTTAATTAATTCACCGATACTCTTTCCGTCCCATGTAACTTTACTCCTTTACTGCAGAATGAAAAATAAGAAATAATGTTATTAAAGTGAGGTGTTGTGAGTGGGAGGAGAAGAGAATGAGTGGAGAGAATAAGAATTTGAAAAGTGTTGTGCGTATGACAAGTGGGTCCCATGAATAAAGAAGTATTAAAAAATTTTCTTTTTAGGAAAGTGGGACTTTAAAGTGGGACGCCCAAAATAGTAAAAGGGGTAATGTTTTATGGGACGGAGGGAGTAAATCTTTGTTACGAAAAAAACCAAACCATTTTCATTCCAATTGATATGCTTCTATTTTTTTTATCAAGATGAAAAACATGATTCTTAATTGTTAATTAAAAATTCATTGTGTTTAACAGAAAATTGAGTCTAGGAATAAATGCGTTTTTTATATTTTTAAGATAAAAAAAATATATTCGAAAATATGAATTAAAAAATAAATGTCTTTTTTATGAAAATAGAACTCATGAACAAGAAACTTAAATTATGTACTATGCTACAATAACATTTTTATTGTTTAGTCATACACTTTTATACTCTTAAGATTAAAAAAACACATATTTATCAGTTGTTAACAAGTGAGAATTGAACTTCTAAATAATCCATTATTCTACTTTGACCAACAAAATAAATGATTAATGTGATTTATCAGTTGTTTTAAAGGATTTTTGTGCTAAGTGTTTGATTAATCAAATGATAAAAATCATTTATCAGTTGTTTTTAAGAAATTTTGTGTTAACGGTTTGAAAATATAACTGATAAATGTCATTTATTGGTTATTTTTAAGTGTTTTTGTGCTTAGTGTTTGAAAATATAATGGATAAATGTGATTTATCAGTTGTTTTTAAGGATTTTGTGCTAAGTGTTTGGTTAAACAACTTATAAATACATTTATCAGTTATATTTACAGATTATTGTGCTAAAGGTTTGAAAAAGTACTAAGGGTTTGAAAAAAAATAACTATGAATGTCATTTATCAGTTGTTTTTAAGGATTTTTTATGTTTAGCGTTTGAAAATAAAACTGATGAATGTCATTATCAGTTATTTTTAAGTGTTTTTGTGTTTAGTGTTTGTTTTAAACAACTGATAAATTGTTTTTTCAATTGTTTAAAATTTGAAAAATGAATTTATCATTTTTTATTCATAAATATGAACAAATGATAAATGAATTTATCAGTTCTATAATCAGTTGTGAACAAATAAAAAAAATGGTTTTTTTGAATTTTTACAAGTGGAAATTAAAAGTTGTTTTTCTAAATTTTAAAATATATGTTGTGTGTACTTGTTTGATTCATCTTGATGATACAATTAAAAAGAGGGTTTTAAATTATTTTTCAATTTCGAAATTTTGAAATATTGTATTTCAAATTTTTTTAAGGGGCGAGACGAGAAGAGAGAGAGAGTGATGTTAATGTGTACATATGTGTCTGTGACTTGTGCGTCTGTGACTTGCACTTTTGTCCATTAACTTATGTTTTTTTTTTTTTTTTTTTTTTTTGAGCTGGTTTCGGAGAAACTAGTTTCTCCCAAATATTATAAAAAGTCCTGTTTTATTTTAAAAATCGATTCAATGACCGGTTCAAAAAGCCGGGTTAGTTTGGTTTAAAATTCATGTACCGGTTTTTTTAAGTTAAAAACAAGACTTTTTATAATATTTTCCCCCAAAATTTTCTGTTTTGTTTTTACGTTTTCTCCATTAACTTATGTTTTTTTTTTTTACTTAGTATTCATCTTTCAAAAGGACTTTTCGGTAAATGTCCCAAAAATAAAATTAATACTCTATAATATAATAAAGAAAGAAAATTTTAATCTCTATATATATAAAACAAGCGATAGCCAAGTAAGCTCCCTCTCCTGTAAATGTCACTTTCAAGGGTATAATTGTCAAAGTATTGATGAAATTTGCACTTACAAAGATGACCTTGAGTTGTGTCATGTTAAACTCCAATGAGGGGTATATTGGTCATTAGACTTGAGTTCAGCTTGATGATGTAGTATGCATGTGAGGCATTTGTTCTCTTTTGAACAAAAAGATTGACACGCGTATATTTTGATCATTTAGAAACTTAAAAGAAATGAAAGACTTTTTTTTTAAAAAAAAAATCTTAATGAAAATTTAAAATCTCATTTTGGTATTATAGGCGGATTTTTAGGCTTCAAAATTATAAACTTCTTCAATTGTTTTTTCCATTGAAAATAGATACTTTTTTTTTTTAACGAATTTTTGGTTTTTATCTACTTTATTTAGGAAATAATATTCTATGTTGTTTTTTTTTTTCTAATGTTTTTTAAAGTATTTATATTTATTTCTGAAAATATGACATATAGTAAGTTATATAAAATGATCTAATACAATATTTTATCTTTCTTTTTGTAAGTTTATTTAATTTTTGTTATATCAAAATTAGATAAGATAGTCATATAAAATTAAAATTATTTTAAAGGTACAATCATTTTATTAGAATAGTTAGTAAAATAATTGTTATATTATTTTGGAATAATAGTTGGTAATTTGACTTTTTGAGAAATTTAACTAGAGAAATAAGTCATTTTTTGGGAGAAAGAATTTTGAGAAACTTAAATATGTCATCGTTTCTTGGAAGATATAATTATTATTTATTTCACCTTTTTCTCGTAATTAATTTCTAATTATTTTAATAGAAAGTAAATTTGATTTTTTTTTCACATTTACTTTGCATTCATTTTAGAGCTGGAATTTTTTTCATAATAAATAAGAGGAGAAAGAGCAAGAAGTGTGGCGTATTTAGGAAATGGAATTTTACATTTGAAAATTGAAGGTTGTCTTGAAAATAGTAACATATTGTGATTTTATATAAAGAAATGGAAAATCAAATTTACTTTCTATTGAAAATTGAAGGTTATCTTGAAAAAATACTTTTTCTCGGTCCATTATTTGTTTCCCTTTTTCTCATATCATCCTACCTACGTCTACTTCATACATCAAACAGGCACTTTGCAGTCATTATACAAAATAGCCATAGTGAATTGTGAGAGTAACAACTGTCCATTCTTTTGCCACATGTTAATCGGTACTACACAAATGTCCACAAATATCTGCAACAAATAGACAAGTGAAAGAAATTTATAATTTCATAATTGAAATTTGAAGCCCACATAAGGAACTATCCACCTACACACTATCATTTTTGTAGAGAAAAACAGAGCAAATAAAAGAAAGGGTGAGAGAGATAAAGAGAGAAATCTCGAGAGGTAGAGAGAGAAAGATCCGAACTTTAGTGAAGAATAAGTCCGTGATGACACTGTTGTGGTTGGTTGTTTGGGGGGTGATTAAGAAGACGATGGAGCTTGGGTTCTTCAAATGTGGGAGCGGCGGCGTAGAGAGAAGAGATGTCAACCTCCCTCAGAGCAAACCATTACCGCTATCGGCTGAGGTATTCAAAAAATGGCATGAAAGTGGAGATCATCGAAGCTAAAAATTGTGACATGGTTTTGGAGGAGAAAAGGGTCGTCGGGTTAGAGAGGGTCAGAGAGATGGTGTGTTTTTATTTTATTTCTATAGAGAGAGTGATATTTTGTTATTAGAGAGAGAGGCTGGGGTTATTAATGAAGGAGTGGAGGGTTTGGGAACATGTTTGACATTTACACAATACAATTGTTATTATTTTTGTAATTTTGATTTATTGCTAAAATTTAAATACGATGTTGAATTGAAAAAAAAATATAAGAATTATGCTTAGTAAAGAGTTAACGTGAATAAAGTTAATAAGTAAAAGGTTCTTATTATATTCTACGGGCTGGATTTTGTTTTTAGGTTTTGTGAACGGGGGAAATTATTATCACATAAATATAAATTTTTAATGGAAACATAAAAGAAAAAGATGGAAGGTTGTTATGTGAGTTTCAAATATCCCAATACTATGGTGAGTAATATAAATGGTTGTAACATTGAATTTTTATTTATTTACTAACTATTAAATAGTTGATGGAGTATGTAGTGTAAAATATATTTAAGATTTATGAATTAGCATGCTATTTAATTGCCTTAGGAATTATATTTACTGCTTTCGAATCTAAGCTCAAAAAAGGAAAACATATTTTAAAAGTTTATGTAATAAAATTATGGGTTTTAGAGATTATATGTATTTTTGTACTTAGTATAGTACGTAGTACATTTACGTTTAAAATGTGAGGCTCCCCTCACCTTTTTTTTAAGAACCAGGGAAGCACCTTCGAAAATTTATTGATGAATAAAAAAGAGTTACATCAATGAGCGGGAATAAAAGTTTGCCCAACTCTAAAGCCAAAAAAAACATCTAACTATCAACTTTACTTGCTTATCAATGCAAGCTAAGTAAAACCAAAAACCCAACCAATTCCAAAATCGCCTGATCCACCAAACCTCAGCAGAGTGGAAACCGCCCCAGAGCCAAAACTGCACCAGGGCCAAAATTGCACCGGGGCCAAAACCTCACCAGAGCCAAAACCGCACCAAATCCAAACCTCACCTGACCCAATTCTCATCAAACCCAAACCTCTGATCAAGCAAACCTCCTGAGACAAACCGCACCCAAAACCGCATTCGTGCCTAACCGGTTGATTCAAACTGCCTAAGCCAAACCCCATTTAGACCAAATCGCACATGAGACAAACCGCACTTGAAAAAGCACAGCCCAAACCGCCTTGCTTGACCCAATCCGTCCGGTCAAATCAGCTACGGGAATGGACGCTCCTAAGCCCTGAGTAGTGGATGCTCCGAGAAAACCGAGAAACATTCCGAGGCAAATGGGAGCGAACGCTCCCCCATTTGGAGCGGATGCTCCCAAATGCGAAACTCCGGCGTTGAAAAATATCCTTTTGCATGGTGAGTTCCATAGCATGCACAGGCGTGCTAGCCTATGCAGGATTTAAAAGCATGGCCGTACATTGTAGCAAAATTCCTTAAAGCGGCCACCAAAGTCCATAAAAAATGCCCTATGTCAACGACGATCGACATAAATGCCTAAATCATCAAACCATAAGGCATTTATCACCTCCCCGAGCAACTCGATAGATGTATTATACCTCGTATGTTGACGATGAACATGAAGCAATTCTTTGCAAGCATGTCCGCCACATCATTTGCCTCCCTCCCCTCACCTAGATCCTTTGTTTAAGGAAAATGTGTTTCATTTACTTTACTAAAATACCAAGGAAAAAACTTAGTATAAACATTGAGAAAATATTACTTATATCATGTTGTATGCAAGGAAGTATTACAAATTTTGTAATTATTTATTTCTACTTTTTGGATAAGTACTATATAATATGTGTTACATTTAACTTTTGTTTTTCTATTTTTATTAATTCATCGTACGCATAGAGGAATTGTATCGTTACGAGATTTAAAAAAACACGAGGTTGCGGTATCTAGATTCAAGTGAGGATCCGATAACGGTAGAGGAATTTGCTAATTGGATTGCAAATATTGGGGATGAGAAGATTAATGAACCTAATGATGGGGTTGCGAATCGGTTATACCAAATGATTTTTAGTGAAAGAATTTAGTGACCGATTAAAAGATATGGTTGGAAACATTTATGGTGATTGCTTGAGTAGCCGTACTGATTTGTCCTATTTTGAGGAGAGAACAATTTAGTCTCACTTAGGATGTTGTTAACGTTGTTAATAATATATGGTATCCATAAATGACTTTTTTGGGAAAAACTTATTTATGTGCAAATATAATGTTGGATTTTTTTTTCTTAAGGATGCAAATGGGTTAAGGAATATAATAGAAATAAACAAGAATATGTATTCCTAAATTATCTTTTATTTTTTTAAGACGAGAATTATCTTAATGACCAGGATCTTCAAATTAAAAGTAGGTAAGGTTATAAATTATGTGGAATTGTGATCTCATTAGAATTACATTTAAATATTTCTTATATTGATCTTATCTTGAAGTGACGTTATTTTGTCCAGAGATTTAGTGCGACCGCCCCTTCAAGGGTGTGCGATCGCCCCCTAGGCGGTTTGGGCCTGTTTGACATGGATGGTCTGGGATTGTCATATTGGGGCGGTTTGGATCAGATGCGGTTTCGTCTGGTGCGGTTTGGCTCGGGTGCGGTTTTGGTCCCGGTGCGGTTTTGACTCTGGTGCAGTTTGGCTCTGGTGCGGTTTTTGGCTCTGGTGCAGTTTTGGCATTGATGCGATTTTGGCCCTGGTTCAATTTCTGGTGCGGTTTGGTGGATCAGGCGGTTTTGGATCGGTTTGGATTTCTATATATTTTTACTTTGATTTTACTTAGCTTGCTTTGATAAGCAAGTAAGGTTGATAGTTAGGTGTTTTTTTTGGCTTTATAGTTGAGCAAACTTTTATTCCCACTCATTGATGTAATTCTTATTTATATCTCTAATTCCTTTTGTATTTGTTTCGATTTCGATAAGTTATTCATTACTAACTGTCGGTGCATCGCACGGGTGTTACACTAGTTAGCTTTAAGACCAATGCAGGCGAGTGTTATTTATTTCTACCTGGAGGCCCAACGTATTTGTACTTTTGTAAGACCATATGGCCCAAGGCCCATTACCATATCAGACCCAAAACTCAGTATATAAATATAACTAGGCCCACGTCAAGGCTTATGCGGGTCTGTTATTCTACTTGCTTGCCATCAATGGTTCTCTCTTTTCATACTTATCAACTCATGAAGTCATAGTTACCTAAAACCTGGAAAAATAATTACTGCATGCAGGATTAATATTACATTCACTCAGAAAAAAATATCAGTACTTAAAAAAAAAAAAAAAACCATTAATTTCATTCCGCGAGGAAAATGTTGATCTTCCTTCCTCTAAAGCATCCATCCTGGGATGAAGCCATTTGGATTGTGGCCGTGGACATTCATCTCATCGGATCCAGCAAGGTTGTATCTGTAATAACCAGTAAATGCGCTGAAATAAGTACTCGAATAACTAAGCATTATATTGCGTGCGTACGTACGTAAGTATAACACCTCAAAGCATTGGAAGTTAATCGAATAACTAACCCATTATGTAGATTGGAGTTGAACCCTAAAGGGTGGAAGAATCCCTCTGATTGATGATGCCGACTTAGTAGCTGGTGATAGGGTATGGCGCGTTCTTGATCACCCCTCTGCGCCTGCTCCCATGTTGGAAACCGATTAGGAATTTCTGCAGCCCTCTCTTCCAACTGATCATGATAAAAAAAAAAAAATCATTTTTTTATCAATTATTCAAGTGCCTTATAATGTGCTATAAAAACTAAAGCCTGGGCATACTGTGGTTAGTAAATTTTAGAAACCAATAGTTTACCTTCCTTCTTAAATTTTTGTTGGCTTCAGCAAGCATTTGCTCCTGCATGCAAGAATATGTAACTCCATGCATTATACACTGGTGTTTCAATTGAAGTAATTAAACGGAAAAATAAAAAAAGATTGCGATATATTCATACGTACGTACCCTTCTTTTAAGATCGGTGAGCTGATCTAATATGTATTGAGTCTGAATAACAAAGCACAAAACAAGATTGGATTATCTTTTTTATTCTTAATTTTCTCCATTGGTATCTTCTAAGTTTCACTATATATTATACTATACCTTTGTTGATCTGATTTGCTTCAAAGACATCTCTAAACGAAGCTCAAGCTGTTCCAGCTCCTTTATGCTCAACGGGGCCAACTCTTCTCCAAGCAGGTTTCTACGTACATTATTATCATTAATGCATAAACATTTTATGTAATCAATTCCACTCGTAGTACGTAGAGATAGATCTTCATTCGATGCTTGTAAGTTTACAACAACGTTACAAAAAAAAAAAAAAAAAAAAAAAAAAAAACTCTGATCGTGACTAATATATTACCTCTGAGATCGTTGGAGGACCTCAACTCTTGCCTTTAGCCTCAAATACTCGTGATAGCTGACCTGAGACTCATCGCATATAATTAAGGACTTCATTAAAATAATAAAAATAAAATAAAAAACAATATAAAGAATGAAATATATATACAAATTAGAGAAGGTAACAAAGAAACATCAACAATATGTGGATGTTATGTTATGAGATTTGCATATGTATGAAAGGAAAGTGGAGCTATATATACCTGGGTCTCATTTACTGGCTGATTGGCCTCCAGTGAAGAATAGCTGCAGTTGTGGTACTTTTCAAGTATTTTTGGCATGCTAAAATGACATCAAAAAAATAGAAACTCAGATTTGGACTCAATATTCTTATTTAATACTCACTCCGCCCTCATTTAATTGCAGTTTGATCGATAATCAATGCAAATTAATAAAGGTGTCCTAAAATAATTGATTATTGGGACAATTATCAAATCATTCCTTACCCTAGCAAAAACGAACCCTAGCAAAAACGACCACCTAGGACAATGATTTTTGAAATTGACCATTTTTAGGTCCTTTCATTGTAGATGGACGCGCATGCCCTTGTTAGATTTGGCAAAATTACACAATTGCCACAGCTTAAGTGAAGTGGACGCATGTGATCCATTCCCCATCCCCCTCTGCGCTTTCTTTCTCTCTCTCTTTTTTTTTCCCCTCAAATTTTAAAATGAAATATCTTAAAATCTAGAAATCAAAAAAATAAATCTGAAATCACCGTTGTTTTTGTATCGTCAATACGAATCAAACTAGTAGCATCTACATATAATCTGGAGCAAATTTGAGAAGTTCACAATTGTTACAAGTTCACAGTTGTTTTTGATATGTTCACAGTTATTTTTTTACATTTGTTTCAATAACAATTAAGAGAAGTTCACAGTTGTTTTAGCTAAATTCATAATTTCTTCATGAAAATGACTATTATTTACTTAATTTATAGATTTTTTTTAGTTAAGTTCACAGTTGATTTAGTTGAGTTCACATTTGTTTTTAGTATCTTATTGCCTCTATTTTTGAATTTTATGAGATTATTTGACCTATTTGTTAAGTTAACAGTTGTTTTTAGTTAAGTTCACAGTTGTTTTAATCCTTTATGACCTCTATTTTTACAATTTTATGAGATTATTTGACATATTTGTTATGTTCACAGTTTTTTTTACTTAATTTCATTGTTGTTTTTTGTTAAGTTCATAGTTGTTTTAGTCCTTTATATGACCTCTATTTTTGCAATTTTATGAGATTATTTGACATATTTGTTATGTTCACAGTTGTTTTTACTTAAGTTCACTGTTGTTTTTTGTTAAGTTCACAGTTGTTTTAGTCTTTATGACCTCTATTTTTGCAATTTTATGAGATTATTTGACATATTTGTTATGTTCATAGTTGTTTTTACTTAAGTTTACTGTTGTTTTTTGTTAAGTTCACAGTTGTTTTAATCCTTTATAACTATTTTTGCAATTTTATGAGATTATTTTTGCATACTTCTTCTAATTATCTAAAGGAAACAATGATGCGATAATTACTTTTGAATTTATTTATTTTTTGTTTTTCTTTGAGGACTAAGTAACACAATGAACACATTTATCATCTCCTTTATTTTTTTCAACTGAAGAATAATCCTTGCAATTTTTATACTTAATATATAGAAATTTCTTGTTTCATGCCAAAAGATGAACATTTTGTGCCATGAAATATAAGAGAAAATTTTAATAGACACCAATTATTCTGACATCAATGATCCTTTTCTATTTCATATAAAAGTAGCACGACAACAAATTACACAAAAAAATTAATCTACTAGGGGTAGCCACACGCTTGATTTGACGACTACTAAACATCACCATAAGCTTTGAAACTGTATCACTCTTGATAAGGACCACTGAAAAAGAGATCAACCTCAAACCAAATTTAGGGTACCGAACAAGGTCACCTGCAACGAAACTCATATATTTCTCACTCCCTTCAGGGACAACTCTAACTTCTCCTTCCTCAACGTAAACCAACTGGTCAACCTGCCAATCCCAACCAAATTGGCACTTACCGGTCTTCCATACTGACCATCTTGAAACTCCAAGCTCTTTCAATCGTTGGAGATAGCCGAGAGAGATGGCCGGAGGCGATTCACCACTAGCCGGAGTTCGAAAAGGCCGGTGAGTCACAGACCCGGGAGAGAAGAAACGAGGGCTATGGTTTGGGCTTGGAGTTGGGCAAAAAAAGGGGGAAAGTCGCCAGAGGAGGAAGAGGAGATGGGTCGCCGGATATAGGGTAGGCATGATCGTCGGTGGGGGAGGGGATGGTTGGCCGGATGGGGTGGTAGAGAGAGAAAGTGAGAGAAGAGAGAGAAAGAGAGTTAGAGTAAGAGAGAGAGAGAAGGGAGGGATTTTTATTTTTAGGTAAAGGGTAGTTTGGGTAGCGAAGGGCTAGGTGAAATTTTGATTATGACGTCGAACTAGTTGGTTAAATTTCAAAATCCTTGTCTTAATTGATCTTTTGACTTGGGGTGAAGGATCCACCGGGGCAATTACCAAATCATCCCTCATCCTAAAAAAAAACGACCACCAAGGACGCATATTTTGCAGATTGACCATCAGGTCCTAACATTATGGGTGGACATGTATGTCCTTGGAAAATTAGGGAAAATTACACTCGTGCCCTTCATTTAATGACGTGGCACACGTGGACATACCTACATTCAGCCTTTCTGCACTTTCCCTTTCCTTCTTCTCTCTCTTTTTTTTCCCTCAAAAACTTTAAAATGAAATATCTAAGATCTAGAAATCAAAAAAAAAAAAAATCTGAAATCACTGTTGTATTCGTATCATCAATATGAGTCAAACTAGTAGCATCAACATATAATCTGTTACAAATTTGAGAAGTTCACAGTTGTTACAAGTTCACAGTTGTTTTTGATAAGTTCACAATTATTTTTTACATTTGTTCCAATAACAATTAAGAGAAGTTCACAGTTGTTTTAGCTACATCATAATTTCTGCATGAAAATGACTATTATTTACTTAATTTACAGATTTTTTTAGTTAAGTTCATAGTTGTTTTAGTTAAGTTCATAGTTGCTCTTAGTCTTTTATAGCATTTATTTTTGTAATTTTAAGAGATTATTTGACCTATTTGTTTAGTTCACTGTTATTTTTTGTTAAGTTCACAGTTATTTTAGTCCTTTATGACCTCTATTTTTGCAATTTTATGAGATTATTTGACATAGTTGTTATGTTCACAATTGTTTTTACTTAAGTTAACTGTTGTTTTTAATCTTGTATTTCTATATTTTTACACTTATACATGATTATTTGACATACTTATTAAGTTCACAATTGTTTTTAGTATTTTAGCCTTTATTTTTTGCAATTTTTTGTGATTATTTGACATATTTATTAATTTACTGTTGATTTTAGTTAAGTTCACAATTGTTTTTAGTCTTTTATGGTCTATATTTTTGCTAATTTATGAAATTATTTGACATATTTGATAAGTTCACGATTGTTTTTAGTTAAGTCATTGTTGTTTTATTTGACATATTTGATAAGTTCACAGTTGTTTTGAGTTCACAATTATTTTTAGTTAAGTTTACTGATGTTTTTAATGTTCTATGGTCAATTGATCTCAAAACCTCACCATTACAACCACAAATCACTTAAATAGTGCCAAAGTTTTGGTAACTAAAAACCTCCAACACAACAAACACTATACTACCAAAATGAATGTACTTATCCAGAACTTATTGTTTCACATTGTAATACATTCAGAAAACACAAAAACACAGAAAAACAATACATTCAGAATACATGATATCTTCATTAACAGGATAATACCAAAATGAATGTACTTGTCCCGAACAAAGTAGAAATTTACCCCGGCCAATGACCAATTCCTCATTGAATTTCGACGTAGCTGATTCAATCTCAGCCAAAGAAAAACGACGACATTGTTGCTCCCATGTAAACCCCGAAGATTTCATCTTATCACCAGTTTTAGAGACTTAATTTCAGTACAGAAGAAACCCTAATTACTAAAAATCAGAGCTTCAAGAACATTAAAGAGCTTCTAATTATTGCTGGCCTATCCGGCAAATCAGGCCGACTTGACATTGGGAAGTTGACTTCCTCGTCAACCCACAGGAATTTGCCGAATCATTACGTTTGGGAGTAAACTAAGGGAGAAATGAAATTTTGGTAAGAATCAATTACAACAACTATTGATAAATTAAACTAGCAGAAATTATTAACCGATTTCACCTTGAATCCAATTAAACAAATTCTTCTTCTCCAACATACGAAGTATAATGAATCAAAGCCTCCTCATTCCCAACCACCTAACATGGGCAGATTCGCTGGAGGTGGGAAATGGAGATCACCGGAGTTGGAAAGGGAAGGGTCGCCGGAGGGAAAGGGTCACCGAAAGGGGTGGTAGAGAGAGAAAGTGATAGAAGAGAGAGAGGGGGGCTAGTTTTATATTGTTGGGTAAGAAAGGACTAGGTGGAATTTTTATTATGATGTCGGATTAGTTGGTTAAATTTCAATTCTTTTTTCTTAATTGATCTTTTGACTTGGGGTGAAGGATTCAGCGGTAATTTTCCTAAAAATATAAAGAAATACAAGTATAATGCTAAAATAATTGTAATGTCCTAATTGACTTATAAACTTTTCAATCAATGTGTCTTATTTATTTACAGAAAATTTTGAGGGAAACAATATTATAAAAAGTCTTGTTTTTAACTTAAAAAAATCGGTACATGAATTTTAAACCAAACTAACTCGGTTTTTGAACCGATCATTGAACCGATTTTTAAAATAAAATTGGACTTTTTATAATATTTGGGAGAAACTAGTTTCTTCCAAAATTAACTCATTTATTTATTGTTTGTTTCTACCATGATAAAATTGAATATTATCCATTTTTTTTTAGAAATTAAACATTGAGACAAATTGTTTTATTTTTAAACCAAAATATTGAGACGGGTTAAAAAAATGAACAAACGACATTTATCACAGGAAAGATAAATTATTTAGGTAGGGATCAATGTTGGACAATGATAAACAAAGTGAAAATGTATAGGGAAAATTTATAGTGAAAATGCGTAAATCGTTTGATGAGTTTTCATGGATGGCATACACACAGATTTGTTACAATTCAACAGTTTACCCGTTTTTGCTATGATTTTTTCCTAAACGTTTTCAATATATACATCATTATCCATGTAACAATCATGCTAATATATTGTGAACAAATTGGTAAAACTTGGTAATTGTACAATCATACTAATATACTGTGAACAAATTGGTAAGACTTGATAATTGTACAAGGGTATAACGAGATCTGCAGCTTTGGAACCACAAAGTCAGACTTAAATTAAATGCAAGCAGACTTCCACTGCAAAACATCACTTCTCTGAAAACAAAATCCTAACAGTTGAATACTGTTTGAATTTATTTATACCAATGGGTTTTTTAGTTTTAAATCCATCTGATTAAAGAAATTACTAACACGACCATAATCAATAAAGTTCCTTTATAATCCAAATCCAACTTCAAAAAAAAAAATAAAAAAAAAAAGGTCGTTAAGTTCTTATATTCTTGGTTTATTCAATTAACTAAAAGATCGAGTAAATCTTTATCAATTTTCTATTTCAAAGGAATCAAAATTTTACCAAGCAACCGAAAGAATTAAAGCCAAAGCTTTTATAAAATTTGGTTCAATGGTGAAGATTCAAGAGTTAAGGGCGTCTCATGAGCCCTGAAGAACGAACTCAGTATCACTCGTCTTTTGTTCAAACTAAAAATTTATTACGGAAGTAAGTACGCAGTATCGATCTTTTGTCTAAACAAAATATCCCTAAATGACAATGATCTACCTAAATTATGTAATATTTTAGATGATGATTCAAAGTATTAGTTCATCAAAAAAATAATACTCCCTCCGTCCCAAAATATTTGTCCCATTTGACTTTTTTTTGTTGAATTTTGACCACAAATATATGACAATTTAATTATGTTCATGAAATTCAAAAAATTCCTATTGATTCACCATTAATAATATTATCAACAACAACTTTTAGAATTTCATGAACATGATTAATCTCTCATAAATTATTTGTGGTCAAAGTTCAACAAAAAAGTCAAATGGGACAAACATTTTGGGACGGAGGAAGTATGTATAAAGAAAAGGGTAGATCATCTCTTTAAGAACCCGTGTTTAATAAATCCCATTTGAGAAGGATGCAACCATTTTGGAGTCATATAACTAAGAAAGAATCAGAAAAAAAAAACACAGATCTAATAAAAAGAATAATCAGGGAGAAAATATACAGATCTAGCAAAGAAGAACATGGATAAAAAAAGCTACTGTCTTATAGTATATGGGAAGGAGAGAGAGAGAGAGAGAGAGAGAGACCTAGAGCTGCTGCAGAACTCAAAGAGTTTTCCAGTGTTGGAAAAGATGATGAGAGCAACTTCAGCATCACAAAGAACAGAAAGTTCATAAGCTTTCTTGAGAATTCCATTTCTTCTCTTGGCAAATGTAACCTGCCTGTTTATTTTGTTCTCTATCCTCTTCAACTCCACTCTCCCTCTTCCCATTTTTAATTAATTAATTAACTGATTACTATATTCAGTGATCTTTCCTTCTCACTTTCTAAATTAGAATACCAATTCAACTCTGAGTCTACTGCTCTTCTCCATGGAAATGAACCATTTTTAGGAGTGTCTCTAAGTAGGGTTTTAAAAGAGATAAGAAAAAGGTCCTAAACTTGCACTATTAGGGAGGGAGTACTATATAGGAAGAGAGAGAGAGAGAGAGAGAGAGAAAAGATGCTTGGTTTCATCTATAAAGAGACCTCTATCTACCTGATGGTCAATATAGTAGTACCCCTACCCCCTTCCATTTGTAAATAAGCAAATATTTACTTTATAGTTTTACACTAAAATTCCAATATGACTCTGTACTACAAACAGTACTAGCTACACCTGAAATTAAATTTATTCAGAGCATCTTTGTTTTCTTTCACAATCAAAATGAAATATTTACATCATCACATTGTATAGGGTATTTAATTGTGAAAAAAATGTATGCATTTTATTATATTTATATAGTAATTTATGAGTATATAAAGAATACAGTATATATATATATATGTGAGAATGAAGGCCTTTATTTATGGAGTAGTCCGGTCAGCGGTCAGGCAGATGATTATAGTATAAAGTTGTAAAGTAGCTCGTAATGTCTTGTCTACCGATGTAACAACCTAACTTTAAAACTTATGCTATTCATTCCATCATTTTATTTCTTTCTAAAATATACTTTGATATACTCCCTCCGTCCGCCTAGTAAGTTCACACTTACTGTTTACACGTTAATTAAGGAGGGAGTATTATATTGAAAGTGTTGTGAGTGTGAAAATAAAATAGGAGAGAGAATGAGTGGAGGGAATAGTAAATTATAATGGTTTGTGAGTATTAAAATAATGTAGGAGAGAGAATGAGTGGAGAGAATAGTGATTTAAGGTTTCCTTTTTAGGAAAGAAACAAAGTGTGAACTTTGTAAACGGACGCCCAAAATAGAAAGTGTGAACTTTGTAAGCGGACGGAGGGAGTATATGAAGTAATATTTGTAGTAAATACTGCATCGGTTTGTTACACTTACTCAAGTTATTTTATTTTAAGACACAGTGTTTTCATTTCATTTCAAGATCCAATGTTTCATTTTTTACTATTAAAGGTCCAAATTCGTTAAAAGTTAGCAGTTAATTGCTTTTGGACGAAAAAGTTAGACTTTTTTTGGTAAATCATCATGTGCCGTCCACCTGACACTTAATAGATGACATTTTAGTCATTTCAATCACATTTTTTTCAATTTGGTGACCATCAATTATCGGGCTCCAGCTGTCGAGAAGTGATCTAGAAACTTCCTCCTCATGTACTCCCAAGTGGTAATACAATCCGGTGCCAAACCACGAAATCAGGTCAGTGCTGCCCCTGTGAGGGTGCAGGTTAGTGCCTTGCACATCATATCATCCTCGATGGAGACGAAGCACATGGTAGCCTCCAGATGCTGCATATGGTTCTGGGCATTGGTCGCTCCCGAATATTTGTCAAGAGCGGGCAACTTGAAGCCTTTAGGAGGTCGTCGCTCGAGCAATTCTCTGGACAAGGGGTGAAGAGTAAAGTTGTTTCGTTCGCCCTTTCCAGTATCCTCCTTCCTGTCGGCCTCCCATTGCTCTAACCTCTTTTTCCACTGCAACCATTCCCTAGCATCTAGAATGTCGTTTCTTGATGGTGAGACATGGTTGGATCTCTGTCGCTCGTCCTAGTGAGGCTCTCTTCTTGAGTTAGCCCTATGTCTTTCACTTCTAGGGGGAGTCACCTCTCTACCTCGTCTACCTCTATGAGAAGGCGACCTTACTGAGTTTACCGGTGACCTGCGCCTATTTTCCCTGACTAGCGACCTTTGAGCATCTCTATCTCGGTGAGATTGGGACCTTTCTACCCTGATAGGCGACCTGCGCCCATTTCTCTCGCGGTGGGACTGCAATCTCTTTGTTCTAACAGGCGACATATGCCTATTCCTTTCAGCTTCCCTTTGTCGCCTCAACTCCGACTCAGCCTCCTGTTCCCTATTGTTATTGAGATGACTTCTCAAATCGTCATTGGGAACAGGCATGTGCGTACGGATAGATCGCTCAACAATTCGGCGTTCATCGTTCGACATAGCGTTCCCATTCTGCCTACCATTCTCGCTTGGCGGCCTGTGAGAGACCTGGGAGGGTACAACTCTCTGTGATCTCTCGTCTTCCTGAGCTTGATCATCCTCCATCTCTAGTAATTCAGCCAAAATTCTAGCCCGCTCCAGTAGCATAACCTTCCTACTGGGGTGATTGGTTGAGGGACCTACCAGGTCGCCTACAACGGTTCGACCTATCAGTTGGAGTTTGGGAGGGGGCTGGGCTTCTGTCTCCGTTGCAGGTCTCTTATCCCTTCTGCGATCGGGCAAACCTTTGCCATCCGCCACGCTGTTCGAGCGAGTAGACCTCCTATGCTGATGCAGCGGAGGAGGAGGAGGCATGTTAACATTGCGATTTCCAGCACCAGCGTCCGTGTTACCGCCGGCGTTTCCTGTGGCAGCCTCTGCGTTCCTTACTGTAAGGCTGAGCGTCGGATCGCTAGAAGAGGATGCGGTTTCTCCGTCTTGAGCCATATTACTCTCTGATTAATGTTCGAGGTCAAAAAACAATGATTCCCGACAATGGAACCAAACTGATGCTGCATAAATCGTGCTGGATCAATCTTCGTCCAATCAGCAAGATAGATCTCCTAGCTTTTGGCCTGAAATCAGAACCCACGACTAGCCGGAATGGTCTCCAGCGAAGACCCTCGGGCGTGAGAGTAAGTATGGTGATATGAGAGTTGATAAGTTATAAAGAACAATGTATTCAGAATAACAAATAGCAATTACCTTTCAATGGTTGGAGTTGTGATGTATTTATAGGCTTTGCCAGAGTTGTAATTGTGGTAGGATTGTATGAAATTCCTATAATCACGGATCAGATTTGTATAAGATATCGTGTCCATAAATAACTCCTGTTTTATAGGAATCCTGTTGAGAAAAGAATCGTAGATACTCCTGGACTCTGTAGGTCGACGTAGTCTCGTAGGTCGAGGTCGCCTGTTAAATCTAGATCGACCTGACTGAATAATTGGGTCGGGTGATACTCGAATAAAATCTGGATCGTATGTCGGACGATAGCTAGGTCGGGACCACGGAGGTCGGATAATGAGCTAGGTCGATTGATCGTGGACGATGGGTCTTGGGCCTTGTGATGGTTGGGCCTAGCCCGCTGATAAAGTGGTGGCTGTAGTTTGTAATTAACTGAACTTGCTCGTTGGGCCTAGCCCGTCACTTTTATTCCGTTCAGGAAGTATACAAATATAGCATGCTATTGCATAAAAAAGAATTCAATTGAATATTGACCAATATCTTATACTAGGAAATTAAATAAATAATGGTTAATTAATTTATTATAATGTCATAATAACATAATTTATAATTCATCAACATAACTAAATGTTTCTAAATATTAATAATAGTATAATATATTGATCATAAAATAAAAATATTTTATTGGAGTACATGCAATACTTCCTCCGTCTCTATTCAAATTTAAAATAATTGGATAAAAAATTAAGAACATGAATATTTCTATAGTATAAATGGCAACAAGGGTAAACAGTTCAATGAATAGTTCTAAATGAATTTTTTTTCATTTTGCCCTCACTAAGTTATCCCTTTCCCATTTTGTCCTTTAAAAAAAAAAAAACACATGTCCTCGGGCACGGACTTTTACTAGTTTATTATAAATCACAACAAGTGAGGTAAGGTTGTGTAAGTATAAAAAAGTGGATAGGAGAAAAAAAGTGAGCTAGAAAATAGTTAATGGATAATCTCTCCATCCCATTACAAAAGGAACCAAAGGCCCAATTTAATGTCCAACTAGTTTGACTCCCGTGCGATGCACGGGCAGTTACTAACAAATAACTTATCGAAATCGAAATAAATACAAAAGAAAATAGAGATGTTTGTATACATTGTAAAACAATTATTTGAAAATTATATTCTCAATACAAATATCAGATTGAATGACATTAAAATAAATCTAGTGATAAATCCGTGCGATGCACGGGGAATTATTAATGCTTAAGAAGACGGAAATTAAAAAAAATGACTAAATGAGAAAAATATTTTTATACATTGTGAAATACAGCTTTAAAAGACAACATTGTCAGAGCAACTTTCGAAAGAGGAAGGAAGATCATCATTATATATCAATATATTCGGACCATTGGGATTGTGAACTTTTTTTAATGTGAAATATAATTGAAAACGACATATGACATAGTATCAATTTAAAAGAAGGCCAACAATGAATAAATATTGACCTTTGAAATTTATTAATTGTCATAGTATAAAAGCAATACAATAATACAAATACCTTGAAATCCAATCGGCCAATGAACGGACACCAAGTGTCCCATTTAAATAAAAAAATAAAAAAATTCACCTACGTAGACGCGCTTCTGTACGCGCGTGTATGACACGCGCCACTTTTCAGCCAAAAATCTATAATTAAATAACCCTATATACTTTATTTAATATGCTTCAAAGATTTTTTTTTAAAAAAATTAAATAAATTGTCTGATATATCGAGCTAAAATAAACACAATAACCATATTACCCCATCCCACTTATTAAATAGTAACTGAAACCCACATTCATCACACTCCCCAATATATATATATATATATATATATATACTCCGTCCACACCCGATTTGGACAAATTTTCTTTTTGGGCGTCGTAGAATTTGGACAACCCAAAAAGGAAAGTTTATAATAATAAAAAAATGGGCATACCCCACTCACTCATTAACTCCACTCATTCTCCACCATACAATTTATTCAACCAACCACTATTAACTCCACTCATTCTCTCTCTTCATTTTCTACCACACATTTTTATTATCTTATTGTTATTTCTTAATCTCCGTGTAAAGTAACTTTGTCCAAATTCGGGTGGGACGGAGGGAGTATATATATATATACACAATGGTTTTGTTCATAAAAATTCAACACCATTTCAACTCATCATCCTATATCCTACAACTTTTGTTTTATTTTATATTTTTTATTTTTAAGATTAGTAAAATTATTATTATTATTATTATTATTATTATTATTATTATCATTTATAATTAAAAATAAATAATTAACACATAATTAATTTTCACTAAAAAGATATTGAAAAATAAAAAAGGGAAATTAACAAAGGATAATTAAGAAATTTATATTTAAAAAAGACAATTTTTTTTTCTGTGTCTAAATCAAATGAAAGAAGCCTCTATTTAAAAATAGAAAAAAATTATGAATTTTGGTGTAATTTTTTTTAAAAAAATAATTTATTATAAAATAATTGAGGTCAAAGAAATGGGGAGAAAAAATTATGCCAATGAGCAGGTGACACGTGGATTTTCGATTATTTTCAATTATGCCATTAATGGAAATGACCAAGTTGCACTTTAAAGATTGGTCGACATGTGTCGAGAAATTAAAAAAAAAAACCCTTGCGGCACGCCCAATTTTGCCCTACAACAGATTGTCACGTGTATATTCAGCCTTGTTATTTGCAATTTTGTCACAACATGAAATGTCCAAAGTGTCCTTCATTGGCAAGTAAAGCAACCATTTAGTACCCCATTGTAATTGTATGACTATTATCAATATGAGTAACTATCTCCATTTGACATAATTTCCAAGCCCAACATTAAATGGTAAAGAAATCAATACTATATAAGTACATATATTTAAAAAAAAATAAGAGGATAAAATTATAAAAATTAGAAAACAATAAAATAGAAATAAAACAAACATCATAAGGAATATGCATTTCTCTATATACAATTCTGTAGTATTTTATCATTAAAGAAATTAAATAAAACACACGAACATGTTTATCACATACGAAATAAGTTATTGAAATCAATAAAAAAAAAGGTTAAGATTGGAAATCTAGTAAAAAGTGATATTTTATTTCTTTTTGATAAAGAGAATATTTTAAATAAAAACAAAAGAATGGGTCAAACCAAAAGAATAGTACAGTTATCTAATAAAACTTGATATCATTCTTTTTCAAATGGAAACTTTTCATTAACTCATTCTCGTACAGCTAAAAAATTATGTCATATTTATTTACATTAACTCATTATGAAAATAATTATGATATTTATTTTCATTTTAACTTATTTAATTTTGAGAAGAAAAAATAAAAATACTAACAATTTCGTTAAATGAAAAAAAATTCCCCAAGCCCGCCACTTCCTCATCAAACCCAACCCACTTAATTCTTTCCCTCCCTATTTTAAAATATCAATTTATACTATCTTTATTTTTTATAATATTGACATACCCTTCAATCAAAATTTTAAAAATGATGGCCATCTTTCCCGATATTCGTCTTTATAAATACACAATTTTTTAAGACAAATAGAAAAATCGACAAATTTATTAATACTTTATTTACTATGCGTCAATGATTTCTTTAAAAAAAATTAAATAAATCGTTTGATATATCGAACTAAAATGTACACAATAACCATATTACCCCATCCCATCTGTATTATTTTATCATTAAAAAAATTTAAATAAAACAGACGAACATGTTTATCACATACGAAATAAGTTATTGAAATCAGAAAAAAAAGGTGAAGATTGAAAATCTAGTAAAAAAAAGTTATATTTTATTTCTTTGTGATAAAGAAATTTTTTGAAATAAAAACAAAAAGATTTGGTCATACCAAAAGGAGAGTACAATTATCTAATAAAAATTAATATCATTCTTTTTCAAATGGAAATTTCCATTAACTCATGCTCGTACATCTAAAAAATTATGTCATATTTATTTACATAAACTCATTATGAACATAATTATGATATTTATTTTCAATCGAACTTATTTAATTTGGCGAAGAAAAATAAAAATCCTAAAATTACTAACAATTTCGTTAAATGAAAAAAAAATTCCCGAAACCCTTCACTTCCTCATCAAACCCAACCCACTTCTGCCTCTCCCTATTTTAAAATACCAATTTAAACTATCTTTATTTCTTATAATATTGACATACACTTCTATCAAAATTTTAAAAATCATTATCATCTTTTTCGATATTCGTCTTTATAAATACACAATTATTTTAGGCGAATAGAAAATTCAACAAATTTATTAATACTTATTTACTATGCTTCAATGATTTTTTTTAAAAAAACTTAAATAAATTGTTTGATATATCGTACTAAAATAAACACAATAACCATATTACCACATTCCACTTATTAAATAGAAACCAAAATCCACATTCATCACACTCTCCCATATGTATATATAGATATAGATTATTATTATACTAAATAACCATATACTCCCTCCGTCCCACTATACTTGACACCCAAGGGGTGGGTTCAAAAACCAAGGAAAAAGAATAAAATAAAAAAAATGTGTGGTGGAAAATAAAGAGAGAGAATGAGTGGGGTAAATAGTAGTGTTGGTTGAATAAATATGTGGTAGAAAATGAAGAGAGAGAATGAGTGGTGGGGTAGAGTGAATATAAAAATATAAAAACTTGGTTATTTTTGGAAGGTGTCAAGTATAGTGGGACGGCCCAAAATGGAAAGAAGTGTCAAGTATAGTGGGACGGAGGGAGTATACTTTATAAATACACAATGGTTTTGTTTATAAAAATTCAACAGCATTACAACTCATCATCCTATATCCCACCACTTCTATTTTATTTTATATTTTTTTTTATTTTTATTATTACTTAAATAATAATAATTATAATTATTATTATCATTTATAATTAAAAATAAATACTTCACACTTAATTAATTTTCACTAAAAATATTTTAAAATTTTAAAAACGAAAATTAACAAAGGATAATTACGAAATTTATATTTAAAGAAGAGGATTTTTTTTCTGTGTCCAAATCAAATAAAAATAGTCTCTATTTAAAGAGAAAAAAAAATTATGAATTTTGGTGTACAAAAGTTTTTTTAAAAAATTAATTTATTATAAAATAATTTAGGTAAAATAAATGGGTGAGAAAAAAAAATCCAACCAGCCAATAGGAGGTCGCCAAGTGTCCCACCAAAAAAAAAAAATAAAATTCAGCATCCTTCAAGCTAATCACGCGCCATTGTCGGCGCTTGTCGTAAACGCGCCTTGAAATTGACGGAAACGCCCTTCACCAAAATGGCGACACGTGTCCAAATTTATTTTAAAAAAAAAACCCCTCCAATCACATTTTGCCATGTCGAATTTTTGCCTTGTTAATTGCCACTTTGCCACCATGTGAAATGTCCAAAATACCCCTCGATGGCCAAAGATTTACCACAACCTTGTTATTATATATATATAGATTACAGACGACACAAGCTAAAAAATGAATGTTTATAATACTTATTTATTCGGGGAACCAATTTGTCATACTCAAATTATCTATCTAGTTACTATTCTCTACTCCACTTTTTCTCTCTTATCTCACGTTTTATACTCACAATACTTATTTTACTATATTCTTTTCTTAATATTTGTAAAAAACTCATTTTGTCCCTTGTGATGCGCAACGCGACGAAGGAAGTAGTTATTACTAATATAATATTGGCAGGTTAAATAAGGGCTTGTTTGGTAAAATTGAAAATTAAGCTTTTAAAATATAGAGCTAAAAAATATAAAGATGAAATTATTAAATTGCTGAATTTTAAGAGTTCAGTTTGTTTGGTAATGGCAAACCACTTTTATTTGAATTTATTTAAAGTTTGTACTTAACATTCAAAAAATTATTTGAATAATCTTAATGAGTGTATAATAAAATAAAGTCTTCAACATATACGTCACTATTATTATAATTAGATTATACTTTATAATATTTAAATATTTTTTATTAGTACTTTCTTTGACCCATAATAAAATTTATCTTGTTAACTATTTTGTTAAATTTGTCTAGACTTTGAAAAAAAAAGATTTTTTTTTAATTATGATAATCTATTAAAATATTATTAATATCGATAGTTTAATATAAATAAAATTACATTTTAATACTAGATCAAATATAATTTATATGAAAAGTTAAGATATTTCAACAAAAGAAAGTATCATTTAATATATAAATAAAATAGTTGATGGATGGATTTGAACTCATTCCATTTTTAACTCTTTCTTCCTCCTAATTGTTTAAGCTACTCATTTCCAACGTAAAATTAATAGACAATCTTAATTAATTAAGAGATTGCTATTTATCTTATCAAACACTAGCCTAAGCCCGTGTCCAAGGTCACGTTTTTTGTTTTTTGTTTTTTTTTAATATTTTTTTTTAATTTAATTTTTTTTAAGGGCAAAATGGAAAATTTCCCCATTAAAACTGTTCAAAAAACTGTTTATGAGAGAGCTTCCATTTATACTATTGATATTTAACTTTTTAATCTCTCTTAAAATATTTCAAATTAAAAAATTAATTTGATTATCAAACAAGCGCCATTAGTAATTAGTAAAAGGCATCAAAAGGACTTAAGTTATTGAATACTCCCTCCGTCTCAGTCCACTTAGAAAATTTGAAATGGCACGGAAATTAAGAAATATTATTATAGTATTAGGAGAGAGAATGAGTGGAAAAAGTGTCGTGAGTGTGAAAAATTAAATAGAAAAGAGAATGAGTGAAGGAAATAGTAATTATAATGGTGATGTGAGTATTAAAATAATGTAGGAGAGAGAATGAGTGGAGAGAATAGTGATTTAAGGTTTCCATTTTGAGAATTTTTAAGTAAAATGGGATACCCAAAATGAAAAGTTTTCTTAAGTGAAGTGGCACGGAGGGAGTAGATGCAAAATTCATACACAACCTATAATGTAATTTGATAGTCGACCAGGTGAGCAGATAACAGTCTGACTGACTGTGACGGTACTAATTTAACGGGGTCTGCATTGTCTCCGGTACTAGGTAGGTCTCCTTATTATCTAACGGTAAATCGTAGTCCTTCGGGCTTTTGCTTTTCAGTTTTCACGTGTCATCTTTCTATTTATTGACGGTTGTCTTTCATCTTTTATTAAAAAAAAAAAAAAAAAAAAAAAAACTTAAATAATGATTGGATATTTGTCACGAAAAAGTGTTACGCATGCCTATGCCTATATGCTACTGACAGTGGTGGTAGTGGTGAACCAAAAATTTATTAAGGATTAATTACAAGGGCCTGAAGTCTCAAAGGTTTCCAAGAGGGCCTGAACAGTATAAATCGAGATACGAATATGAGTTTGCTCAAGCTGGGCCTAATTAAATTGGGTCGTGAATATTATCTAAATAACCAAGTATCTGGGCCGGGTAAGGTTTTCCTTATACGACGAGGAACGTTCAACTCAGCCTTATGTCTACATGTTTGGGCCGTTGTGCAGCAAGAGACGAGGAGAATCAAGTTCTTACCTCAGCATTTCACCACTATGACGAGGAAATAAAATCATTTACCTCGGCATATCTCCGAACCGGCCAATCTCTAATAACGAGGAAGCAGAATCATTCATCTCGGTCTATCAGATAAGGCCGAGGTAAAAAGTTTGTGTTCCTCGGCTTTCCGGTTAGCAGAACGTACAGTCCTTATACAACAAGGATTACACAGTTGTGATCCAATCAGGATTACAATTACCAACATCAATTCAAGTCAAACAATGACTCCTTAACAGATATAATTCTCTTAGGATTATATCTTATCTCTTTACAAGTTCACTCCAACATGGATTCTATCAATCCATTCCTATAAATACAAGCCCCATGGCTCATTATTCGGTACGTTACTTTTTACATTGGAGAAACTCTGTCAATTTGATTTCTCTAATATCCACCGTGAACTTACTCTCACGCCGGAGGGGCTTTAGCCGGATCCGCCCCGGCTTAGTTTACGTGTTTTCTCTTATTTTCAGGTCTTGCAATCGCCGGAGCATTCAACGCTTGGATTTGGGCTGTTTTGACGATTTTGGCATCATCAATTGGTTCCATTGCCGGGAAATCGATTCAAACACCCTTTGTTTGGCCTGGAAAATCTACGCCGAGAAGCTATTTTCCGTTGGATTTGTTCTTGATTGAAATCGGAAATTTTTGCTCCGACAGGCTACTGTTCTTGATTCGGTCGGAATTTGTAAATTTCCACCGGAAGCCGCATTCATTCGGCGGAAACCGCTAGTTCACGTACGAAGCAAAATTTGTGGCTTGAAATTTTTGTGTTGGAAAAATCACAATTAGTACGTTTGTTTTTGGTTAAAATTTACCCTAAATTTAGCCATAAATTCGGTTCTCGTGAAATTGTGATTTTTGGAAAATTTCGCATTTAATAATCTTTGTGAATCATAATGGACGGACAATTCACAAGTGTTACGGTGAGGATCCCACCCAGTGAATGGGGAAACACCGGAGCCGAGGAGCCACCGCCTCCTCCTCCTCTACCTCAAGCCGATGCCATTCCTCCCCTTGCCATGACTCTTCGTTCCATGGGTCGTGCAAATGCCGAGGAGAGGGCAATGACCTTCCTCGTCCTACTCGTGCTCGTGGGAAGCAAGCGTGAAGGAAGAAAACAAAGAATGCCGACGCCGGTCAAGCAGAGGATCTCAACCCGTTGGCCGACGCTCTTTGTTACACAAACAAATGGAGACTTTGCAAAGGATGTATGAAACACAAGTTGCTCTGCTTGCAAATGGACCCCGAGATCATTCCATGGCTCCCTTCATTGTACCATCAATGGGCCCACCTTTGAGAAAGGAACGAGGAGAGCATCGTGCTCCTCCCCGAAGACCGCCGAACTACCAATGCCGCTCCCTGGGATTCTCCTCGTCCTCGGCATAACAAGAAGCGAAGGATCCCGTGGTCGACCCGAGAAGCCAAATAACTCCTAGGGAAGAGGAAGTGAACTCCAAGGACCTAAGGACAAGACTCACTTGAATAGGCGCCTATCCCCGCTCGCCTCATCATGACACCTAGGCGTCCGCGTCTCCTCGAGCTCGTCGGCCGATTCTCCTCGTCCTCGTCGTTCGGCATTCTCATCGTCCTCGTCGACCGGACTCTCCTCGTCCTCGGCATCGAGAATTCGCTAGGCCAAGGACCCCGCAGCCCTACAGATGATACTTGGCGCACAAGACACGGAACCAAGACGTGATAAGGCCCTCCAGGACGTGATGGCCACCGACATGAAGCGGAGCATAGTAGGGTGAATGATCGCCCTAAAGACAAGTCGAGTCGAAGCTCCCAACGAAGCACTCGCTCAGCGGTGAGAAGGAAATAGAAACAAAGCAATGGGAGCCGTTGAAACAAAGGCCGGATGATATGGAGAGGGGAAAGAAATATAATGACGACGATTATGATTGGGCCACCCGTCCGTTTTCCTTGAGGATAACCGCCGCACCTCCCATCCTAACCTCAAGCTCCCAAATTTCGAGAAATATAACGGAACCACCGACGCCAAGGACCATGTGCAAAGTTTTGAACAAACCATGAATCTCCTCACCACCGCCGATGACTTGCTCTGCAAAGCTTTCGCGAGCACCTTTTAGAACGACTTTGACTGGTTCCGTGAGCTCAAGAAAGGTTGCATCGATTGGCTGGAGGGGCATGAGGAGAATGTTCTTAGATCATTTTGCCACAAATGGGAAGAGGAAGATGAGATTAACCGACTTGGCCAACATTGAGCAAGGGAAGGGAGAGACCACCCTCGCCTACTACAATAGGTTCCGAAAAATGGCGACCCAGTCGAAGAAAGCCTCACTCGATAGGGAGGTCATAGTTTGCTTTAACTCGGGTTAAAATCCGGCCCCCTCATTTATGAACTCTCGGCCCGGGGAACCCACTCAAGGCCGAATTATACAAAGTGGCTTATGCCATTTCCATGGCCGAGGACAAGACAAAGAAAAGGGGAGCCGACAAGACGGAATCAAGCAACTAACCCCGACGTAATGACAACGGGAACGGCAAGGGTTCCAAAGGGAAGAATAGAACCGAGCACCGAGAAGCTGGAGTTCACCCCTCTTACAAAGCCCATCTCCGAAATCATACAGCTAGTGAACCTTCCTCCACCTCGTCCGCTGACTGATAACCCAAAATATCCCCGCAACAAGAACAAATACTGTGATTTTCACAAGGACAACGGCACACCACCGATGGTTCTTTGGGCCCTTAAGAAGATAATCCAACAATGGGTTGACGAGGGAAAGTTAGACCGTTATGTCATGAAGAAAGATGGCAAGCGAAAGCGGAAGCAAGAGGAGAGTGAAGATGACTCCAAGAGTGAGGATGAAGATCGAAGGCCTCCTAGGGCTAAACTACATGTGATCCGTGAAGAGGTGACTTCCACCGAAAGCTAAGGGACCGGATCCACGAGCTAAGCAAAGTATACCATGTCCCTGCTTGGATCCATAAAGCGTAAGAAATCATTAGTTTTTCTCCGAATGAGTTGGCGGGAAGTCGAGCGGCTCGTGAGCAGCCATTGGTCATCAAGGGTCGAATTGACAATGTTGAATCCGAAAAACTTCTTGTTGACACGGGGCCTCCGTGACATCTTGTACTATTCAAACCTTCCAACAAATGGGGTTGAAGGACACTGCGCTAGAGCCATATCATGGAAGGCTTGAAGGATTCACCAACCATAAGGTTGGAGCAAAGGGGACCGTAGAACTAGAACTCGAAGTCGGCGATCATCCCTTCCGAGCCAAAGCTACTGTCACTTTCATAGTCATGGATTTGACTAGTGACTATCATGCGATTATCGGCATTCCAAGTCAAGCCAAACTTGGGATGGTAGCCTCCCTTCCTCACCAACGAGTTAAATTTCCCACTCGTGCTGGCATTGGATGCGTGAGGGCAACCCCCAAAGATTTCTTGGAACATGTTGTCAAGAGCCGGAAAAAGTCAAAAAGCGTGGAGATAGATACGCCCGAGGAGAACATCAAGATCACCAAATCACAGAAGACCACGGAAACTAGCTCTAGAATGAACTATATCCGTGAAGTATGGGAAAGTGAGGAAGAGGAACCTATGGTCCTAGAAATTGTGGATGACCAAGGTGTAACTCTACCCACACTGGAAGAAGAGCCTATGGTCCTAGAAACTGCGGATGACCAAGGCATAGTTCTACCCATCTCCGAGGAAGACCCCATTCTCGTCAATGACCAGAACTCGGGGGCCAACCATAACTCGGGGAAGAACGATCTTCCAGACATCGATAAACTTATGGAGGAAGAAGGCTTCAATGTAAACGACAATGAAGGGAGGAGAATCAGAGAGATCATCATCGAATCTCTGGAATTTCGAGACGGACCAGAAATGAAGCCTGTAGATGAGCTAGAAGAGGTAGTCATTAATCCCGACTATCTGAACAAAAAATCAAGCTAGGAGGCCATTTATCACAGAAGAGAAAGAAAGAATCATATCCCTCTTGAAAAACAGTCTCGACGTCTTTGCCTGGAGAGTCGAAGACATGAGGGGGATCAATGAAGAAGTAGCCCTCCACCGCTTAGAAGTTGATCCTTTAGCGAAGACCATCTCCCAAACGAGGAGAAATTTTGCAAGGGACAAGGAGGAAGCTATAAAAGAAGAGGTGCAGAAATTACTCAGCGCCGGAATAATTCGCGAAGTCAAATACCCCGTTTGGTTGACTAATGTCGTTATGGTGAAGAAGCAAAATGGGAAATGGCGTATGTGCATAGACTTCACCGATCTAAACAAAGCTTGCCCCAAGGACGGTTATCCTCTCCCGAGAATCGACAAGTTGGTGGACTCCATTTCTGGACACCAAACTCTCGCCTTCTTAGATGCCTACTCAAAGCTATCATCGGATAAAAATGGCGAAAGAAGACATCGAGAAGACTGCCTTTCAAACACCCGCGGGGAATTTCTCGCTACATCATGATGCCTTTTGGGCTCAAGAATGCCGGTGCCACTTACCAACGGATGGTAAATCAAGTTTTTGCAAGTCGATAGGTAGAAACATGGAGGCTTATATTGATGACATGGTCATAAAGACCAAGGAAGGCAGCCACATTCCCGACCTAGAAGAGACCATTCACAACCTCCGAGCAAACAACATGAAGCTGAATCCAAGCAAGTGCGTGTTCGGAGTTACCGCAGGGAAATTTACAGGCTTCGCTGGTTTCCCAAGGGGGATTGAAGCAAACCCAGAAAAGATCAAGGCGCTCATTGACATGAAGGAACCTACCACCATCAAGGAGGTCCAAAGACTTAATGGAAGAATTGCAGCCCTTGGAAGATTCATCGCCAAGTCCGCCGAAAAGTCACTGCCTTTCTTCAAGATATTGAAGGGTACCAAGAGCTTCTCTGGACTCCCGAATGCTCGGAAGCGTTCCTCCGGTTGAAGGAGTACTTGGGTTCCCCTCCCTTGCTTAGCGATCCGACTACCGGTGAGATGCTATACGTCTTCCTAGCCGCCACCGATCACGCCTGTCGCAGCTGCCTTAGTTCGAAAGGATGAAGGAATTGACGCCCGTCTACTATGTCTCAAAGGCCCTGTCCGATGTAGAAAGCAGATATTTCAATGTGGAGAAGATAGCATACGCACTAGTCATTGCTTCAAGGAAGCTGCGTGCATATTTTTCTGCACACCCTATCACCGTCTACACCAACGAACCATTGAAGAAAATCCTTCACAAGTTGGACGGCTCGGGACGTCTCCTTAATTGGTCAATCGCTCTAACGAGTTTGATATCACTTACCAACCAAGGAAGACCCTCTTAGCACGCCTTTGGTTGACTTCATGGTCGAGACCGCCTTTATGGGTGAGCATCTCCCCACCTCCCGAAGCAAAACGCGCCGAGGAAAAAGACTCTCCCATTGAACTCCCATCCAACCGTTGGATCCCGTATACGGACGGATCGGCTACCAAGGAAAGAAGCGGAGCTGGAGTTGTACTAGCAAGCCCGGAAGGAGAATATACTATACAAGATGCCATCGGCTTCAGGGTTTCCTGCCTCTAACAACCAAGCCGAATACGAGGCTCTCATATTTGGCATTGAGTTGGCCTCCTTCTATGGAGCAACTAAGGTGGCTGCTTTACTGTGACTCCCACTTGTTGTCAAACAAGTGAAGGGAGAATATAACACTCAAGATGTCACCCTTGCCAAGTATAGAGACCTGGTCCTAGATATGACGAAGAAAATGGAATTTTTCGAGCTCGAGCGAATAGGAAGGGAAGACAACCAAGTCGCGGACGTTCTATCCAAACTAGCCACCATGGACGTGTCTCCTTCGGAGACCAACCCATATGTAGTTTATGCCGAGGAACCCGCGTATGAAAGATTACAAGTCATGCTTCCGGACGAGGAAGAGAGATGCTGGATCGATGACTACATCGAATACATTGAGAAGGAGAAACTCCCGGAAGATGATGCTCGAGCCAAGCTTATCAAGAAGAGGTCTCCAAGATTCGTGGTGATGAACAGAGTCCTCTACCGAAGATCTTTCACGAAGCCCCTGCTAAGGTGTGTCTATCCCAAGGAAACCGAGAACCTCCTGGCAGAAGTACATGAAGGTGTTTGCGGCGGACACCCGGGGGCCAGAACCTTAGCTGACAAAATCATATCGCTAGGTTACTACTGGCCAAACCTAAGGGAAGACGCGCACGCCTATGTTCGAAAATGTGACAAATGCCAAAGGTTCTCTGACATTCCAAGACTACCTGCAGTCGAGCAAACACTTGTAATACCTACGTGGCCATTTGATATGTGGGGATCGACCTCATTGGACCCTTCCCACCCGCCCGTGGTAATTGCAAGTACGTGATAGTAGGCTGATTACTTCTCCAAGTGGATAGAAGCCAAGGCATTGGCCAAGATAACGGAAGAGAATGCGATCAACTTTGTTCATGACAACATCTGGTGCAGATTTGGCCTTCCACATACAATTGTTTCTGACCATGGACTCCAATTCTCCACGGCATTTACAACAGAATTGGGAAGAGTCAAAGTACGCCATGCAAAATCTTCGCCAGCGGACCCCAAGGCAACGGTCAAGCGTAAGCCGCCAACAAACCGGTCCTAACCGCCCTCACCAAGAATCTTGAAGGTCGCGAGGGTAGATGGTTGGACGAACTTCCCTAGCTTTATGGGCGTCCGCACAACCACCCGGGCCAACCTGGGAAACCCCATTCGCACTAACCTTCGGTTACGAGGCTATGGCACCAGCGAGAGATGGCCATCCCTACGATAAGGAACTCCCTTTATGACGAGCGAAGTCAACAAGGTCAATAGGCTCCTAGACCTGGACACGATAGATGAAAAATGACTAGGCTGCTTGAGATGAGGATGGTGAATTACAAGCAAAGGACCAAGGCATATCACGACAAGAGGGTCATCAAAAGAGTATTCCAAGTTGGCGATTGGGTACTTAGAAAGATCGAAGCCAGGTCGGAAGGCGAGAACGAGAACAAGCTCTCCCCCAATTGGGAAGGTCCCTATATCATCACTCAAGTCATCCGAGAAGGGACCTACGGATTGAGGACCAAGGAGGAAGGATCTCAAGCATCCATGGCATTCCGACAACCTTAGAAAATATTATCACTAGTCTAGTTTATTTTGCAATAGATTAGCTCTTTATTTTCGGTCTTTTATTTTCGGTCTTTTGTTTTCTTTTCGTCATTTTAGTTAATAGGATTGCAGTTCTATGTAATCGCATTTCAGTTCTACGAAAGCAGTTTCTTCCAAACATGCAAAGCAACTATCAGCTCTTCACCTCAGCACCGGAAGATGAGGACATTACTCCCGACTCTCCGATACACACAGCCAAGACCAAGGATCTTCCTTGGCACGATGGCTTCCTTGCTGCAGACCAAGGATTTTCCTTGGCACGATGGCTCACCAAGCGCCAAGACCAAGGATTTTCCTTGGCACGATGGCTCCACCGCCAAGACCAAGGATTTTCCTTGGCACGATGGCTTATCGGCCAAGACCAAGGGACCACCTTGGCACGATGGCTTACAACACATCTGTCAAGGTCCGCCTTGACTCGGGATACCAGCGGCCAAGACCAAGGAACCTCCTTGGCACGATGGCTTGACACATCCTGTCAAGGGTCCACCTTGACTCGAGGATACCAAGCGGCCAAGACCAAGGAGCCTCCTTGGCACGATGGCTTACAACCCTTCCAAATAAGGGTCCACCTTGACTTAGGAGACTAACGGCCAGACCGAGGACTTTCCTCGGCCTAATGGCTTGATAAACCTCCTACCATGAATCTACTCTGATTCAGGATTACAACATTCAAAGCCGAGGAAAACTTCCTCAGCCCAAATGAAGTACGAGTATAGTTACAGCCGAGGAATCTTTCCTCGGCCTAACCACTTACTCCACAAGGAAAGGGACCTTCCTCGGATCCCACCTTCCTAAGGCTAATGCATAGCATACCAAAATATAACCAAGTCAATGAAGTGACAAGAATAATGACAAAGGATTTTTCATTGATATTCAAATGGAATTACAGGTCCTATTGTCTATTACAAAAAGCAAAAAAGGAAAAAAAAGCTATCCTAAGATTGGTGCACATCATCAAAAGGCTTGTCCAGCCAGTCTTCAGTGATAGTGCCGGGGGGAGGAAGGACTGTTTGATTAGTGGAGGCATTATTTTCCCCGGTCCCTCCTTCCACCTCGGCCTCTAGGTCCTCAGGCTCGTCGGCGTCTTGGATCGCCTCCACCAGGTCTTTAATATTGCCGGGGACAACAGAAGCCGGCTTCCACACTTCCCTGCAAGCATGGGCATCCTTGGCAGCCATCAGCTCCATGTTGCTCTCAGAATAAGGGACCAAGTGATGGAGTGCCCTGACCTCCTCGGCATATTGATCCCTGCAAATTAGCTGGGCAATCTTGTTGATGTCCAGACCAGTGGAGGGATCAGCTAAAATGCTCCGGGCCAAGTGGAGATAGCCATCCTCAAACATGGTGGCTGTTTGCTCGTCCACAGCCTCTCTGAAGGCCGAGCTAGCCATCATCAGTTCTTTGAAAGCCGAGCTCTCCTTGAACCGAGCTACGGCCTCCTCCTCCCTAGCTGGAAGGGTAGCTTCCAGTCCTCGGCCTTGGCCTCGGCTTCATCGGCCTTGGTGCGGCTCGGCCTTATCGGCCTTGGCACAGGCAAGTTCTTCATTTTTGAGCGGAGATGTTCCTCGGCTTTGACCTTTCTTCCTCGGCCCTTTTTACCTCGGCCTCAACCTTGGCCTTGGCCGCCGCAAGCTCAGCATCCTTGGCCTCTAAAAGTTTAGCCAAGGAAGATTTGTCTTTTTCGCTCTTTGCTTGAGCTGCCTTGGCCTCATTCAGACGCCTTGTCTTCTTCTTGGCCAGCACATTCTCGTACGCCGTGACTGAAGCCAACTGAAAGAAAAATCATCGTTAAGAAGACAAATCCAATATCAAAGACAATAACCCAGAAAGGGATCAACATTTACCTCGGCGATCAAGAGTCCCTTGTGGCAAAGCACAGTATCCTCGTTGGGACCCTCTTTGCAAAGGGTTTCGTAAGCATCCTCGTCCATAGCCCTTTGGATAGGAGCTCGGCCCAATCTCACTAAGGGTCCCTCCCTTGCCAACAGGGGGAGTCCCCTAAGACGAGGAATACCGAGGGACATATTTTTGGCCAGCTCGTCGGCCTCTTCAACAGTCTTGACTGATTGAACAGTCAAGGGAGGGGGAGCATCAACAGTAGGGGCCGCACTGACGCTTGCCCGTTTGGCCGCCGGCTCCTCGGCGCTGGCACTTGGAGTTCTTTTGGAGCCTGACCTCCTTTGGACGAGGCTAGCATCCTCGGTTGCCTCTTCCTCGGCATCAACATGGAGGCTATGCCCCTCTACAGTTGATGGGTTGGTTTGGTTATCAGCAGCCGGTTCCTCGGCATTCACTTCCCCGTGCAATTTAAGGGGAAGGGGTTGGTCAGTCTGAACATTAAGGATGAGGTTACGTGCATTAGCATCCTCCTTCCTTTCTGTCAAGGCGGCTCTCTTGCTCAACCTCCTCTTCCTCTTCACAAGCTCTTGGGGACTAAGTCTCTCCATAGCTAAAGTTTCTTCTTCCTCGGCTGTTAAATCTGCAAGGACGAGGAAAGAGTTAAATACGGGCAGAGGAAACAAGCATTTGAAAAATACCAAGTAAAAAAAAAAAGAAAGAAATATTTACATCCAACTACGTCTACATCATCCAGACACTGATCCCGGGGACGTTCAGTATTGCACCTAATGCAATCCTCATGGAATACCAAGCCGGGATGAACAGTCCAGTCATTGAAGCGTCTCCCCCTCTTTACGGCGACAAGGGGAGATACCCCATCCTTTTTCCCCGGCATTAAACCCGCCTGAATGTAGTAATGGTCCGAGGACTCAATCACTGACCAATCAAGGACTCCCACCTCGGCAAATTCTTCCAGGCGTTTGATCAAGTCCTTGGTCCATTCATATTGTTGGACGGGGAACGAAGAGGTTGGACCTTTGCAAGGAGACTGGAACTCCCATCCTTGGCGGCTCTCCACTCTAATGACGTGGTTATCCCAACCAGCAACTTTGCTAGACATCGGGAGGAGCAACTTTGGTTTCTTGGAAGCACTCTTGATGACGAGGAGCCAGCTCTCCTTGACAAATTGGACATGGTAAAAATGCCTAAAGGCTCCCATGGTTGGCTCATATCCTAAGCTACGGCAAAGGATGATGAAGCTGACAAGGACCCGGGTACCATTGGCTCCTAGCATGGCCGGCACCGCCCTCACGTCGTCCAGAAATTCGCAGATGAAAGGATCCAGTGGAAGACGAAGTCCTTGTTGGAATTGTTTGAAGTAGAAGTGGACAAAATCTTGGTTGTAATAGAAGTCATCCTCTTCCTTCTTGGTCTTCAGCTCCATGTGGCCCATATAAGTTAGCCTGTACTCGGCTTTGTCTACCCCGTACTTGGAGTATAGCTTTTCCAGCATGGGATCCCCGGCTCTTGGGGTCCTCTCTTGCCTTTGTCCTAACCCTTGGCCTCCTCGTCCTCGGCCTCCTCTTCTTCGGGCCAAACGGCCATCAGTTTGTGCTTCCTCCACGAAAGCATCAACTATCTGAGTAGACGAGGAGGGTTCTCCCTCTTCCCGTCATATCTGCATAAAGACGAGGAGACAAAATTAGTGACCTCGTCCATGGCGATTTAGGACGGGGAAGGAGATTCCCCTCCTCGTCATTTAATAAGGCCGAGGAGGAGCCGTACCTCTCGGGCGCTCACGCATTTCAAGGATCGTAGGCCGGGTAGAACAGATCGATGTGCTCCATCATCTCGGCCCTATCCTCAAAAACTATAATGTTGGGAGAACCGAGACTCAATCCTATCTATTCTTGTGGAGTCGGGTATTGGAGGAATAGACGAGTTCGACCATAACCTCTTAACCGCTTGCTTACATCATCCGAGTGAGCATCAACCATGGACCTCTCTCTCTACGATAGACCCTCAAATTTCCGTATGATATCCATAACGGAATCGGGAGAATGGTCCCAAGATCGAGCCATTTCTAAGGGGAATCAAAAACGAAGGGGAGTTCATTCAATATTCCGAAATTTCATATAAAATACAAAGAGAACTAAAGAATTGAAGTTTTTAAAATTTTTTTATCAAGAAAAGCTTCAACCTTCAACAATGGCAGTCCATTTTCTTGGCACATTCAAAATCCTTCCTAAAAACCCTAGAAATCGCAAAGTAATGGACGGATTACGCAGAAAGGGAATGATTTCATACCCGATTGAGAAGAAGTGGTCGGAATCACGGCTACTGACAAGCTCGCCGGGAGAGAAAGCTTCGCCAGCTGGGTAGAAGAAGATCGGAGAATCGTTGTTAAACCTTGCGTTCGTTCGTCAATATGCTCTCAAAAACTTGGAAGTGTGTAAAGGTTTAAATTGAAGGGGTTTTAGTTTTTATACCCCTCCAATCCGGGTTAACCCGTGGGTAAAGCAAAGATCCAGGTCCGGCGTCCCAAGAATTAAATGCGAAATGATGGGTTCAAGGCGTGACAAGACTGGGGGGCCCCAGAATGGCAACCGTCAGTTATATGAAGCGACGCCGAGGACACGTGTCAAACCCGTTCGTATTCTATATGACGAGGACGAGATGACTTTCTACTCGTCCTAAGCCGAGCTAGAAAGTCGGGGGCCACTGAACAGTATAAACCGAGATACGAATATGGGTTTGCTCAAGCTGGGCCTAATTAAATTGGGCCGTGAATATTATCTAAATAACCAAGTATCTGGGTCGGGTAAGGTTTTCCTTATACGACGAGGAACGTTCAACTCAGCCTTATGTCTACATGTTTGGGCCGTTGTGCAGCAAGAGACGAGGAGAATCAAGTTCTTACCTCAGCATTTCACCACTATGACGAGGAAATAAAATCATTTACCTCGGCATATCTCCGAACCGGCCAATCTCTAATAACGAGGAAGCAGAATCATTCATCTCGGTCTATCAGATAAGGCCGAGGTAAAAAGTTTGTGTTCCTCGGCTTTCCGGTTAGCAGAACGTACAGTCCTTATACAACAAGGATTACACAGTTGTGATCCAATCAGGATTACAATTACCAACATCAATTCAAGTCAAACAATGACTCCTTAACATATATAATTCTCTTAGGATTATATCTTATCTCTTTACAAGTTCACTCCAACATGAATTCTATCAATCCATTCCTATAAATACAAGCCCCATGGCTCATTATTCGGTACGTTACTTTTTACATTGGAGAAACTCTGTCAATTTGATTTCTCTAATATCCACCGTGAACTTACTCTCACGCCGGAGGGCCTTTAGCCGGATCCGCCCCGGCTTAGTTTACGTGTTTTCTCTTATTTTCAGGCCTTGCAATCGCCGGAGCATTCAACGCTTGGATTTGGGCTGTTTTGACGATTTTGGCATCATCAGGGCCGATTTTTTTTTTTTTAGTGTTTTAGGGCTTGATTTTACATTTTTTTTTTATTAAATCAGGATTTTTTGATATTTTCATCCAAATAATTCTTCAAATTAAAAAATACTCTAAGAAACAAAGGAACTAATTTGTAATGATTATTGATTTTAAGGAGTCAGATGCAAAGTTTAAATATAAAATGTTCAAATTTTTTTTTTCCAAAATAATTAATATTATCTTATTCTAAAATAATTAATATGCGGAGGACCGGAATAAATATATTTTTATTAATTTTCATATTAAAAAAATAATATTTTTTATGTTAAAAAATAATTAATGTTCGTATACTGGTTTTAAAAATAAAATAATTTTAAAAATAAGAAAAGCTTTAATTTTTTAAAATTTTAAAATTAATTTATTTTAAAAAAATGTTTTAGTTTTTTTTCAAAAAAATAAATTGTCTTTATAAATATAAAATTTTGATTTATAATATTCCTTATTTTTTTAGTTTTCAAATGTATTAAAAAACTGAAAATTTTAATTATTTAATATAATGTTAATATATTTAGAACATTAACTATTTTTGAACATAATAATAAAAAAGAAATTAATTTTGTTTTGTGACATAAAAAGTAAAAAAATATTTTTTTTCAAAACTTTTAATTATTTAATAATTAATATAATGTTAATTATTTTGGGAAAAGAAATAAATATTACTATTTAAAAAAATAATAATATTTTTATTTTTTTAATATAAAAATTAAAAAACATATATTTATTTCGGATATTGATTATTTTAGAATTAAGATAATATTAATTATTTTGGGAAAAGAAATGAATTTTGAATACTTTATATTTAAACTTTGCATTTGACTCCTTAAAACTAATAATCATTACAAATTAGTCCATTTGTTACCTTTTCTTTAACTTAACGGATTATTTGGATGGAAATCGTCAAAAAGCCCTGATTTGATCAAAAAATGTGAAGTCATACCCTAAATCGCTAAAAAAAAAAGTCAGTCATTTGAGACTTCAGACCCTAATTTGTAACTAACCCATTTATTAATTTATTAATGGTGAATGAAAAATTTGTTTCCGTAGATAGTAGTGAATGAAAAGTTTGTTCGCCCGAACAAAATTGATATGTGAAATACACGTTAGTTTATATTCCCTCCGTTTCAATAATAAGTTCACCATTTTGGTCTCGACATGCAAATTAAGAAAATTGGTGAGTGGAGAAAATGTTGTGAGTGTAATAGTAAAATAGGAGAGAGAATGAGTGGAGGAAATAGTAAATTTAAAAAATATTGTGTGTAATAGTAAAATATGAGAGAGAATGAGTGGGTGGAATAGTAAAGATTTTTTGTCATTTTAGAAAAGGTGAAGCTTTAAACGGGACACCCATTTTGGCAAAAAGTGAAGTTATAAAATTCTTTTTTAAATAAAATATATTCAACAAAAATATACTCCCTCCGTTCCGGCCGACTTAGGATTTTTTGAAATGGCACGAGGATTAAGGAAAAGGTAAATGTTGTGAGTGTAATTTAAAAATAGGAGAGAGAATGAGTGGAGGGAATAGTAAATTATAATGGTGTTGTGAGTATTAAAATAATGTAGGAGAGAGAATGAGTGGAGAGAATAGTGATTTAAGGTTTCCATTTTGGGCCGTCCTAAGTCGGGTGGGACACCCAAAATGGCAAAAAGTCCTAAGTCGGTCGGGACGGAGGGAGTATAATGCCATTGAAACTTTTTCCATTTTATTAAATGATTTATTGTTGAAAGTAATGAAGGAGTAATAATAAATAATGAGAATATTGATATTTTAATTATGAAGTTGGTATAATAACTATGTTTCTTAAAACTTGTGAAAACTTTAAAAGTGACAAATATTTCAAACTAAAGGGAGTATACTATATAATTATTAAATTTTTTTAAAAAATCTTATAAGAATTAATAATAATTTTAAAAAATATAATTTTGAAGACACTTATACAAGATCATTTATTTTGAAATTATAAGATCATTCATTTTGAAATACAGGTGATACCACATCACTAAAATAATTTTATCTTCTTTTTTTTTTTAATTTTTTCCTTCCATTTCCTATCAACTTCTTAAGTCAAAAAAAAAAAACATTAATATAAATATCCTATTTATTTTCAGATCTAAAAATAAAATTTTATTTGCCTCTTAAATAAGTGTTTACCCACAAGAGAATAACCCAATAAAATACGATACGATGGACTACTTTAATGAACCTAGTTAATTTCTTAACGGACTGGCTGCTAACTAATAAAACCCACCCGAAAATAACCTGAAATAACCCTAAACATTATATGAACCTTCTACCAAATTTGAAATCTAAATTTCCATTTAATCCTCAATCTTTCTATGTCGCTTTTGAATTCCAAGACCAAGATTTTACGACTAATTCATCAACTATACTCATGCTTATATGTACAAGATATATTCAATAATTCTAATTGTATAAGAACCCAATCCGTCTTGGCCCAAAGCCGCACCAAAGTCAAACCTCACTTGACCCAAACCTCGGATCAAAACTGCCTAAGCCAAACCGCACCCCAAACTGCATCTGTGCCAAACTGGCTGATCCAACCCGATCAAGCCAAAACCGCACCAAAGAAACCTCATTTGAGAAACCGCCTCAGTCAAACCTCTTGAGACAACCCGCACCAAAAATCATATCCGTGCCAAACCGCACAGCCAAAACATCCTCAACTCAACCCAATCCGTCCATCCAAACCGCCATGGTAGCGGAAGCTCCAAAGCTTAGGGAGCGAACAAAGTTTAACATCGATGAGTATGAAAGCGTTCCTTAATTTCTTTGATTTTGATATCAGTATTCAAAACAAGCTTAAAATGGAGAATTTAATGAAAATTTTATTTTAAGTATACTTTCTGAAGAACAAATAAATAATAATGTATGAGTAAAAAACTAAGTATGGGTATTTTTATTTTAGTTTTTGGAAATACAAAAAAGGAGTACTCCCTCCGTCCCACCTCACTTGACACCCAAGAGGTGGGCACAAGAACTAAGAAAAAAGAATAAAATAAAAAAAATGTGTGGTAGAAAATGAAGAGAGAGAATGAGTGGGATAAATAGTAGTGTTGGTTGAATAAATTGAGTGGTGGAAAATGAAGAAAAAGAATGAGTGGTGGGGTCCATCTAATATAAAAATATAAAAAGTAGGTTATTTCTGGGAGGTGTCAAGTGAGCTGGGACGTCCCAAAATGAAAATAAGTGTCAAGTGAGCTGGGACGGAGGGAGTATACAATGTCCATGATATGAAAAGTTGATAGCTTTTAAATGTCAAAAACAAAATCTTCTGTTTTGCTATATAAAAAAAAATAAACAAGTTTTATCTCCAAAAAAATACAATAAAATTTTGACATGTTTGTCAAATACCTAATTCAATAAAATTTGACAATATTTTTTTGAGATTATATTATTGACAACTTGAAAATGGTCAATAATACAACTAACAAAATTTACTTTTCTCTTCTCTAATGAACTTAATTACAGGTTACTTAGTGGTATTTTTTTTCTTTTTCACAATTCCTTCATTGTTTAAAGAATATTGAGTGCAATAAACGTTTTTGGCTTCCAACTGATAAATTTACATGTCGCTTCCTCTGGCTGAATTGTCTATAAGTGGAGGCTAACCTTCAATGAAAATGAATGTTCAGAAAGTCATTCTAATAGTAGTGTGTATTTTTAAATGAGACTATTTTTTTAATAATAATATAGTTTTAAATGAGACAAACAAATATATTATTCAACATAAGGCATGAAAATTTAAAACTAATATAACAATCTAATATTGGTGGAGTATGTAGAGTATAGTAGTGAACATATTAATAAGGGAAGAAAATAATTGGAATGGAGTAGTATGTCCCAATAATAAATATGACTTAACAAGAGTCAATGCCGATTTTTATCAAGCTTATTTATTGGAGCTCATTTATTGGTGAGAAGAACTTAATCCTTGAATATTTGAACGTCGTCAATTTTCTTTGATTGATTCTTATGTCATGTCTATAAACAAAAATCATATGCAATCTTTATACAATTGAAATTCTTTTAAGGAAACGTGTTTTCGATCGTGGTCAACTTTATGTTGCTTTCTCTAGAAGCTCCATTCGTGTTGCTCTTCATATTTGAAAATCCAATTCTGCAGAAGATAGTTCATCCGACAAATATACTATGACGGTTGTGTTTCTGGAGGTTTTCCAAAATTTGTAATACATATCTCTTATCCCTACTTACTATTAATTGCTTTCTTAATATATATATGAATTTGTAGTTGTATGTGTTGTCTTCATGAATATCAATACTATTAAATTTTGTATATTTTGTTTACGGATGTATATGAAACATGTTAATTTGTAATGCTCTTTTTGTGTTTAATTATCATTTTTTACTTTTTATAAATAGAAAATTTTATATCTTGTCGTGCATCGCACGGGTGATGCACTAGTATCTTCTTAAATCATCAACATATGCATCTTCAATATGTATCTTCATTTATAAATATCATTAAGAAATGGTTAAACAACGTTTGTTTCAAAGAATTTCATCATCTTTTGTTTCTTCATTCATAAATATCTACATTCATTGTTCGCAGTCTCAAATTTCATTAAATACATCTATATTAGCCGATAATTACAAATCATTTGTCTGGATAGAACTTGAATCCTTCTAAAATATGGTATTTTTTTCTTACATATGTATATACTTCAAATTTTCCTTAAATAAATTCATGTATAATAGAATTTTACACTAAATTAAACCTATGTTTTCAAAATAATTCTATGTTTATAATATAGTGCCATGTGAAATGCATATATTTACATGAACCCACATTTTAAAATAAGATAGATTATCAAGATCTAAAATATATCTAAAGTACAATTAATTAAATACTTTTTCACATATTGTTGAAATTCATCGCCTGTGTTTTTTATCAAACTATATTTTACGTTCAAGATCTCATAAATTTCTTCTAAAAATGTATATCGACATTTGGATTTTTTGTATAATTACAATTAATTAAATACTTTCACATATTGTTGAAATTCATCGCCTGCGTTTTTTTTATCAAACTATATTTTACGTTCAAGATCTCATAAATTTCTTTTAAAAATGTATATCTACATTTGGATTTTTTGTATAATTAACTTCAATCACCTTTGTTTTCCCAATAAATACGATCTTATATTTTGCAGAGGTTTTAAAATTCAATATATTGTCATCAACAATAAAACTCATTACTGCATATAAACATTCTTCGTTCAACATCTCAACAAATTTTCAAGCACGCATGTACTCTCATTATTGCATGGACTCTCACTCCCTATTGGAAATAATTTATTCTATTTTATACAAATAATATGAAATCAAATATATACTAATGGGATATACATCACCATAGTGAAAAATACATTCATACTGTACTCGGTTGATGTTGCAAACCAATTAAAACAAAGGAGGCATTGTTTGTACTTTATAACGTAAAAAATGGAATAGTTACTCGAGATACTAAATGTTGATGTTATTTATAGGCAGATTTGTTATGCTTTCTCAAATATCTATGCTGAAAAATGTGTTCTAAAACTGTGATTTCAAGTTCAAACCAGGATACCAGAAATTAGTTTCTAGACTCTTCAATAATCAGCTATTCTCCAAAATATTCCAATTAAAAGTCATTAAATGGCTTTAATTAGCTTGTATTAAATGCTGTTCAATAATAAATTAATAATTAATATTGCATTTATTATTTGAGATTGAATGCTTAAGGCAAATGAATCTGGTCGAAATTGTGTCTAGGTGAGAGTTTTGGAGGAAAAGTGCTCTAATGACTTCATCTTTTATATAGTAATAGATGTCAAATTACGATAATATAAAACAATGAGTAGGTCTGCTGAGAAACGCGTTTCTCCGTCCCTTATGGAGAAACGGGGCTTGGTTTGTCGCGCGACATACATAAACAGTTTCTGGATATCCTATTCAAAGCTTCTGGATATCCAGAACATTGAATATGGATATCCAGAAGCTTTGAAAAGGATATCCAGAAACTAAAATATTTTTTCTGGATATCCTTTTCAAAGCTTTTGGATATCCAGAACATTGAATATGGATATCCAGAAGCTTTGGAAAGGATATCCAGAAAAAATATTTTGGTTTCTGGATATCCTTTTCAAAGCTTCTGGATATCCATATGCAATGTTCTGGATATCCAGAAACTGAGGAAGTGATATTCAGTTGTTGTGGCTAAGTATGTCGCGCGACAAACCAAGCCCCGTTTCTCCATACGCGACGGAGAAACGCGTTTCTCCCCAAATTTTGTGTAAAACAATAGACGGAAGACAAAATTAAAACCATAGCTCGAACCATTTTTCAAAATATATTGAAATTACGTCAAATATACACTATCCATTTCATGTGTGTGTTGATCAAAATTTTGAACATAATAACTAAGAAATAATAGTATAATAAAATGAGAGAAAATGAGTGGAGGAGGTGTTGAGTATAAAAAAGTAAAATTATAATTTTTTGTCATTTTGGTACTTCTGTATACAATAAACAAAATATCATAATCATTTTAATAATAAAATATTTAAATTATCTCAATTATATACAAAATTAGACTCTATTTATAAAGAAAAAGAATTTATAAATATTTTTAATATTTTATCCAAATAATCTAATTTTTAAAATTACAAAATGCACACATGTAGCTCGAACCAATTTTCGTTCATAAATTTGTTTACAAATTGAACTAAAATTACCAATTTGGTTCATCAAATTGCAAAGGAACCAATTTTGGTTCACATTAATCAAGGTCTTAATACTACTAACAAAATTAAAAACTCAATTTTTTAAATAAAAAATGCAATCTAATTTAATAAAAAAAATTAATTTAAAATAATTGTCGATTTTGATTCAAACCCATTGAATTTTCTAGTTTGCCCTTACATTAAAATTTGTTTGATTTTATCAATTGTGTTATTGAGAGCAGTAGTAATGTAAGGGAGATGAGCAATACATAAAAGTAAAATTGGTACTATCATTATTAAGTTATTAAGTTGTAGTAATAATTATGTTATTTTATTAAATTTTATAAAAAATAAAAAAATGAAATTTATTTTGAATCGGCGAAAGTCCATTAATTGTGGACTAAAATATTCATTTTGACTATACAAAAGGATTGCTAGTTGCACTTTAACAATACAATAGTTGAATTGTTCAACGATTAAGATTTAATCTCTTACAAATGAATATTGATAGAGTATAGTATAATTGATAGAGTATAATATGATTACTAGATAAATATGGAATGTAGATATTTGTGTAACAAATATATTTAGGATGTATATCCTCTTAGTATGGTAGGTAGATCATTCCTAATTGATAGGAAGAGGACTCTTGTATATATACACGTTATACTCCTAATGAGAAGGCAAGGTTTACGTTCCTTTATGGTATCAGAGCCTAAACCCTAGCCGCCCTAATACTCCCTAGTCCTCTTCTCGGTCCTTTCTCCTTTCCGTTTTCATGGCTTCCACCCCCCTACATCCGGCTTTCACAGTCGGAAACATCAAAAACTTTCTCCCTCTTGTTCTTGATACCGAGTCAGGGAAGTATGCTACATGGGCAGAGCTGTTTGAGATCCATTGTCAAGTGTATGAGGTGCTTGACCACATCATCCCTCCTAAGGTCGATGCCAAGAACAAAGCGGCTGAGCCCACAGCCGCCGAATTGGCGTTATGGTCTCGTTTGGATGCCCTTGTCTGTTGGACAATTGTGTAGGCTTCTCAAGAACTTAACTAGAAACTTAACAGAAAAGGATAACGGAGATTGGAAACAAAGGAATTCAAGTCGAGTCTTGTATTTAATACAATCTCCGTAAGAAGTTATTGCCCCGCACAGGTGCTTACGGTTTATATGGCAATCTTCTAGTAAGATAAAACGACTTACAAGTAAATGATAGGAGCACTCCAAATCAATTACTCTAACGAACAACACTTTGTTTTGAACTTTGGACTTTGAAGGATTGAATGCAACAATATGCAATGATTTGGGTATGTTAATCTATCTTACTAGAGGGTAGGAAGGGTCAGAATACTGTATATTTTGATTGAAATTCGGAGGGGAAGTATATAAAGAGAGTCAAAGGGTTTGGTGGCTTTTCCCTTGAAAAATCACAACTTTTCGGGTATAACAGTACTTTGCACGGCCGTGTCCAATGAACTGCACGGTCGAGTGGCAAGGCAAGGCACGGTGCACGGCCGTGTCCTAGACACTTGCACGGCCGTGCGTAGCTTCTTCGGCACTGCTCGTCGACCCCTTTAGCCACAACAAGTCCACACCAATTTTGGGACCAACCCAAAACACACTTTGACCCAATATTTAAGTTACAAATCATTTGTCATTAATTTCTCATTCACACGGAAATGGTTTTGAGACATTAAATGAGTTATATATAATCTACAACTAATGTAGATTACCATTTGTAACTAGTTCCGTTAACACATAACGAACTTCCGTTAGAAACTAGATCAACGTTAAGTTAAACTTAACTTTCCGTTATCCATTTCCAACAATCCCCCACATGAATGACAATTAATGCATGTATGCAAATTCGTCCAAAGTTTCGGCGAACTATTATTACATCGGGATAGATAGCTTGTGGCCTTGAATCTTCTCTAGTGAAATATTATCGGATATACTAGCCATTTGGTAGCGAGTCGCTTTGAACCAGCTGATCGTCTGGGTGTATACCAAGACAATAATACTCACATAATAACAGCTCTAACAATTGTTGTTCTCACGTTTTGTCCATTTTGGCCCTGGACCGTATCTCATTCATAAGCGTTCATTTAGAGGCGGCCTTATTACCTCTCTCTTTATATAGGTGATTCTCACTATAAGGAGTATCATGCACTACTCCACCCGTAGGTATAGAAATCATTAAAAGTTTTCTCAACTTATCCTCACCACTGCCGTACGTGCTAGTACTTGGACGTTCGGGAATGAGTATTCAACATCTCTAGGTTAATAAGCCGAGTTGTTGTTTCCAAGTAACTCTACTAGAACTTATAACTTGGTTGTCTCATTGAACCAAGGGTCCGGGATCTCCATTTCTCAAGGTTGAGTGTCCGCTATAAGTTCTTTTGTTGTGGGTTTTTAAACCCATTCCCTTAACAGCTTATACGCTTGATCTTTATTACTACCCTTAGGTAGACGGATCCGAATTTGACTTCACATGGCTAGTTGTAACAGTCGCATTTTGAGATCAATTGTACTATGATAGTGTGTCTAAGACCATTATGTCTAGACTTACCATGACGTTCTACACCTTTTCCTAATTTTTCATTGTCGTCACAATGCCTTAGGTCATGTAGACACAAGCTTATTCCACGAAGGAATATCTTCTAAGACCATTCAACTTACATAGGAATTGTAATCTTTTAATCATAAGTATATCCTTAAGTACACCAAGTACTTATGATTATACTAATCCGGTGATTGATTACAATTACAATTAGACCTTTAGTCTATCTAGAATGATCAGTCCCTTCGAGTGATCAAATTTTTTTTATCGGTCAGTTTCTTTAAGTGGTTATTATCTCTGTACCGTTCAGACTTCCAAAGTATTCAGTATCTCTAAGTGGTTTGACCTCCTTAGAGTCTACCTTTCAGAGATCTACTTTACAGAGATTACCTCTCAAGAATCTACCTTACTAGAGTACACCTCTCAAGAATTTATTTGAACTTTCGAAGTACTTTTTCAAGATAATGGGATTGTGAAGGAACTAATCCTTCAGATGTTCTAGAGATCTTTATCTCTAATATAACATCGGCTAATCCCATATCTTTCATGTCAAAGTTCTTTTTTAACATGTCTTTGGTATTCATGATCAATTCATGACTACCATTGTTATCCACGTAAGGGACGTACTATTAACAAATGATTCGTATGTTCTTTTAATGTATGTAGACACATTTGTCACATTCATTAATCTTGAATCCATTTGATAACATAGTTCTATCGAACTTCTTATGCCACTGTTTAGTTGCTTGTTTAGTCCATATGAATACACAAGTAGATCCAACACGGTTGTGCGACATAGAACGCTCTGTTGTGTCATTTTGGATAATCTTGCATGAATCATAATGTCCTTTTGACAACTATCCTGGCTTTCTACTTATCAACAGATCCATAGGCTTTATACTTTCTTTTTAAGAATCCAATTGCAACCTAATGGTTTGCAACTTGGAGGGAGATCTACCAATTCCCAAGTATTATTAAGCATTATGAATTTTTATCTCATTATTAATAGCCTCTTTCCAGAACGAACTATCCGGACCAGATAACGCTTCCTTAACAGTTGCTGATTCGTTTTCCAACATAAATGATAGAAAATCAGGACCAAAAGACTTTTCCACTCTTGCCCTTTTACTACGTCTAGGTCCTTTATCTTCCACTTGAGATGGACCGTTTGTAGTCTAATATTTGAAGGTTTCATCCTTGGTACATCTAGTTTTGCAATCCAACGGTTCGCATAGGAAGATCAACCATCTTCCAAAATAGAATAGGATGCATTTGTCCTTCAACTGTATCTTGGTTTTTCTTTTTATTAAGAAGACCACCACCGTTTCTATAAATTTTCTTATTAAAATTTATGCATTTCCCATCATTTCAAGGAAGTATATTCTCAAAGAATATAACATGTCTTGCTTAAGTATTTCTACTTTAGCCGAATACCCCCACAGTTTAGGTATTTATAAAACAGCTTACGAATACTTCAAATTCGTTAGGAGTTTTTATCATCAAATAACTTCCACATATATGATGATCCATTCTTTTAACTGTTAACAGTTTAACAGTTTCTGTTAATACTAGAAGTTCATATCAAATAGAACTTATGTATTTAGCTTGTACCCCCACACTTGAGGTGTACCTCCACATATCAAATATTTTATGAATATCCTAATTCATATTTAATATTTTCCTTTTATGTGAAGTCATTTAATTGTAATAACCATGTTATCTACAATGTATTTCATCTCCTTGAGATGAACCGATGACATAGTCATAACTATGTTTTAAGAGAGGTCTCTTAAACCATTTTCCTTGGTTGAAGAATACTGCATTGCCAATGGAAACGTAATCCATGGTTTTTGGGTCCTATCTTAACCTCTTTAGGTTTAGATATTTCTACCTTTGCTAGGTATACCCACATAAGACGGAACTTATCAATAAGGAGTTCACCATCTCCTTAAAAGTTCTATCTTCCTTTTTCAATTGATTTGAGTGTGTAAGAAGCATTCGTTTGATAAATAAGTGTCAGCGTCCCAACAATTATTTTTCAAACGGTACTACATACTAACCACCTCTATCACTTCGAAACTCTTAATTGCTAATTAAGATGAATCACAAACCTTATTGTTTACTTAAAACTTTAAGGTTTTACTATTCCAAAAGACGAACTTTTGCATTATCAAATGCAATCATAAATAGAAGTAAAGAACTATCTATTTACTATCTCTGGTTTGAACTGATTTCTACAAAAGAAATCACAATTGATTTTGCGAGTCAAATTTTATTTTAGGTAGTAATTTTAAATTAACTCGTCGACTTAGTGAATTTAAATTTACACGACCTAAATGAACACGCCATAACAATTGGAACACTTCAAACCAAGTAAATAAAATCTGAAATTTTATTCTTCGCACTTAGGCAGATAAACAATTACAATTTAAGGAGTCCTTCAACAAGGTACCCTTTACTAACACAACAACCACTTTTGGTCAATTCAATCTTATGCCCCTAGGCTAAGTTGATCAAAGTCCAATGGAACATTTCTATCTTCATTCACATTGGCTTGAAGAGGGTTTCCATCTTGGTTGTTGATTCTAGGATGTCGACATTCCCTAGCCATATGCCCGGATTTGCCGCAATTAAAACAACTACCTTTGACCTTCTTGGCGGTCCTCTTCACTTTCCCGGTTTTCTTTCTCTTGTTTCCGGTACTTCTTTCCACCAAGTTCACTTGCGGTCTTTTAGTCACAATACACATAGTATTGTGCATCTCGAGAAAGGCCCAAAGTTCTCTCGCGGTCTTTATGCCACAACACACCTTGTATTGTGTGTAATCCAAGCCATTAAGAATATAATTGCGACACAAGAAATCGTTGTGATTCCAAGTATCCAATTCATTCTTTGCTTTGGATTCATCCTCGTCGGATATCAATGGTGGATATTCCCAAAGAAATTGCACCAATTTTAATGTTGTCAAATAGACCAACATTTTCTGTTGCCACCTTTTAAAGTTCATCCCGGTAAGAATACTCGGTCTTTCCGCATGTACGAACACATGAGACGGAGGGAGAGCATTAAGAGGTGCAACCCTTGAGGTTGTACGTGAAGGAGGTTTCTTACCATGAACCGGGTGAGACGGTGTAACATTGTTGAACGTAGCGTCACCTTGAGAAGGAGGCGTCACATTCCCTTGACTTGATTCTGTGGAGTCTTTCTCATTTGCCATCTCTTGAAGATCTTGAAGAAGCGCAAATAACTTCTTACGATTGTTGGACAATTGTGTAGGCTTCTCAAGAACTTAACTAGAAACTTAACAGAAAAGGATAACGGAGATTGGAAACAAAGGAATTCAAGTCGAGTCTTGTATTTAATACAATCTCCGTAAGAAGTTATTGCCCCGCACAGGTGCTTACGGTTTATATGGCAATCTTCTAGTAAGATAAAACGACTTACAAGTAAATGATAGGAGCACTCCAAATCAATTACTCTAACGAACAACACTTTGTTTTGAACTTTGGACTTTGAAGGATTGAATGCAACAATATGCAATGATTTGGGTATGTTAATCTATCTTACTAGAGGGTAGGAAGGGTCAGAATACTGTATATTTTGATTGAAATTCGGAGGGGAAGTATATAAAGAGAGTCAAAGGGTTTGGTGGCTTTTCCCTTGAAAAGTCACAACTTTTCGGGTATAACAGTACTTTGCACGGCCGTGTCCAATGAACTGCACGGTCGAGTGGCAAGGCAAGGCACGGTGCACGGCCGTGTCCTAGACACTTGCACGGCCGTGCAGAAGCTTCTTCAGCCTGCTCGTCAGCCCTTTAGCCACAACAAGTCCACACCAATTTTGGGACCAACCCAAAACACACTTTGACCCAATATTTAAGTTACAAATCATTTGTCATTAATTTCTCATTCACACGGAAATGGTTTTGAGACATTAAATGAGTTATATATAATCTACAACTAATGTAGATTACCATTTGTAACTAGTTCCGTTAACACATAACGAACTTCCGTTAGAAACTAGATCAACGTTAAGTTAAACTTAACTTTCCGTTATCCATTTCCAACATTGTCAAGCAGTGGATATATGGGACAATCTCTCCTGATCTTTTGCAGACGATCTTGGAACGTGGCTCGACCGCTAAGAAAGCGTGGGACAATCTCCAAGGTGTGTTTCAGGATAACAAAAATTCAAGAGCTGTTTACTTGGAGAATCAGTTCTCTCAAGTTCTCTTGGATAATTTTGCCGATGTGTCGGCATATTGCAAAGAGCTTAAGTCCATCGCCGATCAACTTGCCAATGTTGGAGCACCCGTTTCTAACAACCGAATGGTACTCCAGGCAATTGCAGGGCTGAGTGAGGGCTACGAAAGCGTGGCCACGTTTATCCAGCAAAGTGATCCCTTGCCCAACTTTTATGAGGTCCGTTCCCGGTTAATCTTGGAGGAGACTCGTAAAGCGAAGCATGCGGCAATGGCGGCAGGGGTCTCTAGCACAGCTCTCATGGCGTCGAGTAATGGCACGGATGAGAGTGGATTTCGTGGTGGAACAGGTCATGCTCAGAATAGACAAGGAGGAGGACGTGGTAGGCGAACTCTGTCCAACAAGAATTCAAGCCAAAGCTCGGGTGCTCTGTCCAGCGGTAATGGCAGTCAGGCCGGCGGTGCAAGGCAGCAGGACAACGGCCGACAACAGAATGGAAGAGGTAGGGGTAAAGGTACCCCTAATCCGAATCAACAGTCTAATCGGCAGTGGCAGCAACCTCCTTGGTGGAATTATTCTTCAGGCTGGGCACCACCAGGAGGTTGGGCATCTCCTCCATGTCCCTATCCCACAACTTCATGGGCACGTCCACAAGGCAATTCTCAGACAGGTGTCTTGGGTCAAGGTCTGGTACAGGCATATAATGCACAGGGTCCAAGTTCTTCTTACGTACCCACGGACATAGAGGCTGCAATGCATACGATGTCCCTTAATGTGCCAGATGAAAATATTTATATGGACATCGGAGCGACTTCACACATGACAGGAACCTCAGGTACTCTCTCGTCTTATTTTAATTTGAGCAATTTAAATAAATCCATAATTGTTGGTAATGGTGCATCTATTCCTATTCTTGGGTATGGACAACAAACCTTATCCCCACCCTATCCACCCCTTAAATTGTCCAATGTTCTTCATGCTCCAAAATTAATCAAAAATTTGGTGTTTGTCCGTCGTTTTACTACTGACAATAATGTGTCATTGAGTTTGATCCTTTTGGGTTTTACGTGAAGGATATGCGGACGGGGTACAAATCATGAGATGTGAAAGCAAGGGAGATTTATATCCAATCACAAATGCCTCCGGACCTCAAATAAATTCTCCGTCTACCTTTTCTGCTTTTTCTAGTTTATGGCACAATCGTTTAGGACATCCGGGAGCACCAGTTTTTCGCTCTCTTTGCACTAATAAAGTTATTGATTGTAAGACTTCTAAATTGGATGGTATTTTTGATTCTTGCGTTTTTGGCAAGCATGTTAAATTGTCTTTCTCTCCCTCCAATTCATGCACTTTATTACCGTTTGATATCCTTCATAGTGATTTGTGGACATCTCCTGTACCGAAGCTCTTAGGCCCTGAAATACTATGTCTTGTTTCTGGATGATTTTACAAATTTTTTGTGGACCTTTCCAATCGGAAAAAAATCCGAAGTTCCCCATCTTTTTCTCGTTTTTAGTAGATTTGTATTGACACAATTTGAGCGTCGCATTAAATGTTTTCAATGTGACAATGGGCGGGAGTTTGATAATGAACAATTTAAGTCGTTTGCTCATTCTAATGGGATGGTTTTTCATTTATCTTGTCCTCACACTTCTCCCCAAAATGGGAAGGCCGAGAGAAAAATTCAAACTATTAATAATTTGGTTCGCACTCTCCTTGCCCATGCATCGTTGCCTCCATCTTTTTGGCATCATGCATTGGCCATGGCCACTTACTTGTTAAATATTCTTCCCATTAAAAGTTTACAAAATCAGTCCCCCACTCACATTCTATATAACCGAACTCCGTCTTATAAACACTTAAGGGTTTTTGGTTGTTTGTGTTTTCCCCTTACCCCGTCCGCTCAAATAAACAAACTCGAGTCTCGGTCATATCCGTGTGTGTTTCTTGGGTACCCTCCGAATCATAGAGGTTACAAGTGCTATGATCTCTCCACACACAAAATAATTATTTCGAGGCATGTTGTGTTTGAGGAGAAACAATTTCCCTTTGCAAATCCACCGTCACAATCTCTTGATTATTCTTTTTTGGACAAAGATATACACCCCCTGGTCCATCATCTAAATGCCATCCAGTCTTCTAGCAGCCCAGGCCCAATCACCGCGGGTTCTCCTCCCAGCCCAGTCCCAGCGGTTGATGCTCCAAGCAGCCCAACTAACTTTTCTCCCTCCGGTACCCCACTGGCCCAGAGGCACCTAAGCCCAATTGTTGTCCCTATCCAGCCAAGCCACACTTCTCCAGCCCACTCTCCCACGGTTCAGCCCCCTGCTCAATCTGTACCAACAACCGGCCCATCTCTGCCAAATACTTCTACCAACCGAATGACCACTCGCAGCATGCATGGGATTCACAAACCCAAGCAACATCTTAATCTTCTTTCTTCAGTTTCCCCGTCTCCCCTTCCATCTAATCCCAAGTCTGCATTGTCCGACCCAAGCTGAATGCGGCCATGTTAGATGAATTTAATGCTCTCATTAAAAATAAGACATGGGAGTTAGTTCCCAGATCCTTCTAATGTGAATGTCATTCGGTGTATGTGGATTTTCTCTCATAAATTTAATTCTGATGGTTCTTTTGAGAGGTATAAGGCCCGTCTTGTAGGTGATGGAAGGTCACAGCAGGTGGGAGTGGATTGTTCAGAAACATTTAGTCCGGTTGTGAAACCAGCCACAATCCGGACAGTCTTGAGTTTGGCTCTTTCTAAGTCTTAGACTATCCATCAGTTGGACGTCAAGAATGCTTTCCTCCATGGTTCTCTTCAGAAGACTGTTTATATGCATCAGCCGATGGGTTTTAGAGATTCCACCCATCCAGACTATGTGTGCTTATTAAAGAAATCTTTGTATGACCTAAAACATGCGCCCCGGGCTTGGTATAAGCGTTTTGCAGATTTTGTCTCCACTGTGGGTTTTTTTCACAGCTGGTCGGACCATTCACTCTTTATCTATAATAAAGGGACGGATATGGCCTATCTCTTGCTATATGTGGATGACATTATTCTTACAGCTTCTTCTGACAGTCTTCGGCAGCATATTATGGCTACCCTGGCATCCGAATTCGCTATGAAATATCTTGGGCCACTAAATTATTTCTTGGGAATTGCTGTATCTCATGTTAATAATGGCTTGTTTTTAAGCCAAAAGAAATATGCAGCCGAAATATTGGAGCGGGCAGGAATGTCTACATGCCAACCCGCACATACTCCGGTCGACACTAATGGAAAGCTTGGTATGTCTAGTGGTGCCCCGGTGCACGACCCATCTTTTGTACGGAGTTTCTTTGGCGCGTTACAGTATCTCACGTTCACTCGCCCAGATATTACTTATGCTGTGCAGCAGGTGTGCTTACACATGCATGATCCGCGGAGTGAACATCTGGCGGCTCTTAAGCGCATTTTGCGTTATATTCGTGGGACATTGGATTATGGTCTCCATTTATATAAGTCATCATGTTCCTCTCTTGTGGCTTACACTGATGCAGATTGGGGAGGATGTCCAGACACACGTCGGTCCACATCTGGTTATTGTGTCTTCTTAGGTGACAATTTGATTTCGTGGTCTTCTAAGAGACAACCCACTCTATCCCGTTCGAGTGCCGAGGCAGAATATCGAGGAGTGGCTAATGTTGTGTCCGAGTCTTGTTGGCTTCGGAATCTGTTACTCGAGCTTCATGTTCCACTCTCGAAGGCAACGGTAGTATACTGCGACAACGTTAGTGCAATTTATTTATCGGGCAATCCTGTCCAACATCAGCGAACCAAACACATTGAGTTAGACATTCTTTTTGTTCGTGAAAGAGTGGCGAAAGGGCAGGTTCGTGTTCTTCATGTTCCTTCTCGATATCAGCTTGCAGATATTTTTACTAAAGGGCTTCCGCGCGTTCTCTTTGATGATTTTCGAGACAGTCTCAGCATTCGCCCGCCTCCAGCTTCGACTGCGGGGGTATGATAGTATAGTATGATTGATAGAGTATAATATGATTACTAGATAAATATGGAATGTAGATATTTGTGTAACAAATATATTTAGGATGTATATCCTCTTAGTATGGTAGGTAGATCATTCCTAATTGATAGGAAGAGGACTCTTGTATATATACACGTTATACTCCTAATGAGAAGGCAAGGTTTACGTTCCTTTAAATATTTCTGTCTTTAATGAATGATCAGACGGTCAAAAACATAAGGAAAAAGACTATAATGTATTCTAACGGAACACCCAAGATTCCTCTATCCGCACGTATAAACAATAAATTCGAGCAAATTTCTAAAATACTCCCTCCATGCCGTAAATTTCTATTAAGACTCCGTCCTTGATTAAAGGTTCAAAGAGGACCATCGATATGCACACACAAAAACATGTTCAGATATATGATACATATGCTCAGTACAACACATTTTTTTTTTATAGAGCACAAGAAGATTCAAAAATATCAGCAGAAACATGATAAACAGTGTTAAATATCTATTCAGCAACAAAGTAATCCCTATCTAAATGTACATGCATAGCATCTTATAAAATATATACTTCCTCCGTCTCATATTGATAATCTCATTTGACTATTCAAATATTTTAACGACATATTTTATTTCCTTCACTAACCTTAAAAAGGTTTACTTATTGCTCCATTACTCCCTCTTATTCCTTGGTTGACTCTCATTCTCTCCCCTTTTCCTCTTCTTAAATTCCTCGATTGGCAATTTCGGAAGTTGAATGATATTCACCAAACAGTTTTGGAAATGAGATTATCGTTTTGGGAAAAAACAGAAATGGCAAATGGAAACATTATTACGGGACAGAGGGAGTAGATAACACAAAGACGAGAAATGTTTGGAACAATATATGGTTCAGTCCCTTGTTATCCACAACTTGTCATACCACACAAACACACGCATGCACACTTGCATTCATAGAGAAAATCCATCCTAGCAAAAACACAAGATATTGAATCCAATGTGCATAAGCCACAAACCAACGACCATCAATTTTCTTGTACATCACGCAAAACTGGAGCCCGTAGGCTGTATAAGGGAGACCTAACCGCCAATCACAAGATTTCTTCGAGTATAAATTGACTTGCAGTTACATTTTCAGATCTCTTTTTGGATAATTGTCCAGGTCTTATTAGGCTAAAATAGGCATGATCAGTTTTCATCATCAGATTTAGAAATGTCGTGAAATAAGATTTGCATTTCAATAGGTAGAACTTCAAACACTTGAAAGTCAATATTATGAGTTACAGCTCTTTTAGCAAGCCACTCTGCAGCCTCTGCATAACTTCTTCTCCCACGATCATGACAGAGAATGCTTCGAGTGTCAGCCAACAGTTCACATATTTTACGGTAGAGTTTACTGTCAGGATATCTTGCCTCGTCGAAATCTTTAATGGACCCCACTGCAGCTTCAGATATGTAAACCACAGCTCCTTTTTCACCCATGTCACTCAGAAGGACCAATCCTTGATAGACAGCAAGGATCTCAGCTTTCAAGCCAAAAAAGTTAACTTGGAGACGTCTCATAAAGCCTTTAACACACTTTCCTCTATCATCTATAATAAGGCCTCCGATTCCAGTTGGAGGACCAAAGTATTTGCTGATGTATAACCTCAAAGGGAGTACTGCAGTGGACTTTTAGCGCGTTACGGATAAATCTCTACCAATATAAATATTTCAGGAACAACATAGATCGAGAATACATAAGGGAACATTTTGAAAATATTCATATATATAACACTCAACTAAAAAAAAAGAAAAAAACAACACTTCACAATATTAAAACTTAAATACTAGTGAGAAATGGAAACATTTGTAAGAATATACCATTTCCTGATGAGGAGCACTCCCCAGAATCCTGTATTGACGTAATTCTGGCAAAATCAGCTTCGTTCATGGCTGTTCTGTAAACAGGAAAACAAGAATTAGAAAAAGAGAAAAGAAAACGATATGCTGAGATTTAGGTTCTCTATATATGAGGTTACGGTTGTTCTAAATTAATATAATCAGGAAGACAAGAATTAACAAGAATTAGGTTGCTGACTGAATAGAAAAACCAGACACAATTTTCAGTAAACTTGGCCGTGTTTGTTGGTTCATTGAGTCCAAAAGCACCCTTGATCTCAAATTTCACACCTAGAACTAGCTGTTAAAGTTGGGGCCGTTCAACTAGAAAGCATTCCTAAGGGGGTCCAAGAATTTCTACCAGAGTTTACTAAATCATAAGTCCTGTTCTTTTAGCCTCATGGTGTCGTCCTTATGCTACTTCTAATCAAATTCATTATGTGTTTAGCATTAAGAAAGAACCAAAGAAATCAAGAAACGGAAAAAGGGAAAAAGAAAGAATGAATTCAATCAAGAACGAAAGGGAAAAAGAATTTAAGAAAGAAAGAAAGAAAGAACTCAATCAAGAACGAATTAAAGAAGTCATCAAGAAAGAAAGATAGTTGACCGTGCTAATGAATAAGCTCAATGCTAGCATAACCTATTTTCATGCCATTCTAGCCAGATGAATCAATTCTCTCTCTCTCTCTCTCTCTCTCTCTCTCTCTCTCTCTTCACATGCACACAGAAAAGCATGAAGAAGTTTATACAGTTGACAACGAAGACAGAAGGCAGATGAATCAAGAAATCTCAAAGAAAACAGATAAAAATTAAAGCATAGACTACACAGAGTAATGGAGATACACATATGATATGAACATATCTGATGGATGTAGAAGTAGAATTGAAGAAGAAATTACCTAGATAACAGAATTCAAGATTAAAATCAACGATCAAGAATTTTGTTTCAGTGCCACCAATCTGATACAGGAAAAACATGATCAACCATGATTAAGAACAAACGAATTGTATATATCTTTTACATAATGCAATTGAATTAGAGAGAGAGAGAGAGAGAGAGAGAGAGAGAGAGAGAGAGAGAGAGAGACCTGTAAGTTTGAAACAGAGGGGCTCTCTGAGTAGCATTAGGGAAGATTTTTATAGATTCTGATTGTTATATATATATATAGGAGGAGACATGGCGGGAACATCCATTTCCATTGATTGAAGTGCTTTACATCTCCAAATAAAAAAATGTCAGTCTCTAAATAATTGTTCTTTTTTTTTTTTTTTAATTTAACATTATGCTTGCAAGTGTAAATTAGAACATGATACTTGACAAAGGGATGATATAGAAAAGATTGGCATTCAATATCTTGATAAATAACCAAAAACGCCAAGAAAAATCTTCTTCAAACCAGAGTATCTTACACATAATTATTTTCCACCGAGTAAAATAAAACATAAAGGAGTTAGCAAGTTAAAATGCATAATGATATTTTCCAGTAGATCAAGAAAGGGGTAAAACTGCCTCTTATTCCCTTCCCATCACAGAAACTTCTAGCCTTGGGCTTGATCAGGCTGGACACCTCGTTTGATCCGCCACGAAAGAAGAGCATCTGCAATAGGATTGACAAAGCTCGGTTTATAGTTGAACATCTTGTACTCTATGCTGGAGGAGTTGTCTCTCATTTCAACCACAACAAAATGTTTATCACTGTTTATTTGTTTCAATACTTGTCCCCCTTCACCCAAATATGTTTCCAGCGTTTCTCTGTGCCTAAACTACACATTGAAAATTCTCCAACCTTATTTCCAATAAACCACTGTGAACTTATTTTCTCAATATTGAAAATTTCCGTGGTTGCCAATAATCCCTCCACTTCCATAAACTCTACAACAGATGGTTGAATACGGACTACGGACTACTTCTCGAAAATGAATTACTTGAATCTTCTCGTCGTTCATATCAATAGTTGTGAAACACATTTCAAAACCACAACTTTCTGCATAATCATTAAGAAGACACCATTGCGGATAGCGAAGTGCGTGCGTACCAGTCTGGTCCGAGCCCACTTATTTGTCTCCAGGAAGAGTCCCCAAGGGAAAGCATCTCGAACCTGATTTCTTTAGCACCATGCTTCTGTCTGTAGTGTCGAAGGATTTTGTACCTTCCATTTGAATCAGAGCTTAACCAAACGACATATTCTGATAGCACACGTCTAAACCCTGATCTTGGCAATTTCATTAGTACCCTTGTTATTGGATTGTAGAGGCACAGAGGATCTGGCTTACGATCTCTAGGTGCCATGCAAAGCAAACCGTTGTAAGAACACATGACCTTTTATTTTCGGGATATCAGTTCGGTTACTTGATGAAATAAGGGTCTTTTGTCACCCGGTACCATTTCGTACAAACAAGTGTTGATCCCAAGATGGATTCTAGAGGGAGCCTTGAAATAATATCAGCGAGTATTACTAGCGGCAAATCATCTATGCCCTTTGACTGACACGTACTTGAATATGTCAAGAGTCTGCGCTTAAGTCCTTGGGAAGCATCTGCTCTTTCAAATCCTTTTCATATCTTCCCTAGATGGTTGTTTGCGTTTCCTTTTGTAGCTTCCTGATTTAATTGCAATTAAGCATATTGTCAATGATTTTTTAAGAAAGAAATTAGGTATGGATCATGTTTATTGGCATGCAAGACTTCAAAGCCTTGCGCACGCATAAATGTAAGGCTGAAAATTAAGCTTAAAGCAACTGTATCAAGGGAATACTAGGGTGATTAGGTGGAGTGAAAGGTCCACAACCAAAACGAACCCCAATAAATGTTAAGTCCAATTATGCCTAACTAACTGACGTGAAAATGGTAAGCAGCACGTCAAGAGGCAGAATATATACCTGACGACTGACCATCAGAGAAGCTTGAGTTTGCACCACTCAAAACCAGACTTTGGAACTTCATGATCACAGCCGATGAAAGATAACAAAAGCTGCACAGATATCAAATTAGTAAGCTTAATTAGTTATATGTATACTTCATACACACACACACACACACACATATATACATAGAGAGAGAGAGAGAGAGAGAGAGAGAGAGAGAGATGTTGATGAGTGAACCCAACTCGGCTTTTATCGACCCAATTAATGTTATTTGACAACACGAATCATCATTGGCATGCAACTTGCTCTAATGCAAGTTCATCAAAAAAACAAGAAAATGCCGGTATATGTTGTATGTGTGCAAACCATCTCACTTGACTTTACCTGATTTGCATATTCCCTATTTCTAGCCAACTATATGCAGATTACTTTGATTGATGATTAATGAATACATATATTCTGAACATATGAAAATAATGGGGTTGACATGCCTTTTTGAATTAATTCAATACAAATCACTCGAATTGCTTTAATAACAATATGTTAATTTCCTATTTGGACGAAATGAGATCGTTAAGATGGATGCGGTAATACTAGGAAAAATTAGAGTTATTTGCCACTTTGACTTTTGGGTCAACACAAGTGAACTTTGACTAAACACTAATAGCAATTTAATGATCCTAATGAAATTATAAAAAATGTTATTGATAAATCATTAAGTTATTTACAAATAACAATTATTAGAATGTCATTGGGATGGTTATATAGATTGACATTAATATTTGGAAAAAGTTCACTTGTATTGACCAGAAAAGGTCAAAGCGACCAATATAAATGAGAATGAGGGAGTAACCTTCTTCAGTTTTATCTAATTCAGAACGATTCTACTCTTCAATTTTCATTTACTTAAACATTTGGGCTGTTAAGTGATTATATTAAAACAAAATTTCTATAAGAGCAAAAAAAAAAAAAAGCTAAATCCCCTCAATGCTGCAAAAGTTATTCAAACCCTAAACCTTTCAATGGCGCGAAAGTTATACAAACCCCAAACTCAACAAACTGCATTGGATCATTCAGATCCCTCTCTCACTCCACAAATGTATGAAGATGTATATATAGTTGAAGACGGAAAAATGAACCAGGGGCGTAGCCACCCATAAGTCAATAGGGCAGCTGCATCCATTTGATTTTTTTTTTTTTTTGATAAAAGAATAATTAGGGCAATTTTTTTTGGGACTTTGACCAATAAACCCCCCAGCCAAATGAAATCGACCAATAAAGATAGACATTTTCAAAACTCGCCAATATGTCCCTACTAAAAATGTGGACAAGAACACCCCTAACTGCAATTCCCGCATGTACCAGTGTCTAATTCGCTTGATGGGTGAAAATTAGGATCCCCTGCTTCGCACTCCCTATGCATTCTCCCTCTTTCTCTCTATTCCTTTTTTTTTCCCAGTTAATAAAAACACCAACAACTGTGAAATTTGCCCTACAGTTGTTCTAAAAGAATGTCATAAATAACTGAGAAATCTACAACACATTTATAACATAAACCAACTCTAATCATGAACAAATGTGAAAACATATAAAACATTAATGTGAATTCTATTTCTCAGTTTATAACATAAACCAACACAGTTATAACATAAACCAATTCTATTTCACAGTTATTTAAATAACTGTAAAATAGAATTCACAATATATTTACACCAAAACTTGTGTCCAAGTTTCATGATAAATATTAATTGTTTACCAAACTCTAACCAAAATAACTGTGAAATACAAATCACAATTCAAAAATTTATCAGTTGTTTAAGCAAAATAACTGTGAAATACACATCACAGTTATTTCATAAACAATGCATAAGGATGAACAACTGTGAAAACCTATAAAACATTAATGTGAAATAGAATTCTCAGTTTATAACATAAACCAACACATTTATAACAACTGTGAAATTTTTCCTACAGTTGTTATAAAAGAATGACATAAATAACTGAGAAATCTACATCACAATTATAACATAAACCAACTCTAATCATGAACAATTGTGAAAACCTATAAAACATTATTGTGAATTCTATTTCTCAGTTTATAATATAAACCAACACAGTTATAACAAACCAATTCTATTTCACAGTTATTTAAATAACTGTGAAATAGAATTCATAGTTATTTACACCAAAACTTGTGTCCAAGTTTCATGATAAATATTAGTTGTTCACCAAACTCTAACCAAAATAACTGTGAAATACAAATCACAGTTCAAAATTTATCAGTTGTTTAAGCAAAATAACTGTGAAATACACATCACAGTTATTTCACAAACAAAGCATAAGGATGAACACCATGAAAACCTATAAAACATTAATGTGAAATAGAATTCTCATTTTATAACATAAACCAACACATTTATAACAACTATGAAATTTGCCCTACAGTTGTTCTAAAAGAATGATATAAATAACTGAGAAATCTACAACACAGTTATAACATAAACCAACTCTAATCATGAACAACTGTGAAAACCTATAAAACATTAATGTGAATTCTATTTCCCAGTTAATAACATAAACCAATACAGTTATAACATAAAGAGTGAAATCTATTAACGGGAATTGAACATTTGACCTTCCATATAAAAAATTGCCAGTTATTTCTTCATTGAACCACAATACTTCCTCTGTCCCCAAATTGAATGTCCCGTTCTGTCCCAAAATGAATGAACTTTTGAAACTTAACCTTCAAATAACTTTGTCCCAAAAAAAAATCAATTTTTTCTTTCTTAGTTCATCATATTTTTGTAAAACTAAATTTTGAAAGTGAATAACAAGAATATTTATTAAAAAAAAAATTCTATTGAAAATTAACCTTTTCAAAATGATTTTTAAATCTTAAATGGACATTAATTTTGGGACGGAGGGAATACTATATTTCAACTTCATAGTTTGTCAAACCCTAAACACATATTGATATGGGCATAGCTATAATCATACCGTGTATATATTAAACTCAAGGGGGAATATAAAGAGTGAATATTGAGGCCAAGAAGATACCGGCAGGCGATAAATAAGAAGATTGCCAATGCTATGGAGCTTCCAGGTTTCAAAGGCCTCCCGAAGCACATGCATCGACTCGTAAACATTATAAGGAGTTGGCGGGCTAAAAGGAACAATAAGGCCCCAACACCCAAGCCAGTAGCTGAATCCGATTCATAAACACAGTACTTATAATTTGCATTTGTAAAGCAGTGGAGACCGGAGAGATCTAGAAATCTTTAAAAAATTGGGGGAAAAGGCCAGGTTCAGCGCATATCGAGGAAATGAGAAAATATGTTGAGGAAGAATTGCAGTTAGGGATATTTTTGTCCACATTTTTAGCAGGAAATTTTTGGCGAGTTTTGAAAATGTCTGTTTTTATTGGTAAATTTCACCCCATCTCAAGGTTTCATCGGTAAAAACACCCATTTTTTTCAAATATTTTGAAATCTACAATTTTTAGTGCAAAAAAAAGGAAAAATTTCCCCCCATTTCCGTAAAGAAAAATATACACTAATATTTTTGCCCCCTTTTAAATCAGTTTAATTTTAGCCAAAAGAATTTCCCTTTTAAAAAGAAATCTGGCTTAGCCACTTATAAATGAAGAAACAAAGTAGATATAAAAAAAAAAAAAAATTAAAAACCAATTGATAGAAAGCATAGGCTGATCTATCTAGAGACTAAACAGACATGCATGCACATATGATATGAGTATTTGTGATATATGGATGTAGAATTGAAAATCAAAATTCACCTGGATATATATCTGATGAATTCTAGTTTAAATCAAAGATTTGATGAAGAATCAAATTAAGCAGCCATCAATTTGATCTGACACAGGTAAAAAACAACCATTAGTAAGGTTCAGATCATCAGAGACCGAGTAATCCAGCAACATGCAACCGATAAATAGATACATACACAGATATGGAGAGAGAGAGAGAGAGAGAGAGAGAGAGAGAGAGAGAGTTGTACTGGTAGGGGGAATCCAAGTTTCAGACAAAGGCACTTACTTTGTAGCTGTCATTAGCACATATTTATATGGATTTTGGGCGTATGCGTCACACATTCAACGGTCCTGATCAAGTCTCCACAAGTCAGACGGCTCGCCCTATAGGATTGTGGTGTGAAATTCCATGTTTGTCCTCGGGAGATCCTAGCCTTCAAATTCAAATTCAAATCCAAATCCAAATCATTGGCTGAAAATTGAAGCAGCCGAACTGTTATTATGCAGTGTGTATAATATATCGGAACTAGATCCTCTGATTTTATCAATGCACCGTTGAATGATCGCCATTCATTTAAGAGACATGGCGATATCATCCATTGATCGAATTTCTTCCTTCTTCAGGCGGGAAATGACTGTTTTTGAGCAAGTCAATCATTCATTCATTTGAATGTCTGATTAATGATTTTATATATATATATTTTTAGATATTCATTTTGGGTCGGGCTGTTCAAATCTGTCTAAATTCCATTTGAAATGAAACATTTGAAACAATATTTGGGCAATTTAATTTAGCCAATCTACAGACATACGACTTTTTATTGACTATTGACTTAAATGAGTTAACATGCCTTTAAAATTTTGTAATATTATTCATATAGCTCATTTAAGTTTCATATATTTAACTTGTTCCTCAACTAACAAAAAATATACAAATAATCCCCCCAAAAATTTATGACCATTAACTTTTTCTGTTAGTTTGTTGCAAAATCTCTTTCACATCCCCTTAATAATGAGAAATGAGATACTCCCAACTTAACAGAAACAAGCAGCAGTCTGATTGGCAGAACAGAGGAAAATACCAGTCCAAGAGTTCACAATCACAACCTTTGTAAGGTGTTACACCCAAAAATCCCAACTTTTAATTCATTTTGGGATAGTCAACTATTTATTTTCCAATTATTTGACTTGAGACCGTTAGAGTACATCATTACTACTGCTATATAGTACTACTTATCAAGGCCATAACAGTTGACTTCTCCCTAAAGCATCTATACTCAAAAGTCATGTACCAACGCAACGACCATGGATTTTCATGTACAACACGCAAAACTAATCCGTGTGGCTTTTAATCATAAGATGTCATATAAGTTTCGTGTTTCAATATATGGAACTTGAAGCACTTCACAATCAATGTCAAAAAAGTTATGTATTTCAATAGGCGGAACTTGAAGCACTGCCAATTCAATGTCATCAAGTACAGCTCTTTTAGCCATCCACTCTGCATGCTCTGTATAAGGACTAGGCAAATCAGGACCTAAAACGCTTTCACTGTTTTTCCACATTGAACGGGTATTACTGTAGAGGTCGTTGTCTGCGTATCTTTTGTTGTCGAACAGCAACATGGCGTCCCTTGCAGGTCCAGATATGTAAATCTCAGCTTTTTTATAACCCAAGTTATTCAGAGAGACCAATCCAATAAAGAGAGCATGGAGCTCAGCTTTTAGGCTAAAGAAATTATAATGGATATGTCCCATGAAGCCTCTAATCCATTTTCCTCTACCATCTACAATAACTCCTCCTATTCCAGTTGGAGGGCCAAAGTATTTGCTGATATATAACTTCCATGGGTGTACTGCATTTGTTTTTTAATGCGTTACGGATGCATATATTCGCAATATCAAAATCTAAAAACTGGTGGGAAAAGGAAACATTTGTGACATTTGTGGAAATATACCTCTTCCTGACGACAAGGAGCACCTCCTAGAATACCCTACTGACATAATTCTGTCAAAACCAGCTTCATTCATGGCTGTGCTGTGCTGTGCTGTACACAAGAAAACAGGAGATGCAACAAATGAAGAATCAGCAAAATAGAGTGAAAAAAGAAAACGGTAATTTGCTGAGATTTAAGTTTTCTAAATATGAGGTTACGGCTGTTCTAAATTAATATAAATGTGGGCTTAGGCCTTAGGGTAAGAAACTTTTTGAACTGACGCAAAGCTCAAAAGGTCCCTTACTTAAGATGACTCATTCATTACTTCCAGTTTAAGGGATCATTTTTAAGTTCAAAGAGGAACAATACTTTACCATTGTTACAGGGGGAAGAGACATATATGATGCTTCAATGAAACATTAAGAGATTGTTAAATTGGGCATAAACGAAAAGAGAAAATTGTGGAAAACAAAGTTCAGGTGTAATAACAAATATATGGAACGTAACGACAAATATATGGAACGTACTTTAGTGTTTGTTATAATTAATGGAACATACTAAGAATTGACATCTTAATGTAACGTACTTTATCATGTTGTTACATATTATGGAACGTACCCTAACGACGTTAAAAAGATAACTGAAATGTCAACGGAAAAAAGAAAAAAAATACCCGTTAAATATATTTGACATTCGTTAGCCTATTTAATGGTTTGGTAATCTTCTTCCTCACCCCTCACGCTCCTCAGTTCACCACCCAACTGAGTTACCTTAATTGTAATGAGACTCAAAAAGTACGTTAACAAAAAAGGCGGCGGCGGCTGAGAGGCAAGGCAATTGGAGTGGGGACGAAGATGAAAGGGATGTTATTTATTTAACGATTGCTATTTTATTTAACGAGTTGGTTCATTTCGTTAATGATAATTAACGTCATCCAACTGAGTTACCTTAATTTTAATGAGACTCAAAAGTATGTAACATTATGTTGTTAATTCATAGTATGTTACCTTTATTGTAAATGAGGGTGTAGTACATTTCATGTCCTTGTAATTATTCCGTAAATCAAGATAACATAGATATAGGTTAACTGGGGAAACAAGTCTGGTTAATCGGGAAAAACTTACAAAACAATATAATCTGTTGAAATGGAACCAGAGCACTAACAGTTTTTAAATTCTCTTATAAAGGATTATTCTTAAATTATTAGACCTAAAGACGTATCACCAAACATCTTTTTGCCTTCTGCTTGTACAGTTTGGTTATTTATGCTAATGAGCATTAATCTTATTGCACAAGTAGTCTGCTTCATATGAGTGCAAACCATCTTCAGTGACTTCTTCCGATACGCATATTCCCTACATGCAACTTTTACAGTCTTGAAGATTCAACTATTCCAAAACTTTATTTTCATAGTTTTACCACATCCATCTTAATATACTCATTTCAGCTACATCACATAACATTTCGCCCATGTAGGAAAACAAGTGCAATAATCGCAAGGACTTCTTCATACTTAAAACCGGAACTGAGCTGTGTTTGCATCATTCCAAAACTCTCTACTCTTGGTAGAATTTTCCTTGGATATTGCAAAGCATACTGGTCTTACTCCCTCAGATTGGCTCAAGTATAAGATATTGCTTGTCTTTGTTTAATAAATCATCAAAACATTCTACACGAGTCATGGGCCATTCCTTCCAGCAGATCAAGTAACCCATTCAATAATTTTATCTACAAGTGTGGAGATTAAACACGACACTTTAACACCTCAAGTTAGGATTCTCAGGCCGGTGAATTAAATTGGCAGTCGAGATCTGAAAACAATTTTCAGTAAATTTCGAGCTAAGATTGTCATATCTATTTGTTCATCGAATCCAAAAGCGCCCTCGATCGCAATTTTCGAACCTAGCTGCCTTATAAATAATTCCAGTATATTTCTAAAATTCCCTGCCATTTCGTGGTTTAAGTTGGGGCCATTCGACTAGAAAGCATTCATAAGGCGGTCCAAGGATTTCCACTAGAGTTAACTAAATCATAAGTCCTGTTCTTTTAGCCTCATGGTGTCATCCTTATGCTACTTCTAATTGAAGTTGTTACATGTTTTGCAAGAGATAAATAACTCCTCTATATTTGCAGAAAGAACGAAAACAATCATCAAGAAAGGAAAAAATATCAAGAAAGTCAATCAAGAAAGGAAGAAAGAAAGAAGCCAATCAAGAAATTAAGATGGCTGACCATGCATAAGCTTAATACTACTCCGTAAAATAACTTAATTGCATGTCATACCAGCCAAATGTCTACAAATAATCTAGTTTAGCGAAGGAATAAAGCCAAACATGTAATTTCCTGAAATGAATCTGCTAAAGAAGGGGTGAGCCTTAGACATCTTTTAAAGAAATTATCAGTGAATCTTAGTTTGAAGCACCATTGTAGCATTATTAAATATTGACAGATTAAATTATGCAGACAAATTGAACATCACATTAAAGATCAGGTTGAATGTCTTCGAATCTTGTAACTACAGACCATACAAGTTTGATGATAATCACTCCCTGCCTCAACCATAAAGGAGAAAAAGAAGATGGAATCCCCTTCAATGGCCTGAAATCTGTACGTTTACTAAACCCTACAAACTGCATTCAGTTCAACCCCCTCCCCCCTCCTTCTCTCTCTCTCTCTCTCTCACACTCCTTCACATGCACACAGAAAAGAACGGAGCATGAAGAAGCTTATACAGTTGAAATGCAGGAAGAAGACAGATGAATCAAGATTCTCAAAGAAAATTGATGAAAATTAAAGCATAGACATATGATATGAACATTTCTGACGGATGTTGAAGTAGAATTGAAGAAGAAATAAATTACCTGGATAATAGAATCAATATTAAAATCAAAGATCAAGAATTTCGTTTCAGCGCCACCAATCTGATACAGTAAAAACATAATCAACCATGATTAAGAACAAAACGAAATGCCTAGAAATTTCACATACTGCAATTCAAATTAAGATTGAGAGAGAGAGAGAGAGAGAGAGAGAGAGAGAGAGAGAGAGAGGTGCCTGTAAGTTCGAGAAAGAGGCGCTCTCTTAGTAGCATTAGGGGAGATTTATAAAGATTCTGATGGGTATATATATGTATAGGAGGAGACATGGCGGGATCATCCATTTCCGTTGATTGAAGTTCTTGGCAGTTGGATTCCGTCCAGACTCCAGACCCCATTTCATGTATAGAGTGTCAAATGCTTTCTTAAACCTAAAATTAACAGAGATGTTCTTTAGTTTGGCCAAAAATAATAAAACAAAAAAACAGAGATGTTTTTTTTTTTAAAAAAATATATACTCCCTCCGTCCCGCGATTATATAGAATTTTTGGCCCGGCACGGAGATTAAGGTAAAAAGTGATAAAAGTAATGTGTTGTGAGTGTAAAAGTAAAATAGGAGAGAGAATGGGTGGAGAGAATAGTAAATTTAAAAAGTGTTGTGAGTAGAGAAAAGTGGGACCCATTTTCATTTTGGGAAATTATTGATTATTATGGGACGCCCAAAAGGGAAAATTTTCGGTATTATTGTGGGACGGAGGGAGTATACTATATATCTATCTATATATTAAAACAGGTCATCCAAGGAACAGTAATAGCGCCAAAAATTTCGCCAAAATTTCAAGGACAATTTAGTCATTGCCTTTCAGGACATAATTGAAGATATGCTACGCAAATTATACGTGGCAGGTCATGATTGGGAGAAAAATGACGCGTGCAATATACGCGTCGACAGAGGCGCGTGTATGCAGACGGATTTACTTTTTTTTTTTAAATGGGACACCGTGTAGCGAGTTTAACTGGTCAAAAGGACAAGGATCGGTAAATCAAAGATCGGTAAATCATTGACATGATGACCGGTCAATATTATTGGATGACCGATACCAATCCTTAACATGGTGACCGGTCATTATTATTGGATGACCGATCCAAACAAAAACAAACAAGGACATAGTGTGACCGGTCAATACGGTAAGGCCACTACAACCGATCCAAACACAAAGCAAGGCCACAATCGGTCAAGGCCAGAATCGGTAAGGCCACTACAATCGATCAAGGCCACTACAATCGGTCAAGCCCACTGTGGCAACAATCGATCAAGGCCACACAATTGCACTCCAAACAAATTAAATACAAACTCCGCCTCACTTTAAATTACAAAATAATAATTATTAATAAAGAAAATTAAATAAAAATATTATTTTTTTCATCTCAAATAAATACTTTAAAAAATATACTTCCATAAAAAATTATAATCTTCATTTCAAAAATAAATATTACTTTCGACTCAATATAATTTTTTATAGAAGTATATATTTTTTAAAATATTTATTTGAGATGAAAAAAATAATATTTCTATTTAGTTTTCTTTATTAATAATTATTATTTTGTAATTTAAAGTGAGACGGAGTTTTTTCCCTTGACCTTTATCGATTTGGATCAATCGGGCGTGTGACTTTTGCCCTTTACCAATTTGGTCAACCGGTTAAGCCAAGACATCAACCGGTCAAGAGAAAAGTGATGACCATTTTTTATTTCACACGGTTGGGAGCAAGCAATTAAATGATAGTATTAGTTTGCATGATAAGCTTTTGTTTGTGTGATTAACAAATGGTCATCACTTTTCTCTTGACCGGTTGATGTCTTGGCTTAATCGGTTGATCAAATCGGTAAAGGGTAAGTGTCACAAAAAAAATACAAACTCCGTCCCACTTTAAATTAAAAAATAATAATTATTAATAAAGAACACTAAATAGAAATATTATTTTTTTCATTTCAAATAAATACTTTAAAAAATATACTTCTATTATTATTATTATTATTATTTGGAAATGGAATTATTTGAGAAAATTTTTCATAATTTTGCCGTACATCGCATGAAAGTACTGCTATTTTTTTCATACTTTAAATAGAAATATTAATTGTCCAAAAAATAATACTACATAGTTGGTCACAACCTATCCAAACACAAACAAGGCCATCGGTCAGCCCCTCAAAAAACACAAGCCAAGGCCATCGGTCAGCCATTGTTTTCCAAACAATGAAATCATCCAAAAATACAAATCATGCCATCGGTCAGCCATTGTTTTCCAAACAAACAATGAAATCAATAAAATCAAAAATCAAAATACAAACTTCGTCTCACTTTAAATTATAAAATAATAATTATTAATAAAGAAAACTAAATAAAAATATTATTTTTTTCATTTCAAATAAATACTTTAAAAAATATACTTTTATAAAAAATTATAATCTTCATTTCAGAAATAAATATTACTTTCGACTCAAAATGAATAACCAAAAAATAATACATGTAGAGAAGGAGGGATATCTCAATTTCCACATCGATAGAAAAAGAAAGTGACATGGCCTTGCCTTGGTATATAATGAGGCCTTGGCCAAGATTAGCATAATCATTCGGCCGTGGCATTGCTAGAATTGGCCGTCCTTGACCGTGGCATTGAATTTTTTCAAAAAATAATTTTGCTAAAAATTTATTTTAAAAATCTAATTTATAAAATAAAAAAACGGTTAAAACCGATAAACCGTAATCGGTAAAACACAAACCAATTCACAATCGGTCAAACACAAACCAAGGTTGCAAGGCACAATCGGTCAGCAAACAAATCAAATCAAAAAATCAAACGGTCAAACACAAACCAAGGCTGCAAGGCACAATCGGTCAGCAAACAAATCAAATAAAAAAATTAAAGTAAAAACTCCGTCTCACTTTAAATTACAAATTCATAGAGACTATTTGAGTCGAAAGTAATATTTATTTTTGAAATGAAGATTATAATTTTTTATAGAAGTATATTTTTTAAAGTATTTATTTGAGATGGAAAAAATAATATTTCTATTTAATTTTCTTTATTAATAATTATTATTTTATAATTTAAAGTGAGACGGAATTTGTACCTTTAATTTGGTTTGAATCAGTTGTGGCCTTATTTTTGGATCGGTTGTGGTGTGAAATTATATATTTGTATCGATTGTGTGGTGTGGATTATATAAAAGTGGTGTGGATTATATTAAAGGAACGGTAAGCAAGAATCAAGGAACGGTAAGCAAGGATATGTAAGCAAACATTAACAAAAGCCACTCAAATTAGCAAAAGCATACCAATACCAAGGATACCAAGGATCTGTAAGCATACATTAATAAAAGCAAACCAAGGAACGGTAAGCAAGAATCAAATTAACAAAAGTATGCCTAGGATCGGTAAGCAAACATTAACAAAAACAGACCAAGGATCGGTAAGCAGGCCAAGGATCGGTAATGTGGTGACCGGTTACCACATTATTGGTGACCGGTCACCAAAAATATTCTACTTTTTCAAAAATGAATATTATTTTCGTCCCAAAATTAATACTATTTTCTATATTAAAAAAATTGCTTCCTTTGTCTCAATGAATATTTTAAAAAAGAATACTACTTTACTTATCTCAAAAATTAATATTCATTTTCTGAGACGAAGACACTAATATTATAAACATTAATTTTTACAAAAAAATACTACATCGTTTAAAAAAATAAATTACTATCTTCGACCCAATGAATATTTTATAAAATATTACTTCATTTGTTTAAAAAATTAATGTCATATATTGAAACAAAGGCACTAACATTACAAACGTTAATTTTTGAGGAAAATGAAGCAGTATTATTTTTTAAAATATTCATTGGGATGAAGAAAGTAATGTTCATTTTTTTGGACAAAAAATGTAGTATTCTTTTTTGATTATTCATTTTGAGTCGAAAGTAATATTTATTTTTGAAATGAATAATATAATTTTTTTATAGAAGTATATTTTTTAAAGTATCTATTTGAGATTGAAAAAATAATATTTTTATTTAGTTTTTTTATTAATAATTATTATTTTGTAATTTAAAGTGAGACGAAGTTTGTACCTTGAATTGATTTGTTTGGAGTGACAACTAACTAATGGTCTTAAAATATTAATTTGTAATGATGATAAGCCCTACCAATCTACCAATCTGATCTATGTACTGATAATATAGTGTTTAAGAAAGTTTTTCATAATGTATAAATCTATTTCACTTTTTTGTTATTTTTTTAAATTTTTGTCTTAGAATAATATGTAATGATCCGTGCATCGCACGGGAGTAAAACTAGTATATATATATACTCCCTCCGTCCCAACATAAGCTGCCCATTATTTTTATTGCACGCAAATTAAGAAAATGAGGGGGAAGAAAAAATATTGTGAGTGTAATTTGAAAATAGGAGAGAGAATGAGTGAAGAAAATAGTAAATTATAATGGTGTTGTGAGTATTAAAATAATGTTGGAGAGAGAATGAGTGGATGAAATAGTAAAAATTCTTTGTCAAAAAAGAAAAGTTAAAGTAATGTTGGAGAGAGAATGAGTGGAGGAAATAGTAAAAAATTCTTTGTCAAAAAAGAAAAGTAAAAACTTTTAACAGGACACTCAAAATGGGAAAATGAAAAATTTCTACTGGGACGAAAGGAGCATACTTCATTCTTCTCATTACAAACAAAGTACACACGTTTTTTTTTTTATGAGGCATCCCACTACACATCTCCTAAAACTTCCTAAAATAGAAATACTTAATTTATTTTATATTAAAGGTACCATATATGATACTCACAATAACAATTTAAAAATTATTTTTTATCCCACATTCTCCCCGCTATCTCAATTATCATACTTATTAACACTTTTTTTTCATGCAAATAGTAAGTATCTATAGTATAAATGGCAGCAGGGTGGTACTGTTCCATGAACAGTTTCATCTGCCAACTTTACCTTTTTGCCCCCACTATTTTGTAACTTTCCCATTTTGCCCTTCCTTTAAAAAAAAATCTTTTTTTTAAAAAAAAACACACACACATACCCACGCTCTCTCTCTCTCTCTCTCTCTCTCTCTCTCTCTCTCTCTCCATTCGGTTTGAATTTCAAAATGGAGGCACTATTTGGTCTCTTTCACATTTTGCACAAAAAAAAAAAAAAAATTAAATTTTTTTTTTTAATTTAAAAAAAAATTAAAAAAAAAAAAACAAACAAAACAAAAAACGTGGCCTTGGACACGGGCTTAGGCTAGTATAGTTTATATTGAGAGGGTGCATAGTTTATATTGAGACGGATGGACTATAGAAGTATACTCATTCCGTCACACCGGAATTAGGACATTTTGGAATTTGGAATTAGGACATTTTGTAATTTGGGTGCTCCACCTGAAATATCTGTAATATGACAACCCAAAAATGATAAATATTTTATTAATGAAACCTACTTTCACACTCAAAATAACTTTTCAATTAACATTCTCTACCCCAATACTCCCTCCGTCCCATTTCAAGCTTCACCTTTTGTCAAAATGGGTGTCTCGTTAAAAGCTTCACCTTTTCTAAAATGACAAAAAATCTTTACTATTTCACCCACTCATTCTCTCTCCTATTTCACTTTTATACTCACAACACTTTTCAAATTTAATATTCCCTCCATTCATTTTCTTTCCTATTTTACTTTTACACTCACAACACTTTCTTCACTTACCTTTTTTCTTAATTTGCGTGATTTCTCAAAAGGGTGGAGCATATAATGGGACGGAGGGAGTATTTCTCTCTAACCACACTTTTCATACTTACAACCTAAGGCTCCGTTATTTTTCGGTGTTTGTTTAGCACCGAAAAATGGGGTAAATATTTTTCGGAAAATATTTTTTTCACTTTTTTAAGTAAAATGATTTACGAATTTTTTCTAAGTAAAACATTTTTCGGAAAATGGTAACACTCTCACATACACGCATTCACCCTCACGTTATCCACCCCACATCAACCACCCCTACCCCATCCCCATCACAAACACCCCCCCCCCGTCGAGTAAAAAAAAATCATTTTAAATTTATTCAAAAAAAAAATTTGACTCGACCGGTGGTGGGGGGTGTGATGGTGTGGCAGGGGGTGGTGTGTGGATTAGGGGAGGAGTTGTTAAAAATAAATTTAAAATGATTATTATTTTTTTTACTCGACGGGGTGGGGGATGGGGTGAGGTGGCAGGGGATGGTGAGTGGATTGGGGGAGGAGTTGTTAGAAAAAAATTTAAATGATTATTTTTTTTTGACTCGACGAGGGGGGGAGGGGGGGTTGGGTGGGTGGGGTGGCAGGGGGTGGTAAGTGGATTGGGGGAGGAGTTGTTAAAAATAAATTTAAAATAATTTTTTTTTTTTACTCGACCGAGGGGTGGGGGGGTTGGGGGGTATGGGGTGGGGGGGCAGGGGGTGGTGAGTGGATTGAGGGAGGAATTGTTAAAAATAAATTTAAAATGATTAATTTTTTTTTTACTCGGCGTGGGGTGGGGTGGCAGGGGGTGGTGAGTGGATTGGGTGAGGAATTGTTAAAAATAAATTTAAAATGATTAAATTTTTTTTTGACTCGACGGGGGTGGGTGGGGGGATGGGTGGGGGATGGGTGGGGTGGCAGGGGTGGGTAAATTTGTAGTCAACTCAATCGAACATTTTTCGGAAAACATTTTCCTTACCAAACAGTCGAAAACATATTTATCTTATTTTTCGAAAAATACTTTCATTTTCTGAAAAAACAATTTGCAGGAAATCATTTTCCGAAAAATGTTATACGATAAACAAACGGAGCCTAATCTACGAGTAACATTTTTTCTTAAACCCGTATTCAATTTAACATTTTTTCTTAAACCTGTATTCAATTCAAACATCTTATTTCAAATGAGATATATATATATATATATATTGCAGTCATTTAAAATTATATTTATAAGAGTAAATTAGAACACGATACTTAAAAAAGAGATGGTTTAAAAATAAAAATTGACATTTATTTAGGAATTGATTTGCACGTGTAATTAGCCTTTCATCGGTCATATACATCTTTCTAATTTGGTCCGTTCATCTCTTCGTCACTAAGACTATCAACAATGGGCTAGATGAAATGGAGATGAAACCCATTTCATCTAGATGAAACGATACAATGAGAGATGAAAGGTGTGGAATGAAAAGTGTGGAATGAAAAGTGTGGAATGAAATTTTTCATTTGGGGTGGAAAAAAAAAAAAGTTGTCCGTCTTGCCACGTGTCAGTCTCCCATTAGCCCGCGTTTGGCGCGTGCGCCACACCGCCCGGGATGGCGCGTGTGGCATTCGCCTTTTTCTCTTTTTCTTTTTTTTTTTGTTTTTTCTTGATTTTTCTCGTGGCTTCACCTGATTGGTTCGTTGGATTTTCGAATTTTTTTTATCCCAATTCTTTGAGCTATATTATCACCTACTAAATTATTTTTTTTTAATTATTTTTTTCACCAAAATTCATTATTTTTTCCCTATAAATTGATATAAGTTTTATTTGATTTGGACAAAAAAAAACACTCATTTCTCAATTATTCTTCTTCATTTTAGCCTTTATTTAAAAAAATTATTATTTTTTTCTCTATAAATTGATACAATATTTTTTTGATTAAATGTGAAATATTTTTTTAATTTTAAATAATAATAATAATTATTATTATTTTACTAATCATAAAAATAAAGAATATAAATAAAATAAAAGTGATAGGATATAAAATGATGAGTTGGAGGGGGTTGAAATTTGATTTAATTTAGCCATTGTAGGAGGTTAAATGAAATGTATAGATAAAATATTAGATAAATGAGAAAAAGTATAAAAAATGTTAGATAAAATGGGAGAGTGAAATGAAATCACCGTACATACATAGTCTATAGTGATGAAGGCCAAATGGGTAGTTCGGCCCGGCCCGGCCCGTCGATGAGCGGACAAACAGACAAACGGGCATAACCCGGCCCGTCCGTGAGAGGAGACGGGCTAAAGCCCGGCCCGGCCCGTCCGTTTTTCCATGGTAAGGCCTCGCGTTTTGGCCCGGATCCAAGGATCCACGGGCCAAACGGATTTGAACCATTTTTTTTTTTAAATAAAAGATGTAATGGGGTTGGGGGGAATCGAACACGGGTGAAATGGAATAAAGGGAAGCTACTTACCACTGGGCCACGAGGTCATTGGTGTTAGTTAACCAAGTGTTAAATATAAATTATAAAAAAAAAAATCTAAAAACGGGCCAAATGGACAATGGGCAAACGGGCTTTGGAAGCCCGCGGGCTTGGCCCGCCCGTCACCATGATTATCAAACCCGGCCTGTACCGTATGTTACACGGGCCGGTCTACGGGCTTGCCCACGGGCCACGGACCACGGATAAAACGGGCCACGAACCACGGGCCGAAAAAAAATCCACGGGCCTAAGCCCATTTTGGCCTTCATCAGTCTATAGTCTAAGGAAATTACAGTTTTTGGAGACCCCACCAACAAGGGCCACGATAATTACACCTGGACCATTAACTGCACTTATACAATAAATAACATTGACCACAATTTACCAATTTAGTACTCCCTCCGCCCCGAATCAAGAGTCCTATTTTTTCTTTTGATTCGTTTCAGATCAAGAGTTTTTTTCCTTAAATGACAAGTTTTTGAATATATTTATACCCTTATAATTTAATATATTTAGAAAAAAACCATTTATTATACCCTTATAAAGTTAACATATTTACAAAAAAATCAATCATTAACTTACTATTCCTCCCACTCATTTTCTCTCAAATTAAAAAATCAATCATTAACTACTATTCCCTACCCCATATTACAAAAAAAAAAATCATTCATTATACCCTTATCAAGTTAACATATTTACAAAAAAACCAATCATTAACTACTATTCCCTATCTCACATTTAACTTTTATTCATTTTTTAAAAAAATTCTTAAGAAGCGTGAAATTCCCTCCGAGAACCCTTGATCTTGATCTGGGACGGAGGGAGTACAATATACTTGATAAATATATATATATATATATATATATATATATATATATATATATATATATATATATATATATATATATATATATATATATATATATATATATATATATATATATATACATATATTAAAGTTGGTGAGGAGGCCTAAGAATTCACCACGTAGACATGTTTAGGCAAACTCTTGCTTTTGGAGAAGCCACATCATCACCATTCCAAAATTCAAAGACTTTTAATATTCTCCTTATTAACTAATAATAATAGTTAATAATAATAGATATTATATAGGTTAACTATTACTATTAATAGTATTAGTTAACTATATAAGTTAACTATTACTATTAATTGTATTAGTTAACTATAATAATTACTATATATGTTAACTATTACTATTAATAATATTGGTTAACTATAATAGTTACTATATATGTTAACTATTACTATTAAAAACATTAGTTAACTATAATAGTTACTATATAAGTTAACTATTACTATTAATTGTATTAGTTAACTATAATAGTTACTATATATGTTAACTATTACTATTAATAGTATTAATTAACTATAATAGTTACGATATAAGTTAACTATTACTATTAATTGTATTAGTTAACTATAATAGTTACTATATATGTTAACTATTACTATTAATAGTATTAGTTAACTATATAAGTTAACTATTACTATTAATTGTACTAGTTTAACCCCCGTGCGATGCACGGATAGTTACTAACGAATAACTTATCGAAATCGAAATAAATACAAAAGAAAATAGAGATGTTTGTATACATTGTAAAATAATTATTTGAAAATTATATTCTCAATACAAATATCAGATTGAATGAAACTAAAATAAATCTAGTGTTACATCGGTCCGATGCACGGAGAGTTATTGATGCTTAAGAAAACGGAAATTAAATAAAATGAGTAAATGAGAGAAATATTTTTAGCATAATTTTCAAGCCCAACATTAAATGGTAAAGAAAACAATACTATATAAGTACATATATTGCAAGAAATAAAAAAGAGGAAAAAATTATAAAATTTAGAAAACAATAGGTCATATTTATTTACATTAACTCATCATGAACATAATTATGATATTTATTTTCAATTTATCTTACTTAATTTTGAGAAGAAAAATCAAAATCCTAAAAATACTAACATTTGTGTTAAATGAAAAAAAAATTCCCAAACCATTCACTCCCTCATCAAACTCAACCCACATCTTTCTCACCATCTTTTAAAATACCAATTATACTATCTATATTCCTTAGAATATTGACATGCGCTTCAATCAAAATTTTAAAAATGATGACCAACTTTCCCGATATTCGTCTTTATAAATACTTTATTTATTATGATTCAATTTTTTTAAATGAAATACATAAAATATTTGATGTATCGAACTAAAATAAACTCAATAACCATATTACACCTTCCAACTCATTATCCTATACCCCATATCTTTAATTTAATTTTATATTCTTTATTTTTATAATTAATAAAACTATTATTATTATCATTATTATTTATAATTAAAAAAAAAACTTGACTTAATTAATTTTGACTACAAACATATTGAAAAATTAAAAAGAAAAATTAACAAAGGATAATTAAGAAATTTATATTTAGAAAAAAAGATTTTTTTTCTGTATCCAAATCAAATGAAAATAATCTCTATTTAAAGAGAAAATAAAATTATGAATTTTGGTGAAAAAAATTAATTTATTATACTATAATTTAGGTTAAAGAAATGGGTGAAAAAAAAAATCGAAATCCAATCAAAGGACGACATGTGGCCAAAAAAAAAAAAAACCACGCGCCAGTGAAATGACCATTCTGCCCTTCATCAAACGGCTGACACGTGTCCCATGTTATTAAAAAAAACCCACATTTTGCCACGTGGATTTTAGACTTTGTTAATTGTCACTTTGCCACGACGTAAAATGTCCAAAATACCCCTCGATGGCCAAAAATTTACCACTATCTTCCTATTATATAGAGTAGTATTACCCCCGTCCGATGCACGGACAGTTATGTTCGGTCGAAACCTAACGGTTTATTTTATATCCGCAAGCGCACGGGCTATTGTAATATAGCGGGTGCAAGTACGAGTCGATCCCACAGAGACAGGGTTTACTTAAGGGATATTTTTGTCTTTTAGAAAATATAGAAAGGATTGGGGGGGTAGATAAAATTTGTTTTTAGAATAATAGAGAGATCATAAACAGAAAATACTTTTAATTTAAATCTTATAAAACGAAGCATTCTTGGGATTGGAAATCATACACATATTCTTATTCATCAAATTGTCATTGTCTTAGAAGTAAAAGGTTTTCATAAAAAGCAAGGATGGTATGTTAGGCCTACGCTATTTCGGGCTAGGACAATAGCGTTTGTATTCTTCACTAATTATGTCCTAACTGTTTGAGAAATCCGTTTATGTTTGCCCCCGCCCTGTCACAAACGGGCATTCCGGCTTATCTCTAGCTGACCATAATTAGTAAGAATCCATTAAGGACGGAAGTCAACATACTTTCCATTAAAGGAACATCCCTAGGCCATTGAACTACTCTCGTGATCAATAAACCTAGTTTCTTTATATGGTTCCGTCAATTGAGATTCTCCGCTAGGTACTTCTCTCAATTGACTGAATCATACAAATTGGATATCGCCAATAAGTAAGGCATTTAGAGAATAATATAAAGAGATTGTTTTAGATGAAGAAAGAAGACAAGACTACTCATTTTTAGATGATGAATAAGCATGTTTTTGAGTTTCCAACCCCAAGAATATGGGGGATTACTCACAAGCCATTTATAATATATAAGCAATTAAAATAAGAGATTGAGTAAGAAAGACTTATGATGAACAAATGCTGGAAATAATGCTTCACTTTTATTGCTCTTCTTCCAAAGTGACTTCAAGAACAAAATAATGACTTGATCTTCAAATCTCCTTAAAAATTGTTATCACAAGTATTTGTGTTTTCTATCTATCTAATATCAGTAGTTTCTCTCTAATAATTCGTGTCTAAGACTGATCACTAGGGTCCTATTTATAAAAAAGGAGGGAACTCTTCAATCAGGTGCAACCAAAAGGTGCCTTTACGTCTGCGGTCGCGTTTTGCACGGCCGCGTCAAGGAAGTTGCACGGCCGTGTGACCCTTGGCGCCGTATTTGAATTTAAGTCTTGACACTTCGCACGGCCGCTCCTATATAAGCTGCACGGCCGCTCCATAAGATGACACGGGCGCTCCTCTTCAAGACACGGCCACTCTATAATTTAGGGCCAAAAATGGCCTCGAAAAGGCCAGTGCACTGGCCGCTCCATCTTTCTTTGCACGGCCGCTCTGTCTGCAATTTTAACTTTGTGTGCTTGATTTGGTTGGTGCTCTCCAAAGTCTTTTGCCTTGAAGTGTCCAAGTATCCTTTTGATAAAAATGAACCTAAAACCTGTCTTAAAAAGCAAGAAAAATACCAAAAGCGTAAAATCTAGAAAATAAGGAAAAGGAACTAAAAAGTATATGAAATGAAATGAGAAATGATGATTTATGCAATAAAAAGTATATAAAAATAAGGATAAATGACTATATAATAGTCACTTATCAAACTCCCCCACACTTAAACCTTTGCTTGTCCCCAAGCAAACTTAGAATGAAAAATGGAGAGGGAGAAAAATATGATTGATCCCTCAGAAATAAAGTAGCAAGCCCTTGAATGCCTAGTTGATAATGCCTTTTATCTATCTAATCATATTTTGAATACCTTTAAAAATTTATTTTAGGAAGAAATATTTTAGGGATATTTTAAAGAGATAAAATGCAAGACAATAACCTAGTATAGCATATATAGAATTTTGACCAAGTAAAGCATGCTAGAAGAAAGAATCTTCTTGGTAGGAAAAGCTATCACTTTTTAGAGTGATTTTTTTTTGAAAAGATGAATTTTATTTCTTTAAGATGTACAAGAGAAGGTATAGATATTTTATTCACAATTTAGAAGTTCCGAAGAATTGTATTACATTCTTGAATCACAAGGGTGAAGAATGGGAGATGGTAGTGGAAAAATCTCGTCAAAGTCAAACAAATTTATCTTATTTTTGTACGTGTTATATTTTTGCAAAAGACCTAAGTTATTCTTGATCCTTTCAAGTAGGAGACATTGTGGTCGCGAGCCCCATGTTCCTAATACTTAGATCAAGAATACTTTTGGATATTATTTCCGTTTTGGCAAGGAAGCATCGTCGCAGCGAACGCCGTGCCCCGAGTTACTTAGGAGATAATAGGTTTCTTTTTGCTTTTAAGGTTTGGTGACCATTGTCACTCTTTTATTAATAAGATAGAAATGTTTTTCTTTGACTTGATTTGAAAATGGAAGGATGGAATTTATGAAAGGGTGTGATTCAAGGGATGCAAACAAAAAGGTGCTTCTAAAAAGGGAATAAATATCTAATAAAGATAAAAAATGTACAATCTTAAAAGAATATATTCAAAATTTGCATATATAACCAAGCATAAAAGAATTCCTTTCTAATCAAATGCATTTTTCTTGATGAGATTCTATATTGTGCTATACCAACTTATGAGGCTTTCAATTATTTCCTAAAAAGATCCCTTATACTTTTCCTTTTTATAGATTTCTAAGTGTATAGAAAATATGAGAGGAAAGATAAATAGGCATTATTCTAGGACAATTGGCAAGCATAAGAAATAATGATATGGATCATCATAGGAATTTTTATATATTTTTTTATATACTATTATACATGCATAAATGAAAATGCAACTAAGTTAAAAAGAAAAAATTACACTAGAAAGCAAGTAAATTAAAACTAGAAATCAAATAGATAAATACCCCCCCACACTTGAAGTGAACATTGTCCTCAATGTTTCAAGGACAAAGAGTAAAGAGATAAGCATGTGGTGGTAAACAAAATTATGATAAACAGTAATATAATCCATCGGTTTACTATTCCGATGATGCTTGTTTAAGGTCATAAGCTCGACCCCTTTCTATCAGTGACAATGGACGGTGAGTGGTATTGTAATGGTCTTTTATCCTTAATAACTCGCCATTCCTTCCCCTTTGGCTTGATTGAGCTCTTAAGATTTATGCAAACGCGACATCCCGGTTTGCTTTTCTTCTTGGGCCCCCTACCCTTTGATTTTTCAATTTTATTATGCTGCCTAGGGTGCATATTTTTCATACCATTATGATCTAAGGGCTTTTTAATTATTATTTTTGAGTCCTTGGATTGCGAGTTTTCACTCTTTTTGTTATCATTCTTAGGAGTGTCAACTTCATGGCACGATTTCTTGAGATTTAAGTCTTTAAATTCGACTTTCTTATTTCCAATGTTTAAAGAAAGAGTGCCATTCTTTACATCTATTATTGCACCAGCGGTGGCAAGAAAAGGTCTTCCTAGAATAATTGGAATTTGGTGATCTTCCTCCATCTCAAGGACTACAAAGTCGACCGGGATGATCAATTTCCCGATTTGGCAAGGGACATCTTCCATAATACCCATCGGGTATTTAATGGAACGGTCAGCAAGTTGGAGAGAAATAGTGGTGGGTTTCATTTCCCCCACACCTAGTTTCTTACCTATCGAAAACGGAATGAGGCTCACACTTGCCCCAAGATCTAACAAAGCATTATCAACATTATATTTACCTATTTTGCAAGGAATAGAGAAAGTGCCGGGATCTTTTAATTTAGGAGAAAGTTCTCTTTGTAAAATGGCACTTACTTCTTCTGTCAAAGCGACAGTCTTATGCTCCTCAAGTTTCCTCTTATTTGCAAGAATATCCTTTAAGAACTTAGCATAGGACGGCATTTGTTGAAGGGCATCGGTAAAAGGTATGTTGATGTAAATAGACTTTAAGACTTCTAAAAATTTTGCAAATTGTTTATCAAGTTTGGCTCTTACCAACCTTTGGGGTATGGTATTGGAGGGTCAAAATTTCTAGAAATCTTAGGGGATTCTGTCCCATTTTCAACATCTTCATTAGTCTTAACCAGCGGTGGGGTTGGACTAATGTTCTCCTTACTCGGTTTGATATTTTTCTTAGGAAGGGGATCTACAATTTCTTTTCCACTCCTAGTTTCTACCGCACTAACATGCTCATCGGGCCTTTGCGATTGACCGGGAAAACTCCCTTGTGGTCTATGCGAGGTGCCGACTTGTTGAGCTTGTTGATTTTCAAGCATTCTATTGTGGGCGGCTAAATTATCAAACCTAGCATTCAACGACTTTATGGATTCCCTTAACTCATTATTGGTCTTTTCTTGCTCATTCTTACTTTCAATCATAAAATCCATGATAAGATCCAATTTAGACTTAGGGAGGGAAAGCACTAGAATTGCCATTGAAATTCTTTTGTGTAAATCCCGGTGGTTGTGTAGAAGGTTGTGGGTTTAAAATATTGTTATTCTTATAGGAAAAATTAGGGTGATTTCTCCACTCGGGATTGTATGTGTTTGAATACATACCACCATTTTCCCTATAAGAATTAACAAAGTTTACTTGAACATTAGAAGTAGTGTCAAGCAATTCACAACATTACGTACTATGTGAGTTTGACCCACATAGTTCACAACCAACATTAATGTTGGCCACGGGATTTACATTCAAGTTTTCAAACTTTTTAAGAAGCATATCAACTTTAGACGACAAGGTAGTAATGACATCAATATTGTACTTACGGAATCCTGCGGTTGTTCCCTCTCATTGAACCATTGATAGTGATTCGGGGCTATGTTCTCTATCAAGTCATATGCTTCGTCCACCGTCTTATTCATTAGTGCACCTCCTGCGGCGGCATCAATTGTCTCCCTTGTTCTATGTGTGAGACCATTGTAGAAAGTATGCACAATTAACCACTTTTCAAGCCCGTGGTGAGGGCACATCCTTAGGAGCTCTTTGAATCGCTCCCAAGCGTCATACGGTGATTCGCTTCTGTTTGGCTAAAATTTGTAATCTTCGTCCGAATTTGAGCAGTCTTGCTCGGAGGAAAGAAACGTCCAAGGAATGCTGCTTCAATTTGGTCCCAAGTTGTAAAAGAGTTGGGTGGGACTGAAATTAACCACTGTTTCGCCTTATCCCTTAGAGAAAAAGGAAAAAGGCGCATCCGAATCGCTTCCGGGGTAACATTCTGAATACGTGTGGTATCACAGTATTCCAAGAATGTTTGGATGTGGAGATGAGGATCTTCGAAAGCAGTGCCGCTATATTGGTTATTCATAACCATAAGCAAAAGTCGCGGCTTTATCTCAAAGTGTGCCGCTTCGGCATTCGGCACAACAATAGGGGATCTAGTTCCCGGGGTACTTGGATTAACAAAGTCCCGTAGGGTCCTAGCGGGTGTTTGCGGTTCTCCTTCCATATGTTTCTTTAAAGTCTCTCTAAATCTTCTTAGTCTCTCGTGAAAGCTTCTTTCGGGTTCTGGATCAAAATTGTCAAAGTATGTCCGAGCCCGTTTCATGCACTAAGAGAAAAACACTTGAAAAGAGATTAAACGTAACAATTTATTGGAAGTAGAGAGCAAAACAATATAAAACAGAAATAACAAAATAAAAATAAGTAAAAATTATGAAGTAAAGACAAAAATTCAAAAAGTAAACCGTTGTCCCCGGCAACGGCGCCAAAAACTTGTTCGAGTCGAAACCTAACGGTTTATTTTATATCCGCAAGCGCACGGGCTATTGTAATATAGCGGGTGCAAGTACGAGTCGATCCCACAGAGACAGGGTTTACTTAAGGGATATTTTTGTCTTTTAGAAAATATAGAAAGGATTGGGGGGGTAGATAAAATTTGTTTTTAGAATAATAGAGAGATCATAAACAGAAAATACTTTTAATTTAAATCTTATAAAACGAAGCATTCTTGGGATTGGAAATCATACACATATTCTTATTCATCAAATTGTCATTGTCTTAGAAGTAAAAGGTTTTCATAAAAATCAAGGATGGTATGTTAGGCCTACGCTATTTCGGGCTAGGACAATAGCGTTTGTATTCTTCACTAATTATGTCCTAACTGTTTGAGAAATCCGTTTATGTTTGCCCCCGCCCTGTCACAAACGGGCATTCCGGCTTATCTCTAGCTGACCATAATTAGTAAGAATCCATTAAGGACGGAAGTCAACATACTTTCCATTAAAGGAACATCCACTAGGCCATTGAACTACTCTCGTGATCAATAAACCTAGTTTCTTTATATGGTTCCGTCAATTGAGATGCTCCGCTAGGTACTTCTCTCAATTGACTGAATCATACAAATTGGATATCGCCAATAAGTAAGGCATTTAGAGAATAATATAAAGAGATTGTTTTAGATGAAGAAAGAAGACAAGACTAATCATTTTTAGATGATGAATAAGCATGTTTTTGAGTTTCCAACCCCAAGAATATGGGGGATTACTCACAAGCCATTTATAATATATAAGCAATTAAAATAAGAGATTGAGTAAGAAAGACTTATGATGAACAAATGCTGGAAATAATGCTTCACTTTTATTGCTCTTCTTCCAAAGTGACTTCAAGAACAAAATAATGACTTGATCTTCAAATCTCCTTAGAAATTGTTATCACAAGTATTTGTGTTTTCTATCTATCTAATATCAGTAGTTTCTCTCTAATAATTCGTGTCTAAGACTGATCACTAGGGTCCTATTTATAAAAAAGGAGGGAACTCTTCAATCAGGTGCAACCAAAAGGTGCCTTTACGTCTGCAGTCGCGTTTTGCACGGCCGCGTCAAGGAAGTTGCACGGCCGTGTGACCCTTGGCGCCAGATTTGAATTTAAGTCTTGACACTTCGCACGGCCGCTCCTATATAAGCTGCACGGCCGCTCCATAAGATGACACGGGCGCTCCCTCTTCAAGACACGACCACTCTATAATTTAGGGCCAAAAATGGCCTGAAAAAGGCCAAGTGCACGGCCGCTCCATCTTTGCTGCACGGCCGCTCTGTCTGAATTTTAACTTTGTGTGCTTGATTTGGTTGGTGCTCTCCCAAGTCTTTTGCCTTGAAGTGTCCAAGTATCCTTTTGATAAAAATGAACCTAAAACCTGTCTTAAAAAGCAAGAAAAATACCAAAAGCGTAAAATCTAAAAAATAAGGAAAAGGAACTAAAAAGTATATGAAATGAAATGAGAAATGATGATTTATGCAATAAAAAGTATATAAAAATAAGGATAAATGACTATATAATAGTCACTTATCAAGTTACTAATGCATAACTGATCGAAATCGAAACAAATACAAAAGAAAATAGAAATGTTTTGTATACATTGTAAAATAATTCTTTGAAACTATATTGTCAGTACATATATCAGATTGAAGGTCACTAAAATAAATTTATTGTTACATCCGTGCGATGGACGGAGAGTTATTGATGCTTAAAAGGACGAGAATTAAATAAATTAATAAAGAAGAGTAATATTTTTATACATTGTGAAACACATCTTTAAAAAAGTATATTGTGCTTGGTATTCTGTTAAACAACTAATAATTTAGTTATTTAACTGATAAATTTATCAGTTATAAATACTCAATTTTTTGCCCATTAAAAAAAATATTAATTTTTTTTAAAGCATAAATAACGTGTTTATTTTTGGAAATTTCAGCTTTTTGAGATAGTTTTGTAAAATCCAAAATCTCTCCCCAAAATCTTCTCATCTCTTACCTTTAATTTTGCAGATCGCCAACAACAATGTAAAGTATGATGTAAAATTCATAAACTTCAAGTGAAAAAGTCACAGAAAGATATGGAAAAGGGAGGGGGACATACAATTCTTTCTTTAATGCCGCCTCCGTAGCTTCTTCTTGTTCGACCATCGGAGATTTTTCTTCAACCACCACCCAGTATCTGTAAGTTTTCCAGATCTGGACCAGTCTTGTCCCATCGGGCGACAAACAAACTCTCCGCCTACAACATCCCGTCTCCGATCGCCGTCGTAGCACCACCACCATCCTCATAGGGCGCCACACCCGCTTCACCGGGAGAATCACCCCTACCACAGATAATACCGAATATTAACATTTAAAAAAATTAAAACTAAAATAAAATTTAATAAATCGAGAAAATTTATCTTCAAGCTCAAAGCACCATGAATACCACAACATAACTCCAATTAAGATACTCATCTCCATATTTTTCCTTATCAACCAACCTGTATCTCAAAAAAAAATGAGAAAAAAAGAAAAAAAAGAAAAGAAAAGAGAATTAGTTAATTGTGATTTTTGTGTGTATTTCTGTGTATTTTAATGTGTGTATTCGTTCATGAAGTTTGAATGTACTATGTTTGTGTGTTGTGAGAATGAGAGAAGAAGGTTTGAATAGAGAAGAAAAGAAGGGGCGACAGCTTTAATTTTTCAAAATTTCTTCACATTTTCCTAGAACAAATGTATTAACACTTGCATTACACGTGTAATCAAGATACACAAACTTTCGTCTAGTTTAGGACAAATGCATTAGAGTCCAGATACATCTTTACCCTTTTTTTACACTACCCTCAAAATATGATATATTTACATTTTGCCAAAGATAGCTACTGACTATTATTCTTATACGAACAATTCATAAATTATCTCTTCTATCAATGATATTAATTCATCTTCATACATACACATAAACAAATTAAAGTAATACATAATAAAGTCGAAAATTTTATAAATAACGAAAATTAACAAATAACTTTAAAAATTGATTATTATTATTGTGTATTAGTTTTATAAAATAAATCTAAATATATATACTTATACTCCCTCCGTCCCCTACAACCTGTACACTTTTCTCATTAGGCGTCCTATTACAAACTTCACACTTTCTAAATTGGCAAAGAATCTTTACTATTTCACCCACTAATTTTCTCTCCTACTTTATTTTTATACTCACAACACCAATCAAATCACTATTTTCTACTCCACTTTCTCTTTCCAACCTCACTTTTCATACTCACAACACTTATTTCACACTTAATTAATTTTCACTAAAAATATATTAAAATAAAAGGAAATTAACAAAGGATAATCAAGAAATTTATATTTAAAAAAGAGGGTTTTTTTTTTCGTCAAAAATTATTTTGACTTAAAACGTATTGAAAAATTAAAAAGGAAAATTAACAAAGGATAATAAATAAATTTATATTTAAAAATAAAGGTTTTTTTTTCTGTGTCCAAATCAAATGAAAATAGTTTCTATTTAAAGAGAAAAAAAAATTATGAATTTTGGTGTAAAAAAATGTAAAAAAATTTAATTTATTATAAAATAATTTAGGTAAAAGAAATGGGTGAGAAATAAAAAATCAAAATCCAACCAGCCAATAGGAGGATGCCAAGTGTCCAATCCAAAAAAAAACAAAAACCAAAAAAAAAAAAAAACCAAATTTCATCAGCCTTAATGGGCTTCACGCGCCATTGTCGGCGACTGTAATGCACGCGCCGTTGAAATGACGAAAATGCCCTTCACAAAAATGGCGACACATGTCCAAATTTAAAAAAAAATATTAAAAAAAAAATGAAGACAAATCTGAGCTTGCAACGTGTCTTTTATGTCCAATTATTTACATTTTGCCACGGAGTGAAAAGACTTGTACACTTTCCTCATTAGGCGTCCTATTACAAACTTCACACTTTCTAAATTGGCAAAGAATCTTTACTATTTCACCCACTAATTCTCTCTCCTATACTTTACTTTTATACTCACAATACCAATCAAATCACTATTTTCTACTCCACTTTCTCTTTCCAACCTCACTTTTCATACTCACAACACTTATTTCACACTTAATTAATTTTCACTAAAAATATATTAAAATAAAAGAAAATTAACAAAGGATAATCAAGAAATTTATATTTAAAAAAGAGGGGTTTTTTTTCGTCAAAAATTATTTTGACTTAAAACGTATTGAAAAATTAAAAAGGAAAATTAACAAAGGATAATAAAGAAATTTATATTTAAAAATAAAGGTTTTTTTTCTGTGTCCAAATCAAATGAAAATAATTTCTATTTAAAGAGAAAAAAAATTATGAATTTTGGTGTAAAAAAAATGTAAAAAAATTTAATTTATTATAAAATAATTTAGGTAAAAGAAATGGGTGAGAAATAAAAAATCAAAATCCAATCAGTCAATAGGAGGATGCCAAGTGTCCAATCCAAAAAAAAAAAACAAAAACCAAAAAAAAAAAAAAAAAAAAAACCAAATTTCATCGGCCTTAATGGGCTTCACGCGCCATTGTCGGCGACTGTAATGCACGCGCAGCTGAAATGACGAAATTGCCCTTCACAAAAATGGTGACACATGTCCAAATTTAAAAAAAAATATATTTAAAAAAAAAATGAAGACAAATCTGAGCTTGCAACGTGTCTTTTATGTCCAATTATTTACATTTTGCCACGGAGTGAAAAGACTAAAATGCCCTTCAATGGCAAAAAAAATACCACTATCTTGTTATTATATATATATAGATTAGTTAACTATAATAGTTACTATACTCCCTCCGTCCCACTTTACTTGGCACCAAATTTTTGGGTGTAGGAATTAAGGAAAAGTGATGTAAGAAAGAGAAAAAGTTAAATGTTGTGAGTATGAAGAATTAAATAGGAGAGAGAATGAGTGGGAGGAATAGTTAGGAGAGAGAATGTTGTGAGTGTAAAAGTGAAGTAGGAGAGAGAATGAGTGGAGGGAATAGTGAATATTCTTTTCCATTTTGGACAGTGCCAAGTGAAGTGGGACGACCCAAAATGGAAATTAGTGCCAAGTGAAGTGGGACGGAGGGAGTATATGTTAACTATTACTATTAATAGTATTAGTTAACTATAATAGTTACTATATAAGTTAACTATTACTATTAATTGTATTAGTTAACTATAATAGTTACTATATATGTTAAATATTACTATTAATAGTATTAGTTAATCATAATAGTTAATGGAGTATATGTTAACAATTACTATTAATAGTATTAGTTAATTATAAAAGTTACTATATAGGTTAACATTAATATTAATAGTATTAGTTAATCATAATAGTTACTATATAGGTTAACATTACTATTAATAATATTATTTAATCATAATAATTACTATATAGGTTAACGATCAATATTACTATTATTAGTTAATTATAATAGTTGCTATATAGATTAACTATTACTATTACTATTATTAGTTAATTATAATAGTGATTATATATGTTAACTATTATTATTAATAGTATTAGTTAATCATAATAGTAATTATATAGGATAACTATTATTATTTAGTTTAATATAAACTAATATTATTAGTTAAATATAATAATTACTATAACTATCACGGTGAATTTAACGAATATGTCAAATAACCTTATCAAATAATAATTGATGAAAACTAAATACAAATTTAGTGATAAATGGAGATAATCAAAGGTATTAGTAAAACGAATTACAAAAAAAAATAAATAAAGATGATTGATGAGGAATATAAAAAGTCACCAAGTAATTATTGCTGAAAACTAAATCTATACTATATTATTTTAAAGTAGACTAAATCTGGCGATGACACATAAGATCGAATGGCTTTATCTAATTTCTCAAGCTTCCATGTCATATGTCTTTTCATTCGTATGCAACTATTTACATTCTTCCAATTAATTAATAGCTTTAGTAGATAACTTATTGCTATGCAAAGAGATAATATGTAATAAAGACATATTATATGTTATAAGTAACACATATTAAGATGTAATCTAAAGAGCCGCTAACTAAATACAATTAACCTAAATGTTTACATATCTAAAACGTTATTTATAATAAATTCTACTAATGATAGTTAATGATTTATTAACTTAAATCATATACACTTTCATCTAATCTCTATGTAATAATGAATTTATATTATAAAAGAAAACATATAACTAATAGAGCAAAGTGAAAGTGAAAAAGACTCAATAGTTAATATATGTTAAATATTATTATTATTAATAGTATTAGTTAATCATAATATTAATTATATAGGGTAATTATTATCATTTAGTTTAATATAAGCTAATATTAATAGTTAAATATAACATTAATTAGAAACATTAATTTTTTAATATATTAGAATATCTTAGATAATGCTTCAATATTAGTTACTATACATAGGGTAACTATTAATATTTAATTTAATAGTTACTATACTCCATATTTGATAAATATTGGCTATTAAACTTACTATACCAGATCACTATTCGCATATAACTTTCTAATTATATTTACTCATCATAATATGTGTATGTAGTATGCCAAAATCTTGAAAAAAACTAGTTTTTTCGTAACATAAGAAAAAAAAACTAGTTTTAAAGCAATAAGTCTAACTTATAAGACTGATGAACTGTTCTGAAAATTAATTTTTTTATAACATTTTGAAAAAAACTAGTTTTTCACCAGAGTTACCCATGTAGTATAAAATCATTAATTATCAAAGATATTTAATATTATTAATTCAATCATCTATAAAATTAGAAGTTAACTAATTAAAATAATAATTCATTGTTATTATTCAAATTTCAATTGTCATAATAAGTACAAACTATATACAACAAATGCTAAAAGAAAAAAATCTCCTGAATTTATAATGTAGATATTTTGATTGATATAAAATAGATTTATATCACCAAAAAGATGTCATGCTACTTTATCAAATAAAAACATAAAATAAGTAATATAAAAAATGACAAATTAGTTTTCCATGCGGAGCACGGGCTACCCACTAGTAACCAGTAAAGCCAAGAAAAATCTTCTTCAAACTAGAGCACATTACTATTTTCCGCTGAGTAAACAAAAACATAAATAATTACTTCTTCCTTCCCAAAATTATTTTCCCCAAAAAATCAAATTTACTCTTAATCATAATCAAATCAAGAGCAAATTTGAAAAAGCAATCAAAAACTGCAAAATGTTGTTTTCCAGTAGATCAAGAAAGGGATAAAACTGTCTCTTATTTCCGGAATCACGAAAACTTCTAGCTTTTGGCTTGATCAGGCAGGACATCTTGTTTGATCGGCGGCCACGAAAGAAGAGCATCTTCAATTGGATTGACGAAGCTCCGTTTATAGTCGAACATCTTGTACTTTCAACCATAACAAAATGCTTATCCCGGTTTATTTGCTTCAAGAACTTGTCCCCCTTCACCTCAATAATTTTCCAGCTTCTCTGAGACAGACCGAGATTGTGATGGTAATGGTATATATGGACTTCTTTTTGAAAATGAACAGCCACCCTTATACATCTTTGCAAACCCTACTCATTCATGTTGAAAAGATCAATCAAGAGTATTTTACACCAAGTATAAAACATAAAGTAAATAAAAAATCCATTTAGAAAAGGGTTACACTGTCTACTATTTCCAGTATCAGAAGCTTCTAGCTCTGGGCACGAGGTTGGACATGATCTTGTTCATTGGGCCAAGAGAGAAGAGCATCTGCAAGTGGATTCACAAAGCTTGGATTGTAATGGAGCATCCCATACATGATTCTTTTTTCCTCATAAGGAAAAAACTTAAAATGCTGAAACCAGGATGTTTGTCTTAAGAACTTGCCTCCCTTTAACTCATACCCTATTTTATGGGTATGGAAATATGTGCCTAAAGTATTCGCATGATAACGCAATCTCTCAGTAAGATGCACCGAAAATTCTCCAACTTTATTTCCAAAAAACGTGTATGTGCTTTTTTCATCCCTGAAAGTTGTTAAGATCCTCAATCTTCCATCCACTTCCGACATATATACACTAGATAGATGAAAACGTTCTTCTTCTAGAAAAGGAATTATTTGAATCTTCTCGTCATTTGCATCTATTGCTGTGATGCGCATTTTCCAGTCACGAAACTTCTTCATCATCATGAAGAAGACACCGTTGTAGAATATTGAATTGCAAGCGTTCCAGTTAGGTTCGGGCTCACTTATTTGTCTCCAAGAAGATTCTCCAAGGGAAAGTATCTCAAACCTTCTTTCTTTAGTACCACGCTTTTGTGTATAGTGTCGAAGGATTTTGTACCTTCCATTTGAAGTGGCGCCTAAGCAAACAACCAAGTGTGATAGCACGCGTTTAAGCTCTGATCTTGGCAATTCCATAAATACCTTTGTTAACGGGTTGTAGATCATCAGTGGATCTGCCTTGTGATCTCGGGTTACCATGCAGACCAAACCGTTATAAGAACACGTGATCCAGAAATGTTCTGATAGCAGTTTTGTTACTGGGATTTGGGAGAAGTTGCGTACTTCTCCAACTTCTCCCTCGTTATCAACAAGAGTTAAGTGCTTCAGAGAGTTAACAAAAGGTTGAAAAAGGAATTTAGGTTTTGACCTTGTAACTTGTAACTTGATGAAATAAGGGTCTTTTGTCACGCGGTACCATTTGGTACAAACAAGTGTTGATCCCAAGATGGATTCTAACGGGAGTCTTGATATGATATCTGCGATTATTTCTTGCGGTAGGTCATTTATCACCTTTGACTGGCCATTGTTGGAGTAGGTCAAGAGTGTTTGCTTGAAGTCCTTGGGAAGCATATGCTCTTTCAGATCATTTCTACTACCTTCACTGCACAGTGATGTACATTGCCTTTTGTAGCTTCCTGATTTGATTACAAAGATGTTGTCAATGAGTTTCTAAGATATAATTTACGTACAACTCATACTTATCGGTAAGACGTTAAAACACATAAATGTAAGACAAATTATACTGCGATAGCTAAATAGTCATTCAACCAAAAAGCAACTGCGGAAGTGAAAATGTATGATGTATGAACAATAACTAGCATGTAAAGAGGCAGCAGAATATATACCTAACTGACCATCAGAGAAGCTTGAGTTTGCACCACTTAAAACCAGACTTTGGAACTTCATCTCAGCCGATGGAAGATATATAACAAAAACTGCGTAGATATATCCAAATATCTCATTCAGATATATGTGTACTTGTGAAAATATATACTATTTCTAAGTGAGAGAGAGAGAGAGAGAGAGAAAGAGATGATAAATGGATGAATCATCTTTCGCATGCAAATCGCTAATGCAAGTTCGTCAAACAAGAAAATGATGGTAATTTTACTTTGTTCATGCGCATTCGTGTTGATGAGTATTCAACTTAATTAGGGCATAGTATATAATTGCACTATTCGTGTTGATGAGTTTACCTAATTTGCGTATTCCCTATTGTCGCGACTTAATTTTACAGTATCAAGGATGTAACTATTGTAAACTATATTACTAATTTGTGAACTCTCTGTTATTTCACTTTCTTTTTCTCTACATTTCAAGCAACATCAACAAGGCCTTTAAATAGGCACTACTCAACCAAAACATAAAAGACCATTAACTGACCACTAACTCACCATAAAAGACCATTAACTGACCGCTAACTCACCACTAACTTACCATTAACTTACCATTAACTTTTATTTTTTCATAACCTCCTAATATAGCATTTAATGTTTATTCAACAAAACTCCCCTGTAAACTTAAATGCTTCTACCATCTGTCATGCCAATCATCTTCTTGCATCTGTCGAGAAGTACTTTCGGTAGCGGTTTTGTGAAGATATCCGCAGCTTGATCCTGACTTGCCACATGCACCAATTTCACACTTCCTTCCTTCACATGATCTCGGATAAAGTTAAAACGAACGTCGATGTGTTTACTCCTTTCATGGTTCACTGGATTCTTTGCCAACTCAATTGCTAATTTGTTGTCAACATGAATCACGGTTGCACCCAGTTGCTTTAGCTCCATCTTGCTCAACAAATTTCTAAGCCACACTGCATGACATACACTCCAAGATGCTGCCACATATTCAGCTTCACATGTTGAGAGCGTCACGATCGGTTGCTTCTTTGAAAGCCAAGTAAATGCAGTATCTCCCATAAAGAACACATATCCTGAGGTACTTTTCCGATCGTCTATGTCTCCGCACCAATCGCTGTCAGAATACCCAACCAACTTGTAATCTTCTGCTTTTGAGTAGAACAACCCGAGTGACACCGTTCCTAGGATGTACCGTAGGATTCGCTTCAGTGCCTTCCAATGTGAATGAACTGGCTCCTCCATGAACCGACTTACAATGCCGACACTTAATGAAAGATCCGGCCTTGTGCATGTGAGATAGCGAAGGCTTCCTATCAAACTCCGGTATCTGCTTGCATCGACACGTTCTCCTCCATCGAACTTCGAGAGTTTTGCACCTGGTTCCATTGGTGTTGATACCGGGTTGCAATTTGCCATCTTGTACTTTTTCAAAATCTCTTTTGCATATCTCTCATGTGATATAAAAATACCTTTCTCTCCTTGTCTAACCTTCAACCCAAGAAAAAACTTCATCAAGCCCAAATCTGTCATCTCAAATTCTCGTGTCATTGTGCTCTTAAACTCTTCTATCATCTCATCATTGTTACCCATAAAGATGAGATCATCGATACAAAGGGTGCAAATAATACATTACCTCCATTCTTTTTTACGTAAAGGCATGCTCGTAGGGACATTGATCGAACCCGTTCTCCTTGAAATATAAATCAATACGTGTATTCCATGACCGCGGTGCTTGCTTCAACCCGTAAAGCGCCTTCTTCAATTTTAACACCTTCTTCTCTTCTCCGACTTTCATGTACCCGGGTGGTTGTTCGATGTAGACTTCTTCTTTGAGCACACCATTCAATAATGCCGACTTGACATCCATCTGAAATATCGGCCATTTGAATTGAGCAGCTTGTGAAATGAGTAATCGAATTGTCTCCATTCTTGCAACAGGAGCAAATACCTCGTCATAGTTGATTCCTACCCTTTGCTTGTATCCCTTCGCAACAAGTCTCGCCTTGTACCGTTCTATCTCGCCTTGAGCATTCATCTTTTTCTTGAACACCCATTTCACACCAATAGGCTGACTTCCTTTAAGCAATTCTGCTAGCTCCCATGTGTTGTTGCGGTCAATCGCTTTAATATCCTCGTCCATGGCAGTTTGCCACTTCTTTTCTCGCACTGCCTCTTCAAAACTAATATTTTTAGAATCTGCCAAAAGACAAACAAGATGTACCTCCTGTGTCAATCATACAAATCTTGCAAACTTCGCATTTTGGGTTGTCGTGGTTCATCTTCATCATTGGTAGTTTCAGAGTTTGTTGATATGTTCGTTGGTGCAATGATTGGTGATTCTTCAGCTTCGATGATAACCTCCGTCGAATTGTTCCAGTCCCACTCGCTTGCTTCGTTTACTCGCACATCACGACTCACCATTACCTTCTTGCTTATCGGGTCGAGTAGCTAGCTTGTACCCTTTTGTCTTCTCATCATACCCAATAAAAATATACCTTTTGCTTTTGTCTTCGAGCTTCGTTCTTCGTTGATCAGGAACGTATGCATAAGCCACACTACCGAACACTTTGAAATGAGAAACTGTGGGCTTCTGTCCGCTCCATGCCTCTTGTGGTGTTTGATCATCTAACTTCACATGTGGACATCGATTTTGTACATAGATGGCACATTGTACAGCTTCTTCCCAGAATTCCTTTGGCATGTTCTTGCTTTTGAGCATTGATCGAACCATGTCGAGAATAGTCCGGTTCTTCCTTTCGGCCACACCGTTTTGTTGCAGAGAGTATGGTGCGGTTAGAAATCTCCTTATGCCTTGCTCCTCACAATACTCCATGAAAGCTGTTGAAGTGTACTCGCCACCTCTATCGGATCGTACGGCTTTGATGTATCTACCAGTTGCCTTCTCCACCATCACCTTGAATTTTTTGAACACCTCGAATGTCTCGGATTTTTCCTTCAAAAAATAACCCCAAGTTTTTCGTGAGAAATCATCGATAAAAAAAATGAAGTACCTTTTAACGCTGAAAGATTCGGGGGTGATTGGTCCACTTATGTCTGTATGAATCAACTCGAGAGTATGTTTAGCTCGATATTCTGCCTTCTTTTGAAACGAGGTTCTCGCTTGCTTGCCAAGCACACATTCTTCACAAAATCTGCCCTCATAGTCCATGTCCGGCAGCCCGTGCACCAAGTTCTTCTTTGCTAACTTCTTTAGACCACCATGATGCAGGTGACCAAAACGGAAATGCCACAGCGACGCTTTGTCTTCTATGTTGACTCGCAAACATTTTTCTTGTATGCTTCTCAAATTCAGTTTGTACATCTGATTTCTTCCCATCTCGACTTGAGCAACCAGCCGTTCTTGACTGTCTTTCAATTGTAGTACCCGGTTTTTCATGAATACCGAGTATCCCTTCTCCATGAGTTGCCCCATGCTCAAAATATTGCTCTTAAGATCAGGCACATAATAAACATTCTCGATTGACCCTTCTGTTCCACCTTTTTGTAAATAGTGAACCGTACCTTGGCCTTTTACTTGGATCTTTGACGCATCTCCAAACAAAACGTGTCCATCTTCAACCTCTCGCATCTCCTTGAATAGGTGCTTGTGTCCGCACATGTGGTTACTAGCGCCGGTATCGAGATACCACATTGTGTCGTTGTCGAAAACGGTATTTTTGTAGGCCATCATGAGAACACCATCTTCTCTTGTCTCCTCTTCCGCTACTAGATTCGCGTTTTCTTCTACCTTCTTCTTAGAATAGCACTACTTTGCATAGTGCCCATACTTAACGCAATTATAGCACTCGATTTTTTATTTGCACTCTTTTGCGTAGTGCCCATGTTTGCCGCAGTTGTAGCATTCGACAATTGAATAATCTGTCCGGCCGCCTCTCCCTCGACCACGTCCTCTACCTCGCCAATTTTGTTGGCTTGACTGCCCCTTTTTCTCATAATATTCACCTTGTCCGCGGCCTACTCCACCGCGACCATTGTGGCGACCTCCACGACCGCGCCCTCTACCACGAAAATTTTGAGAATAGAGTACCTTTTCGTCTTTGATTGACGCCTTGGTTTGAAGTACCTGCTCGAGTGTCTCCTCCTTCTTTTTCTTCTTTCGTTGTTCGTGTGCCTCCAGAGAACCGGCAATATCATCGATTGTGAGCGTCGCAAGGTCCTTTGATTCTTCTATTGCGCACACAACATTCTCAAAATTGTCGGTTAACGATCTCAAAATCTTCTCCACAACTCGCTCATCATTTAACGTTTCGCCATTACGAGTGAGTTGGTTCACCACAGCTTGTACACGCGTGATGTAGTCAGATATTGTTTCTGACTCCTTCATATTCATGCTCTCCAACTCGCCACGAAGAGTTTGGAGACGCAGTGCTTGACTCGGTCGGCTCCTTTGTACACTTTTGCTAAAGTGTTCCATGCTTCTTTTGAAGTAGTTGCACCGACAATCTTCTCAAAGCCTGACTCGTCAACGGCTCGGAACAACATGTATAGTGTCGCACTATCCTTCGATCGTAACTCTTTCAACGCCTTGTTTTGAGCCGCCGTATATCTCGTGGTGTTTGTTGGTTCTTCGAAACCTTCTTCGACCACCTCCCATGCATCTTGAGATCCGAGAAGAGCTTTCATTTGAATGCTCCAGTTACCGTAATTTCCTTTCGTTAGTCGTGGTAGCGGCATTTGACTCATCATATTTGCCATAAGCTTTGATACCACTTTGTAAACTATATTACTAATTTGTGAACTCTCTGTTATTTCACTTTCTTTTTCTCTACATTTCAAGCAACATCAACAAGGCCTTTAAATAGGCACTACTCAACCAAAACATAAAAGACCATTAACTGACCACTAACTCATCATAAAAGATCATTAACTGACCACTAACTCACCACTAACTGACCACTAACTTACCATTAACTTACCATTAACTTTTATTTTTTCATAACTTCCTAATATAGCATTTAATGTTTATTCAACAACTATTTCAAAGTCTATCTTCCTAGTATTACATTTACAGCATATCCATCTTAACATTCTCATTTCGGCTACATTTGCTTCATCTCAAAACACACTGCAGATGCATACATTATCCATTAATAAGAAAACTCAGTTAAACATGACTAATTGGATATCGTCTTTAATTAACTATAAGGTAATTCCTTTTTAAAGAATCGATTATCATAGAAATTTGAATAATTTGTAATGAATTAATACCATTATAAGTATATTAAGCCAATTTCATATGTTCAGAATATCTGTGGCATGGATACATTAATTTACTCATATATCTAAATATAGACCTGCATATGATATTAAAACAAAATTTATATAAGAGCAAAAAAAAAAACAAATCCCTTCAATGGCGCGAAAATTATACAAACCCTAAACCCTTCCACATGGCGCGAAAGTTATATAAATCTCGGATCCATCTCATTCTCCCACTCCAAATGAACAATTAAATGTGTGGAGAAGTATATACAGTTGATGAGGATTTTTTTTTTCAAAATATTGCTTTTTAAAAATTTAATTACCAAATTAACATGAATGAAAAAGTATGTACCAAACTAACACTTTCAAGTGGATTCCGGAATTGATAATTCCGGAATAATGTAATCCGGAATTACCAATTCCGAAATTCCCTTTTTTTTTTTTTTTACAAAATCGAATTAATAAAATAATATTTTCGGAAAATTCAATTCCGAAATTGATAATTCCTTAATCCAAACCTGAGTTGACTGTTGACTTTTGGTGAATTTTTGTTTGATTTGATGCCGTGGGCCGAGACATGGCCGAAATGGGCCTGGGCGTTTGTTTTGTTAGGCTGGTTTGGTGTCCTTAGCAAGGTTTTGGTCATTTTGGAATCGTCCCGCGTCATAAATACGTATATTTTTTTATTTAAAAATTAAATATTTTTTTCATTTCAAAAATGAATATTACTTTCGACTCAAAATGAATACCAAAAAATAATACTATATTTTTTTTCCAAAAAAATAATATTGCTTCATTTGCCTCAAAAATTAATTCATTTGCCTCAAAAATTAATGTTTGGACATTCAATTAGGATGAAAAGAGTAGTTTTTTTAAAGAAAAAAATTATGAAATTATATTTTTTTTGGTACGATAAATATGAAATTATTTGGAACACTTGAAACCTATCCTTGTACATGTGATGTGATGTTTTCGATTTTTATATAAAATATTTAAAAACACAAATTATTTAGAGTGTTACTTAAAATGAAATTTGAATATTTAATCAAGAGATAAAGATTAATATTTTTTTAAATCTGGAATTACGGTACACTTGAAACAATTTTTTTCTAAAAATATTTTCTTTTAAAAAAATATATCTCAAAATAACAACTCTTCCAAACTATTGACCAAAATGACCTATTTTTTGAAATTCGCTACACGGTTTAGCAAGTTTATAATTTTATCCGGTTAAACTCACTACACGATGTAGGGAGTTTATATTTGCTCAATTTTATTTTAATATTTATGCTATTAAAAAAAACTAAATTCAAAATAGTGAGTTCAAATTATCAATAATATCAGCAAAGCAGGCCTACCAAAGGTCCCAAGGTTCATTTTTCTCCGCCTCACTTTAAATTACAAAATAATAATACAAAAATTATGTATTAATAAAGAAAACTAAATGAAAATATTATTTTTTCCATCTCAAATAAATACTTTAAAAAATGTACTTCTATAAAATTATTAAAAAATTGCTTCATTTGTCTCAATGAACGTTTTTAAAAAGAATACTACTTTACTTCTCTCAAAAATTAATATTCAATTTCTGATTCAAAGAAACTAACATTATAAACATTAATTTTAAAAAATGAATATTTTATAAAATATTACTTCATTAGTTTAAATATTCATTGGGATGAAGGAAGTAATGTTTATTTTTTTGGATAAAAAATGTAGTATTATTTTTTGGTTATTCATTTTGAATCGAAAGTAATATTCATTTTTTAAATAAAAGAAATATTCATATTTGAAACAAAAGAAATATACGTATGTATTTGTATTTATAATACGGGACGATACCAAAAGGACCAAAACCTTGCTGAAGGACACCAGAGACCAGACACCAAACCAGTCGGCCAAAAAAACAAACGCCCAGGCCCATTTCGGTCATGTCTCGGCCCACGGCATCAAATCAAACAAAAATTCACCAAAAGTCAACAGTCAACTCAGGTTTGAATTTCGGAATTATCAATTCCAGAATTGAATTTTCCGAAAATATTATTTTATTAATTCAATTTTGTAAAAAAAAATGGAATTTCGAAATTGGTAATTCCGAATTACATTATTCCGGAATTATCAATTTTGATATCCACTTGAAAGTGTTAGTTTGGTACATACTTTTGTTGGAAATGGGTAACGAAAGTTAAGTTTGACTTAACATTGACCTAACTTCCTAACGGAATTCGTTAAATAGTTAACGAAGCAAGTTACAAAATGTATTCTACATTTAGTGTAGATTATGAAACTCATTTATTGTCTCAAAACCATTTCCGAGTGAATGAGAAATTAATGACAAAGTTTTGTAACTTAACAAGAGTTGGTTAGAAGGGTCAATTAGATCGTTTGGATTTAAACAGTGTTCTTGGCTAATGAGATTTTGCTCTCAGCTGATCAGAACGAGTGGGGACTCTGAGCACGAGTTGTGAGCACGAATGGACCTTAATGGCTATTTGCTCAAAACTGATCAGAACGAGTGGAATGCCTGAGAACGAGTCGTGGTCACGACTCGTGCCAAGGGGCACGAGTCGTGCCATTCACTGCTGTTCGAAAAATCATGTCTTTTCAAGGGAAAAGACACAAAACCTTTTGACTCTCCTTATATACTTCCCCTCCAAATTTCAATTCATATATACAGTCATTTGAGTCTCTCTACCCACATTTAAGATAGAATAACATATCCAAATCATTGGCATATTGTTGCATCAAATCCTTCAAAGTCCAAAGTTCCAAACATTGTGTTGTTCGCTAGAGTATTTGATTTGGAGTGCTCCTATCATATGCTTAAAAGTCGTTTCATCTTACTAGAAGATTGCCATTGAAACCGTAAGCACCAGTGCGGGGCAATAACTTCTTACGAAGATTGTATTTAATACAAGACTCGACTTAATTTCGTTTGTTTTCAATCTCCGTTACTTTCTCCGTCAGTTTTTCTGTTAAGTCTTAAAGAAGCCTACCAATAAGTCCAACAATCGTAAGAAGTTATTTGACGCTTCTTCAAGACCTTCAAAGATGGCAACAGAGAAAGACACCACCTCATCCAGTCAAGGCAATGTAACGCCTCCGTCTCAAGGTGACGCAACGTTCAACAATTTTGCACCCGCTCATACACTGCATCACCCGGGTCATGGTGAGAAACCCCCGAAGTTCACTGGTGTGGACTTCAAGAGATGGCAACAAAAGATGCTATTCTACTTGACCACCCTAAGCTTGCACCGCTTCTTAAAGGAAGATCCTCCGGCGGTGGCAAATGGTGATCCCGACCCTCAACGGCAAATGGCCAAGGAGGCTTGGGCTCACGGTAATTTTTTGTGTAAGAATTACATCCTAAATGGACTTGACGATGCACTATACAATGTGTATAGTAATGTCGAGATAGCCAAGGCGTTGTGGGACACCTTGGAAAGGAAGTACAAGATCGAAGACGCCGGGTCAAAGAAATTTGTCGTCGGTAATTAAGTATCTTGACTTCATGATGGTCGATTCCAAATCGGTAACAACTCAAGTGGATGAGTTCCAACTCATTCTACATGGGCTTGATGCCGAGGGGATGATCATGAATGATCCATTCAAGGTAGCCTCTATCATTGAAAAGTTGCTGCCTTCATGGAAGGATTTCAAGAACTATCTCAAGCATAAACGCAAGGAGATGTCCTTGGAAGACATTGTTGTTCGTCTTCAAATTGAAGAGAACAATAGAATCAACGAGGCCAAGGATGCTAAGGGCAAGATGGAGGCTAAGGTCAATCTCGCCGAGGCTAGCACGAGTGGCACAAAGAGAAAGCATTCCGGAAATGCCGGGAACGCTAAGAAAGGAAAGAATAAGGGCTCTAAGAAGTTCAAGGGGTCTTGCTATAATTGTGGCAAACCGGGCCACTTAGCAAAGGACTGTCGTCTCCCGAAGAAAGAGGCGAATAATGTTGACCACATGGACCTAGACTTTGCAGCGGTGATCTTTGAGGCTAATGTTGCAAACTTGGATGAGAATCCAAAAGCTTGGTGGATAGATACCGGTGCTACTCGCCACATTTGAGGAAATAAGGAGAGTTTCTCCTCCTATACTCCCATCTCCGGAAGAAAGCTCTACATGGGAAATTCTGCGACTTCCGATGTTCAAGGCATTGGAAACGTGATATTGAAAATGACTTCCGGAAAAGATGTAACCTTGTTGGATGTGCTGCATGTCCCAGACATCCGTAAAAATTTGGTGTCCGGCACTTTGCTTAGTAAGGCCGGTTTTAGACTAGTATTTGAATCCGACAAATTTGTATTAACCAAGAATGGTTTATTTCTTGGAAAGGGTTACCTCGAGGAGGGCCTTTTCAAGATGAATGTAATGAACGTGATCCACCGAGGTGCGATGAATAAAATTTCTGTTTCTTATGTTTACTTGTCGGAAAGTTCTAATTTATGACATGATAGATTAGGACATGTAAACCTCGACACCATTAAGAAATTAGCGAAACAAGATTTAATCCAAATGACTAAATCCGACTCGACTAATATGTGTGAAGTTTGTGTTGAGGCAAAAATGACGAAGTCGCCATTTAATGTCATACAAAGAAACACAACTCCTCTCGAGTTAATTCACACCGACATATGTGATTTAAAACTTGTGCAAACTCGAGGAGGTAAAAAGTATTTCATTACATTTATAGATGATTGCACAAAATTTTGTTATGTCTATCTCTTAAGAAGTAAGGATGAAGCCTTAGTGGCTTTTGAGACTTATAAGAAAGAAGTTGAAAATCAAATTAACTTGAAGATTAAGAAAATTAGAAGCGATAGAGGTGGAGAATATGAAGCACCGTTTGAAGGACTATGTTGGGAATCCAGCATAATTCATCAAACGACGGCTCCATATACCCCTCAATCTAACGGAGTTGCTGAACGCAAAAACCGTACTCTCAAGGAGATGATGAACGCGCTTTTGATAAGTTCAGGCTTACCCGACAACTTGTGGGGGGAAGCTATACTCACTTCTAATTATGTTCTTAATAAAATACCCAAGAAAGGTATTGATAAAACACCCTATGAATTGTGGCATAATCGTAGGCCATGTTATAAATACCTTAATGTGTGGGGGTGTTTGGCCAAGGTTGAAGTACCTAAGCCGAAACAAGTCAAGATTGGTCCAAAGACCATTGACTGTGTTTTTATTGGATATGCCAATAATAGTAGTGCCTATCGTTTTATAGTGCACAAATCGGACATTCCTGATATGCATGTAGGAACTACTATAGAATCAAGGAATGCGGTATTCTTTGAAAACATCTTTTCGGCTAAGGACAGGAAAGATATAGGTTCTAATAAGAGAACATATGAGTCTACAACCGGTCCTTCTCAAATAGAAAATGAAGAACCAAGACGTAGCAAAAGGCCAAGAGTGGAAAGGTCTTTTGGTCCTGATTTTCTATCTTACATGTTAGAAAACGAACCAGCCACTGTTAAAGAAGCTTTATTCGGTCCGGATAGTTCGTTCTGGAAAGAGGCTATTAACAGTGAAATAGAATCCATAATGCTCAACAATACTTGGGAATTAGTTGATCTCCCTCCAGGTTGCAAACCATTAGATTGCAAATGGATCCTTAAAAGAAAGTATAAGGCGGATGGATTAATCGATAAATACAAAGCTAGGCTAGTTGCCAAAGGCTTTAGACAGAAAGAGGGATATAATTTCTTCGATACATACTCCCCTGTCACAAGGATCACATCTATTCGTGTTCTCATAGCTATTGCAATAGTGCATAATCTTGAGATACACCAAATGGATGTGAAGACTGCTTTCCTAAATGGAGAACTTGATGAAGAAATTTACATGGAACAACCCGAAGGGTTCGTAGTTCCTGGTAAAGAAAGAAAGGTGTGTAAACTCGTAAAGTCCTTGTATGGACTAAAACAAGCACCTAAACAATGGCATGAGAAGTTCGATAGAACCATGTTATCGAATGGATTCAAGATTAACGAATGTGACAAATGTGTCTACATTAAAGGAACATCCGAATCATTCGTTGTCCTTTGTCTTTATGTAGACGATATGCTCATAATGGGAAGTAGTCATGATTTGATCATGAATACCAAAGGCATGTTAAAGAAGAACTTTGACATGAAAGATATGGGATTAGCTGATGTAATATTAGGGATAAAGATCTCTAGAACATCTGAAGGATTAGTTCTTTCACAATCCCATTACCTAGAGAATGTTCTTCGGAAATTCAATGTCTTTGATGACCCTCCGGCTAAGACACCTGTAACGACCCCAACCTTAGGCACTAATTTTAAATATCATATTCTGTGCTTTTAATAATTATGATATCCTTATGTGTTCAATTTTGTCCTTAAATTCTTAAAATTAGATAAATTGGGTGAGAAGTGAATTTAGAATCTTTTGAGAATTTATTGGTCATTAATTAAAGAAAATTTGGGGAATTAATAAAATTGGAAATTTATTAAATAGATAAATATGGGAGGAGGTTAAATGAGTGAGTAGGATGAATTATTGGGTAAAGGAATTAAGTTTAAATTTTAAATGAAGTGGAAACCTTTGCTAGATTTTCCTTGGGGGGCCAAAAGGAGTCTTGCTCCCTCCTTAGTTGACAAGTGTGCCCTCCCCAATCTCCCACCATACCCGGCTTCCCCCCCACCTCCATCATCCTCCTCTTACTCCCTTTCCCCCTTCTCCTTCATTCATACTTCTTTCACCTAGAGAAAGCTTAGAGAAATCTCCCATGGAAGCTCTCATCCTCTCTTCTTGAAGCCAAGCAAATCCTCCACCAAATCCAAGTTCAAGAACATCCTTGAAGTTGGATTATCTAGGAGAATCCATCAAGTGAGAAAGATCAATCTTCCATATTAAAACTTAAGGTGAGTTGTTATGACCTCTTTTCATTTATGTGCTCATGAACTATCTATTGTTGTTCTTGATGTTGTAATTGTTGTTATATGTCTTGGAAGTCTTCTTGGAGTTAGGAAATGGGTTAATGACTTAAAAATAAAGATGTTGTGGTTAATGGGAGTTGATTGATTTGAAAATGAACATTGTTGAAGTTAGGGTTCAAGGAAGATCATTAGAAGGGTTTGAAATGGGTGGAATGGGTAGAGATAAATGATCTAGGATTACTTGGTTGTGAGTTTATATGTTTTGAATGGGACTTGGTAAGATGAAGGTGTTCTTGGGTGTTCTTGATCAAGCCATGGTAGAGGGAAAGAAGAACTAGGTTGAAAGGGGTTAAAAATCTGCAAAAGGGGGCTGGAGGAGGCTTGGGCGGTCGCCCAAGTGGTTAAGGGCGGTCGCCCAGTGGCGGCAGAGGTCCAAATTCCCTTGAAGTCCACTTGGGCGGTCGCCCAAGTGGTTAAGAAAGCGTCGCCAAGCCGACGTAAAACCATAAATTCTCTTGAGGTCCACTTGGGCGGTCGCCCGAAGTGTAAGGCGGTCGCCCAAGACCCCGAACCAAATTTTCGTAATTTAAACTAGGATCGTTTAGCAAGTTTGTTGACCTCTTATAAATGGTGACTCCCACCCGATATAAATTAGTAGAACCTAAGCAACCCGGATACGAATTGATCCTCTTTAACCTAGGTTAGAGTAGGATACCTTGGCTTGGCCATGACCTCTTATGTGGTCAACATGGAATTGTAGGAGTAGTTAAATATTGTTCGGAAAGTGGTCCAAACACGGAAAGTAGGTCTTGCACTTTTATTAAGATTATTCAAGGTTGAGTAATGACTTCGTAGGATTGGTTTATGGTATTTGGTGACTTTACTTATTCCCCTATCCTTGGTGACTAGTTAGAAACAGCGTAGAAACCATGAGTTTCCCTACTTCGTTAATTGAAGATGAGCATGTATCGCCTTGTGACATTATTATCCTAGTTTGTTGAACTGTTGAATTTGGTGTATACCTTAACATCCTGAGTATGGATTAATTGGCAAGTTATTGTGTGGTATCTCAAGTGTGAATTATTTGGTATATGATTATATTGTATCCCGGCGTGGATTATGTGGTTATATGGATACCTTACTTGAATTTATATTCATTGATGAAATTGATTGGCATGAGTATACTTTACCATGTTGTTATATTATAATGCATAGTGTATTATATGGTTGTTGCACTATGGTGTTGATTACATGAGTATGCATTACCATGTTATTATATTGTTATCCCGTTTTGTGGATTATCTCAAGTATCTATTATGTGCTTCGAGCGTGTTTATGTTCGGGTGGGTATGATGGATCTCAATCAATTATTGATTTGTTCAATAAGTGATTGAAGGTTCGGCTCATACCGGTGACCACTCCCACTCTGTGGCCACGGAGTGGGCCGTTTGTGCTAACCTGTATTGACCCAAAAAGCTTTACGAGACTGTTGCGATCGTTGTAAGGAGGGACGAGATTATTGTTGGATACTCTAATATAGGTATCCTTTCTTATATGGATCTACGGGGCATGAGACCTATAAGAGGTGAATGTGCTTTGGAGGCAATTCACCAAAGAGTGGAGTTTTACTCCCACGTTGTACGACTTATTGTTCGAGACGGGAAAAAGGTAAAATGAGGTAACGTAAGGTGTTTACCGCTTTTATAATGTGTTATGTGCTACCATGCTATGTGTTGCACTTTGTTTGGCATCTTCTTTGCATATCATAATAGCTCATTGAGATTTATTCTCACCCCTCTCCCTTTCTTGTTTTAGATTCCGAGACAGTGACCCGAACCCGTGAGGTCGGGGATTTCATTGTGGACTTTGCTTTTGGGGCTTGACAAGTTAAGTATAGGATTCGGTTGTTAGGAGTATTTATTAAGTAATCTTCTTTTGTAATTTGTATGGAAAACTCTTTTGTTAAACAAGGTTAATCAAGGTTTCCAATGTAATTGGTTAGATGTCGGTTTATTAAAGTTGTAGTTGGATTTCCTTTAAACAGGGATATTATCAATTGATTTTTATTTGGAAGTTTGAAAAGTGGTTTTCCTTTAAAGGCAAATAAATGTTTAAAAATTTAGATGGAATTTCTTAGTTTGAGCTCCCTTAGCTCGGGACACGTGTTAGGTCCCGGGTTGGGGTGCTCACGGTTAATATCGAGCTTAGTTTAGAGGTCAAGGGTAGATGTCTAAACTAAGGGGGAATGTGTGGAAATTGACGCCGAGTGTTTAATGCAGGAGTTCGTTCTAATGGCCGGAAGCAAGGATGATCAGCGGAAGGTTCTAGAAATTGAAGAAGATTTGGGGATAGGCGGAATTCAGGATGAAGAGATGATGAAATTATTTAGGAAATTTGTACAGGATATGGAGACTAGAGGATCAGTTCCGAATCAACCTGAGGAATGTCAAAGTGATGGATGGGAAAAGTTTGTGAAGATGAATCCGCCGGGTTTTAATGGATATCCGGGTCCGCTAAAGGCAGAAAAATGGTTAGAAAGAATGAACAAAATCTTTGAGGTTATGAAAAGTCGCAACGAAGAGAAAGTTAGGTATGCCGTGTTCAAACTTGAAGGTTTAGCTGATCAGTGGTGGCAGAATTTGAAGGGAAGTTGGGAGCGGGATCATACGCCCCAGACTTGGGATAATTTCACTCAACAGTTCGAGGACTACTTCATTTCAATGGTTACAAGGGATAAGAAGGAGATTGAATTCTTAGGACTAAAACAAGGGAACATGACGGTAGATCGGTATTCGATCCGGTTTGAGGAATTAGCTAGGTGTTGCCCTCATTTGGTATCGCATGAAGTAAAAAGGGTTCGAAGTTTGTAACGAGGTTTGAGGAGTGAGTATAGGAAGAAATTATGGATTGATGGTTTCGCCGATTATCGGACACCATAGATAGAGCATATAAGGTCGAGAAGGACATTGAGGAAAATAGTGGAAGGTCCGGAAGTGGGATTAGAAACAAGCCAAAGTATCTAGGACAAGGATCCAAAGTCATTAGAGGACGGCCAAGTGCTTTAACTTCGGGAAGTATGAGAGAGGAACTTGTGGTAGCTTCTTCGTCTAGGCCAATACCCAGCGGTATGGGATGATTTGTAACTTTTGCAAGAAGGTTGGACATACCGAAGATCGGTGTTGGAGTAAGCAAGGCAAGTGTTTAAATTGTGGAGCGTCGGGACACTTTAAGAGGAATTGCCCAAGGATGACGGGGACGAGCTTCAAGCGGCGGTCGAGTGGGTGGACGACAAAGAGGTAGTACCAAGAGAGATAACAAAGGGGAACCGAAAGAGAAGGTCTATGGTCGGGTATGTGTTTCGGGTTCAGGAGAGATAGATCCCTCAGAGGTCACTAGAGGTATATTCCCTGTCTCAAAAGTTAGGAGTCATATTTCATAGATCCTGTTGCATATCATTTATGTTTGGCATCACATTTTGCTTATATGTGACATACATTGTTGAGAAATTGTTTTATTGTTGGAGGATTCTGCTCTTATGAGAGAATACCTCGAACCTTCTTTGGTTTACCACGACGATGATGTGGTTATGGCTGAGCATGTATTGCCGGTTGAATTAGTATAATTATTAAATTATGATTTTGAGATATACTTGACCTGGAGGGTTAAGTAGTGGTTGTGTATTAGTAGACTGTCATAATAAGTGAGTCTCCTTTTCTATGCCTAATTTGCTTATATTGGTATTTGATATAGGTAGACTGTAATGGGAAATTCTTATTATTTACGTGCATTTAAGGTGAAACTTTTGAATTAAGGTGTGAAGAGTAATTGGTATATGTTAGACTTATATAAGAAGTCTTTTCAAAATTTTTAGGTGCTAGTTGTGAGTAAAGGGTAAATGTGCTCCCGTCGGTATGTTTCATGTGTTGGTTCTGAGTAGGATAAGCAGAATTGTAATCCTTATTTTGATGGCTTTAGGGTGATTAGAATTGATGATCTCCTTGTTAATTAAAGTTCCGGGAAAATCGTGAAAATAATTTGAGAGTCGGGTTAATGATTTCCTTGTGAGGAGTCCCTGTATGCAAAGTTCGGCTAGTATGAGTTGGCTCGAGAGGATTTCAAATTTTTGGGTTCTATAGTCTTAAACCCGGATGTTACCATGGATCTTGTGAGGGTTGAGTCCGTGATCTTTGAGTTGGCAAATGCTATCGAAGAGATTTAAGGAATTCTTAAGAAATGAAAGATCGTTGCTTTAATTAAATTTAAAGGATGTATAAATGGTGTAGGATGTAATAAGTATGAATTATATTGACAGAGATGGAAAATAGATTGGCTATAGATTCGATCCTTACCTTACTTAACGGATGTGAGGACTGTGTGAAATTTTAAGGTGCATTAAAGGAAGATTAGATTATGATATGATACGGAATGGGAAAGTGATAACGTAGGCTTTGAGGAGTTTGACTTAGATAAGTGAGATTTTCTTATCCTCTACTCGGGAGTAGCTACACTTGTGTTGCGTTATTTAAGTAGGAGCCTCATCTTTTTGAAGCTTCCTTTGAAGAGTTGTTACCGACCCTAAGAGTTGGAGGATTTAGTTAGTCGAAAGGAAGAGATTTGAAGACTATCCAGATTCTGGAAGAATAAGTTGTGTTGTGTGACGGATTTCCTTTCCACTTGAGAAGTTTAATTAATCTTAGCGAGTTGTGTATAATAGCAGTTATTATTTTGGCATTGAGATAAAACCGTATGAGGCGTGGTTCAGGAAGATATTTCGATCTCCAATTTGTTGGGGTGAAATTAGGGAAGCTAGGCCTAAGGTAATTTAGCGCCAAAGTTTGTTAATCCATTTGAAGTTTTAGAAAATGTTGGTGATTTGACTTATAGACCGACTTGGGGCCGCTTGCAGAGTATTTGAAGTTTTAAATGAAATATCGTAATGTATTTGGTGACCTAAGTTGTAATACTTTTACTTAATTGTACTTCTTGAGGTCGTGAAAATTCGGGTTAGTGATAATTGTATGGTATTTTCGAAATGTTAAGTTGTAATGTCATATTATTAATGAAATTGGGAATCTTGGAAAGAATCATAGCATTGATGAGACTAATTGAGAATGGAAGTCTTAGAGTATTCGAGTCGTGAAAGTGTATAGTAGAATCATGCCATTGAAAAGTCTAATAGAAGATATTAAGTTAAAATGTGTGAAAGATAACCTTTACTTTTGAACCTTAGGGTAAGTGACAATCAAATTCGGGACGAATTTTCTTTAAGGGGGAGTGAGTGTAACGACCCCAACCTTAGGCACTAATTTTAAATATCATATTCTGTGCTTTTAATAATTATGATATCCTTATGTGTTCAATTTTGTCCTTAAATTCTTAAAAGTAGATAAATTGGGTGAGAAGTGAATTTAGAATCTTTTGAGAATTTATTGGTCATTAATTAAAGAAAATTTGGGGAATTAATAAAATTGGAAATTTATTAAATAGATAAATATGGGAGGAGGTTAAATGAGTGAGTAGGATGAATTATTGGGTAAAGGAATTAAGTTTAAATTTAAAATGAAGTGGAAACCTTTGCTAGATTTTCCTTGGGGGGCCAAAAGGAGTCTTGCTCCCTCCTTAGTTGACAAGTGTGCCCTCCCCAATCTCCCACCATACCCGGCCCCCCCTCCATCATCCTCCTCTTACTCCCTTTCCCCCTTCTCCTTCATTCATACTTCTTTCACCTAGAGAAAGCTTAGAGAAATCTCCCATGGAAGCTCTCATCCTCTCTTCTTGAAGCCAAGCAAATCCTCCACCAAATCCAAGTCCAAGAACATCCTTGAAGTTGGATTATCTAGGAGAATCCATCAAGTGAGAAAGATCAATCTTCCATATTAAAACTTAAGGTGAGTTGTTATGACCTCTTTTCATTTATGTGCTCATGAACTATCTATTGTTGTTCTTGATGTTGTAATTGTTGTTATATGTCTTGGAAGTCTTCTTGGAGTTAGGAAATGGGTTAATGACTTAAAAATAAAGATGTTGTGGTTAATGGGAGTTGATTGATTTGAAAATGAACATTGTTGAAGTTAGGGTTCAAGGAAGATCATTAGAAGGGTTTGAAATGGGTGGAATGGGTAGAGATAAATGATCTAGGATTACTTGGTTGTGAGTTTATATGTTTTGAATGGGACTTGGTAAGATGAAGGTGTTCTTGGGTGTTCTTGATCAAGCCATGGTAGAGGGAAAGAAGAACTAGGTTGAAAAGGGTTAAAAATCTGCAAAAGGGGCTGGAGGAGGCTTGGGCGGTCGCCCAAGTGGTTAGAGGCGGTCGCCCAGTCTGCGAGAGGTCCAAATTCCCTTGAAGTCCACTTGGGCGGTCGCCCAAGTGGTTAAGGGCGGTCGCCCAAGCTGGCAGAAACCATAAATTCTCTTGAGGTCCACTTGGGCGGTCGCCCAAGTGTAAGGGCGGTCGCCCAAGATCCTGAACCAAATTTTCGTAATTTAAACTAGGATCGTTTAGCAAGTTTGTTGACCTCTTATAAATGGTGACTCCCACCCGATATAAATTAGTAGAACCTAAGCAACCCGAATACGAATTGATCCTCTTTAACCTAGGTTAGAGTAGGATACCTTGGCTTGGCCATGACCTCTTATGTGGTCAACATGGAATTGTAGGAGTAGTTAAATATTGTTCGGAAAGTGGTCCAAACACGGGAAGTAGGTCTTGCACTTTTATTAAGATTATTCAAGGTTGAGTAATGACTTCGTAGGATTGGTTTATGGTATTTGGTGACTTTACTTATTCCCCTATCCTTGGTGACTAGTTAGAAACAGCGTAGAAACCATGAGTTTCCCTACTTCGTTAATTGAAGATGAGCATGTATCGCCTTGTGACATTATTATCCTAGTTTGTTGAACTGTTGAATTTGGTGTATACCTTAACATCCTGAGTATGGATTAATTGGCAAGTTATTGTGTGGTATCTCAAGTGTGAATTATTTGGTATATGATTATATTGTATCCCGGCGTGGATTATGTGGTTATATGGATACCTTACTTGAATTTATATTCATTGATGAAATTGATTGGCATGAGTATACTTTACCATGTTGTTATATTATAATGCATAGTGTATTATATGGTTGTTGCACTATGGTGTTGATTACATGAGTATGCATTACCATGTTATTATATTGTTATCCCGTTTTGTGGATTATCTCAAGTATCTATTATGTGCTTGAGCGTGTTTATGTTCGGGTGGGTATGATGGATCTCAATCAATTATTGATTTGTTCAATAAGTGATTGAAGGTTCGTCATCTGGTGACCCTTCCCATTCTGTGGCCACGGAGTGGGGGGCGTGCTAACGATCTGTATTGACCCAAAAAGCTTTACAGGACTGTTGCGATCGTTGTAAGGAGGGACGAGATTATTGTTGGATACTCTAATATAGGTATCCTTTCTTATATGGATCTGCAGGGCATGAGACCTATAAGAGGTGAATGTCTTTGGAGGCAATTCACCAAGAAGTGGAGTTTTACTCCCACGTTGTACGACTTATTGTTCAGACGGGAAAAAGGTAAAATGAGGTAACGTAAAGTGTTTACCGCTTTTATAATGTGTTATGTGCTACCATGCTATGTGTTGCACTTTGTTTGGCATCTTCTTGCATATCATAATAGCTCATTGAGATTTATTCTCACCCCTCTCCTTTCTTTGTTTTAGATTAGAGACAGGTGACCCGAACCGTGAGGTAGGATTTCATTGTGGACTTTGCTTTTGGGGCTTGACAAGTTAAGTATAGGATTCGGTTGTTAGGAGTATTTATTAAGTAATCTTCTTTTGTAATTTGTATGGAAAACTCTTTTGTTAAACAAGGTTAATCAAGGTTTCCAATGTAATTGATTAGATGTCGGTTTATTAAAGTTGTAGTTGGATTTCCTTTAAGCAGGGATATTATCAATTGATTTTTATTTGGAAGTTTGAAAAGTGGTTTTCCTTTAAAGGCAAATAAATGTTTAAAAATTTAGATGGAATTTCTTAGTTTGAGCTCCCTTAGCTCGGGACACGTGTTAGGTCCCGGGTTGGGGTGCTCACAACACCGGTAGACTTGGCTCTACATTTATCCAAGAACAAAGGGGAACCAGTTTCTCAACTGGAATATGCAAGAATAATTGGTAGTCTGATGTACTTAACAAATTATACACGTCCAGACATTGCATATTCAGTGAGCAAACTAAGTAGGTTCACAAGTAATCCTAGTACTGATCATTGGAAAGCACTAATGAGAGTACTAAGATATTTAAGGTATACATTAAACCATGGGATACTTTACAAGAAATATCCAGCAGTATTAGAAGGATATTGTGATGCCAATTGGATATCAGACACGAAAGACTCTAAGTCCACGAGTGGATATGTATTCCTGATAAGTGGAGGAAGCAGTGTCATGGAAATCCTCCAAGCAGACATGTATAGCGGATCCACGATGGAGTTCGAGGTTTATCGCTTTAGATAAAGGCGGGGAAGAAGCGAGAATGGCTTAAGAACTTCTGGAGGATATTCCTTGTTGGAGTAAACACATTACTTTCTTGTACTAATACATTGTGATAGTGTTCCCGGCAATTGGAAGAGAGCCTGAGAATAGTATGTCTGATGGTAAGTCTAGAAACATTCGTCGTAGACACAATACCATTAGACAGAGTTGATCAAGAATGGCGTTATCACTATTGATTATGTAAAGTCATGTGATAACTTAGCGGATCCATTTACCAAAGGTATAAATCGAGATCAATTGTATAAAGCTGTTATGGGGAATGGGTTTTAAAACCCACAACAAAGGACTTATAGCGGACACTCGGCCTTGAGAAATGGAGATCCCGAGGCCCTTGGTTGATGAGACAACCAAGTTATAAGTTCTAGTAGAGTTACTTGGAAAACAACAACTCGATTTATTAACCTGGAGATGTTGAATACTCATTCCCCGGAACATCCAAGTATAAGCACATGCAGCAGTGGTAAGGATAAGTTGAGAAAACTTTTAATGATTTCTATACCTATGGGTGGAGTAGTGCATGATACTCCTTATAGTGAGAATCACCTATATAAGCGAGAGGTAATTAGGCCGCCTCTAAATGAACGCTTATGAATGAGATACGGTCCAGGGTCGAAATGGACAAAACGTGAGAATAACAATTGTTAGAGCTGTTATTATGTGAGTATTATTGTCTTGGTATACATCCGACAGTCACTGGTTCAAAGCACTCGCTACCAAATGGCTAGTATATCCGATAATATTTCACTAGGGAAGATTCAAGGCCACAAGCTATCTATCCCGATGTAATAATAGTTCGCCGGAACTTTGGACGAAATTGCATACATGCATTAATTGTCATTCATGTGGGGGATTGTTGGAAATGGGTAACGAAAGTTAAGTTTGACTTAACATTGACCTAACTTCCTAACGGAATTCGTTAAATAGTTAACGAAGTAAGTTACAAAATGTATTCTACATTTAGTGTAGATTATGAAACTCATTTATTGTCTCAAAACCATTTCCGGGTAAATGAGAAATTAATGACAAAGTTTTGTAACTTAACAAGAGTTGGTTAAAAGGGTCAATTAGATCGTTTGGATTTAATTGGATTTAAACAGTGTTCTTGGCTAATGAGATTTTGCTCTCAGCTGATCAGAACGAGTGGGGACTCTGAGCACGAGTCGTGAGCACGAATGGACCTTAATGACTATTTGCTCAAAACTGATCAGAACGAGTGGAATGCCTGAGAACGAGTCGTGGTCACGACTCGTGCCCGAAGACACGAGTCGTGCCCTTCATTCTTTCATTCGAAAAATCATGTCTTTTCAAGGGAAAATACACAAAATCTTTTGACTCTCCTTATATACTTTTCCTCCAAATTTCAATTCATATATACAGTCATTTGAGCCTCTCTACCCACATTTAAGATAGAATAACATATCCAAATCATTGGCATATTGTTGAATCAAATCCTTCAAAGTCCAAAGTTGCAAACATTATGTTGTTCGCTAGAGTATTTGATTTGGAGTACTCCTATCATATACTTAAAAGTCGTTTCATCTTACTAGAAGATTGCCATTGAAACCGTAAGCACCTGTGCGGGGCAATAACTTCTTACGGAGATTGTATTTAATACAAGACTCGACTTAATTTCGTTTGTTTTCAATCTCCGTTACTTTCTCCGTCAGTTTTTCTGTTAAGTCTTAAAGAAGCCTACCAATAAGTCCAACAACTTTTTCATCCGTATTAATTTGGTATTTAAATTTTTAAAAAGCAATATTTTGAAGAAAAAAAAAAACGTTGATGAGAGCAAAATAAACCAGAGCGAAGCCACCCATACATAAGTGAATGAGACAGCGGCCCCCATTTATTTTGAAAATAATAATAATAATAATAATAGGGCAATTTTGTCAAATATATTTGAATATACAGGTTTTGGTGCAATAAATGAAAATTTGCCCTTATTTCTTTAAAGAAAAAAGTGCACTAAGATTTTTTAAATTTTTTTTCCATTTTAATCGGTGTAATTTGTGTCAAATTGATCTTGCCCAATTTTTATTTTTTTAAAGCTGGCTTCACATACACAAATGAATAAACAAAGTGGATGGTATATATTAAAAAAAAAACAATTGATACAAAGCATAGATTGATCTGGAGACCAACAGACATGCATGCACATATGATATGAGCATTTGTGATTTATGGAAGTAGAATTGAAAATCAAAAGTAACCTGGATATATATCTGATGAATTCTAGTTTAAATCAAGAATTTGTTGAAGAATCAAATTAAGCAGCCACCAATTTTATCTGACACACAAATAAAAAATCAACCATAAGTAAGGATTTAGATTATTAGAGACTGAGTATTTCAGCAACATGCAACCGATAAATAGATACATACACAGATTTGGAGGGGGAGAGAGAGAGAGAGAGAGAGAGAGAGGGGGAGAGATAGAGAGAGAGAGAGATATGAGCATTTGTGATTTATGGAAGTAGAATTGAAAATCAAAAGTCACCTGGATATATATCCGATGAATTCTAGTTTAAATCAAAGATTTGTAGAAGAATCAAATTAAGCAGTCACCAATTTGATTTGACACACAAGTAAAAAATCAACCATAAGTAAGAATTCAGATCATCAGAAACTGAGTATTCCAGCAACACACAACCGATAAATAGATACATACACGAGATATGGAGAGAGAGAGAGAGAGAGAGAGAGAGAGAGAGAGAGAGAGAGAGAGAGAGAGAGAGAGAGAGAGAGAGAGAGAGAGAGAGGGAGAGTTGTACCGGTATTTGGGGAATCCAAGTTTCAGACGAAGGCACTTACTTTGTAGCTGTCATTAGCACATATTTATATGGATTTTGGGCATATGCATTGCACATTCAACGGTTGTGATCAAGTCTCTATTGATTGAATGGTTTCGATATATATACAGCTAAGTTGAATTCAGATCTGCGCATTACACATTCAACGGTTGTGATCAAGTCTCCAAAAATTGATTGGTCTCGACACTACATCGTTGTGACCAAGGGCTATGACTTTATTACGCCCTTCTTCTTGGTGGATAACTTAGAAAAGTTTTGGCCCGTGAGAGGAACTCATCTCAACACAAATTAATTTCAATCTTTCGTCTTTCAAAAAAGGAATGCGAAAAAATTATAACACTTAGTTATATCGCCGAAGCAATTGATTTGTTGCAGCGGTTTCTCAATAACTGATCCAATTTTCTTTTGTTAATTAAAATCAGTGGTTGGATTTGAGGGAGCCATGTTCGAATTTGTGATGTAGAGCCAAATTTGGATATGATATAATTTCATCAATGCACCATTGCCAACTTTTTAAGATGTGTGGCAAGATAATCCATTGATTGAATTTCTTCCTTTTTCAAGAGGGCTATAGCGTTGATTTTTTCAAGTATTTGGGCCGGGTAAGTTGCATTCGTTCTAAAGCCCATTTGCTATATATGTAAATTTTTACTTTTGAAACAAGTATTTAAAATGATCATTTTTTGCCAAGGTTTTTGCCAATCTGTGGAGTAATACTATAGTTTAAAAAAATACAAAATTTGATTTACAAAATGATATGTTATATTTGTGTTAATACTTTTAATTAGGGTGTATGGGGTCCATAATTAATACAAGCAATAAAATATCGTCACATCATTGTATCCATTTTTTTGTAAACTTCTTACCCATGCCCATGATCCGCCCACCTGCCTGCCAAGGCTGTCCAGCTGTCATTGAAAAAAAAAAAAAACTCCAACAACTTTAAAATAAAATATCTTGAGATATTGAAGTCGATGCACTTGGAACGTTCAGTTCAATCGCAAAAAAAATTCAAAAACATCGTTGTGTTCGTCTCGACGAGACGAATCAAACTAGAAGCATGATGATATGATTTTAAATTATTTTTATAAAATTATATATTGTAACAAAAAAATAAGTTGACATATTCGTCGTCTGAAATGTGACACTTACTATGAAGGAAAGTAATTTTTTAAAATTCTTAAATGTAACAGATTTTATTATAAAATGTAACTTTAGTTTTGCAGAAAATTTAAATAATTTGATAGTTTTTTTAGAGAAAGTAATAATTGAAATGTAACAAACTATATATATGAGTATAATTTATTATACAAATGAATGTAACAATTTTTGTAGAGTAAATGTTACATTAAAAAAAAAAAAAGAATTTTTCACAAATGAATGTAATATTTTTTATTATAAAATATTTTTAGACTGCCTCATTACTTTTTCTTAATTCCAGAATAATTGTCTATGATTTTTATGATCAATTGAAGTTTAACTAACATTTGACAAAGATGAAAAAGTATTTATTTTTATGCAAAAATAAAAAAAATGTTTTTGATAGTATATCTGATGTTTTATCGATAATAATTTTTAAAATGACATGATGATAATTAATTATCATAACTATTATCATAATTTTTTTACCAAAGTTCAATCGAGTTAATCAATGAAAAAAGTCAAAGTGCTCATTTATTCTGAGATATGTAGAGAGTATAAAATAACAAGGCAAAAAAAAATAAAAATTAACCACCCAAATTTAAGAATATTCAATTTTGACACATGACTAACTAAAAAACATACAAATTCTCTAAAAAAAAAAAAAAAAAGGACCATTAACTTTTTCTGTTAATTATTGAAAATCTCATTTATAAAGTGTTTATTTTCCCCTATTATTTCAATTATCTCCCTTTTTTTTTTTTTTTTTTTTTTGAGTAATCTACTTTTATGACCCTCATACTATTCGAAAAAACATCATTTGAATCTCCACGCTGGTTTTTACCAAATATAAATCTTTACGGAGTATACTCTCAGACAACTATTAAAATAAATATAGATAACTAATGTCAGTTAGTTTTTTAACGAACACCTAATTTTTAACAGACTTGTAAATAATAGAAGCATCAAAGTTGAATATTATGGAAGGTTAAAGTATTATTTCACAAAAATTGAAGTTGTTAACAGGGGTGGGGTGGTTTGGCTGGTATACCAATTTCATTTTGCTTATACCATGTACCAATCAAATATGATTTGGTACATGAAAATATATACTAGTACCAATCACAAAAATCGGTATAACAAGTTTATTGGTACAGTTGGTATTCGACGTATACTAAATGTAAATGAAGACAAAAAAATGCATTGATATTTTTTTGCTAGATTTTCTTTCTATTATAAAGTGCAACACATTATAATATAAAAAAAATGTCTCAAAATGCAAATTATAAAGTCTTGAAACTAAGGAAAAGTAGTATAACAAAAATTTTGAAAATGAAACAATCGTGAAAAAGGAAGAGAAAGCGGCCTTGTTGCTAATGTTGGAACATCTCTATTCCGTTAAACCCAATGCGTACTCATTTCTTGAAGAAGTATGAGAAAAGGAAATGGAGGCGGAAGCGTAACATACCCGTTGAATCCATTTGTCTTGATATCGAAGAGAAGTAGAAGAAATAAAGGAGGAAAATGTAGATCTTCTAAATGATGAATGCCTTCTCTTTCACTCAGATTTATGGAGAGAGTATATGTAAGATTATGTAGTGTTTCTAGGCTGATGGTAGGCCTTTATATATAGAAAACAAATAGGCACTTCATTTAGGGACAACATTCTTTCACATATGAAGCAGTGAGAAATTACCATTTTACCCATCATAAATAGGTAATTTCCACTTCAGAAATTCTACACATTTATTAATTTTCTACACTTTATATTAACATTATATTTATGATTTATACATGTACATCTACATGTATATGTATATTTACTAAGTATACACATTTTGCAATTCATGTTCTAACAATCTCCCACTTAGATTGCCCAAACATGCGTTTTTACTTAATAAACCCTTCCAAAATCATATTTATAATGTAAATGACAATCCTTATGCATACTTTATTGTCATTCAACAATCCCGTTCATTAATTTTATAAGTATAAGGACTAAAGGAGTAGTCGTTGTAATTGATTCGCAACTAAACCCACAATAATCACATATATATATATTCAACTAAATGACATAGATTAAGTGTAGATGTGTAGCATGAAAAATTGATGAATATATTAAAGCATTATGTATATTCTTCCAACTAGTCCTACTTAACCAAATGAGATCAATAATCAATAGACATAAAACAATCAAATGAAAGTACAACACAAACTCACACTATATTAAATGTTATCAAAAGTTGTTACACCCATATGAGCGGTATGCTCGTGAAACGCTAAAGGAGATAACACTTTAGTAAACGGATTCGCTAACATGGAATTTGTTCCTATAAGTTATATTTTTATTTGTTCATTTTGTACTCTTTCTCTTACAACAAGAAACTTAATATTTATATGCTTAGATTTAGATGAACTCTTGTTGTTGTTAGAATACAACACTGCTGCCTGATTGTCTAAATATAACTTGAACGGTTTTTCAACACCATTGACAATTCGCAGTCCCTCAATGAATTTAAGCAGCCATATAGCTTGATTAGATGCTTCGTAACAAGCAATAAATTCGGCTTTCATGGTAGAGGAAGTTACAAGAGTTTGCTTGACACTTCTCCAAGATATTATTCCACCGGCTAATGTGAAGACATAACCGGACGTCGACCTTGTCTATCTTGACATCTAGCAAAATCGAAATCGAAATACCCAACGATCTCAAGATGATCCGACTTTGTATATGTAAGCATGTAGTCCTTAGTGTTTTGTAGGTATCTCATCACTCTTTTGGCTGCAACCCAATGTTCTCTCCCCGGATTACTTTGATATCGACCAAGCATCCCAACAATAAATGCAAGGCCAGAGTACAGACTTATGTATACATTAAGCTTCATACTGCCGATGCATAAGGGATATTTTCCATATACTTTGATTCTATATTATTTTTAGGACATTGCTTTAAACTAAATTTGTCTCCTTTAGAGACAGGGGTGTCACGCAGTTTACAATTTTTCATGCTAAACCTTTGTAATACCTTCTCTATATAGCTCTTTTGTGATAATCCTAAAATACCTCGTGATCAATCACGATGAATTTGGATTCCTAATACAAAAGATGGCTCACCAAGATCTTTCATTTCAAACTTATTTGATAGAAATTTCTTAGTTTCTTTAAGAAAGTCCTTATCATTACTAGCAAGTAAAATATCATAGACATACAAGACCAAAATTATAAATCTACTCCCACTAAACTTATGGTACACACAATCTTCAACAAGATTCGTTTCAAAACCAAATGAAAGAATTACTTGATTGAATTTTAAGTAGCATTGACGAGAAGCTTGCTTGAGACAATAAATGAATTTCTTAAGTTTACAAACTAATTGATTATAGTTTGATCTAAATCAGTCACCATTTCTGGTTTCTTCATATAGATAGTTTCCTCAATGTCTCCATTGAGAAAAGTCGTCTTTACATCCATTTGATGAAGCTCAAGGTCAAAATGTGCTACAAATGTCATAATGGTCCTAAAAGAATTTTTAGACGATACCGGAGAATTTTTTTTTTATAATCCATGCCTTCTTTTTTAGTGAATCCCTTAGCAACAACATGAACCTTATATCTTTCGACATTACCTTGTGAATCCCTTTTGGTCTTAAAGACCCATTTACATCCGATGGGTTTCACATTTTTAGGTAATGGAATAAGATCCCAAACGTCGTTGTCTTTCATGGATTTTAACTCATCATTTATGGCATCGATCCATTTATGAGAATTTGGACTATTAATGACTTCATGGAAGGTGAGCGGTTCATCTCCCACTAAGTCTAAGTGTTTCTCATTCTCAGCAAGATACACATCATAATCAGTCGAAATCGCACTCCTTCTTACTCTATTAGATCTCCTTAAGGGCACTGATTCTTTTTTATTTTGAGGTTGTTGAATTTGATCCTCATTATCAACATTTTCATGTTGTTCTACATTTATAGGAGATTCTATATTGTTTTGAATTATATGTTCTTGTTGATTTTCAGGTACAACTTACAAGTACTTGATTTCCAATAGGAACTATGGGAAGAGGTATAGAAATGGATTCCTCTTCTTCTTCAAATTCAAAATTATTCCCAATTTTTCCTTTAAATTCAACAACCTCAAAAAATCTAGCATTTCTCGTCTCAAAAAAGGTTCTAGTTTTCGGGTCATAAAATTTATATCCCCTAGATCTCTCAGCATACCCCACAAAGTAACTACTAACGGTCTTAGCATCCAGTTTTCCCTCATTAGGCCTATAAGGCCTTGCTTCTGCTGGTCAACCCCATACATGAAAATGATTTAGGGACGATTTCTTATTCGTCCATAATTCAAAAGAAGTTTTGTCGGTAGCATTTGAAGGAGCTCTATTGAGAATATAAGCAACGGTTTTTAATGCATCGCCCCATAATGAGTTAGGTAAAGAAGTACAAGAAATCATAATTCTTACCATATCTTTAAGGGTTCTATTACGTCTCTCTGTTACACCATTCATACTAGGTTTCCCCCGCATGGTGTAGTGAGGTACAATCCCACACTCTTCAAAATAGCGAGCAAAATGACCCAAACGTTGTTCACCCGAACAGTCATTTCGTCCGTATTATTCACCACCATGATCGGATCTAACCTTCTTAATAGTCTTTCCAAGTTGATTGTCAACTTCTGTTTTAAAAGATTTGAAAATGTCCAATGATTGAGACTTTTCATGAAGCAAATAAATGTATCTATAACGAGAGTAATCATCTATAAACGTAATGAAATATTTTTGACCATTCCATGAAGGAGTAGTGAATGGTCCACAAATATCCGTATGAATTAGTTCTAAGACGTTTGATGCTCTCAAGGATTCTTTCCCTTTGGTGTTTGTAAATTTTCCTTTAAGGTACTTAATACAAAAGTTTTTATCTGGAATATCAAGTTTGTTTAAGATTCCCTCCGACACAAGCTTATCAATTCTCCTTTTGGAGATATGACCCAAACGCCTGTGCCATAATGTATAAGAATTTTCACTTGATAACTTTCGTTTAGTGCCTTTAGTTTTGATTTCATTAATATGAGACTTATTAAATGACTTGAATGTGTCAAGTAAATAAAGATTATCACCATATGATAAAGCACTAGTACCAACAATTTTGGAATTGAAATAAAGATCACACTTATTATTGACAAACGAACAGGAATAACCTTGCATGTCTAAAGTAGTGATTGTGATCAAATTCCGCCTAAAGGACGGTACAATAAATGTATTATTTAATACAAAATAATATCCAATACTTAATAATAATCTAAATGTCCCAATGCCTATAACTTCAACCAGATTTCCAGCTCCCATATAGATGTATCTCTCATCTTTGCTAGGTCTTCGGTAATTCAGGCAACTCTTCATAGATATACTTATGTGAGTTTTTGCACCCAGAATTCAACCACCATGTATATGAAGGAATTGAAACCAAATTAGCCTTAGTACAAACAAGACCAAATGACATACCTTTCTTAACACACCAATTGTGATACTTAGGGCAATCATTCTTCATGATCATTAGGCTCATGCGGTTGGAACGGTTTCGCTTCTCAACACTTAAGCGATCTTCCTGAGTGCTTTTATCAGTGAGAGAAGTGGGACTTGGTTCCCTTAATGCGAGATTAATGTCTATACAGCCCAAGATCATAGTTATCTTATTTTTTCAAGTTTTAAAATTTGTCTCATTAAGCATCAGAATGTTATTTATAGCAGTAGTGATTGATGAAGCATTTACTAAATACATTGGGGTAAGAACAAAGAATGAAATACAAAACATGTATAAGTAACTACATATAAAGAGTGATTAATCATATCAAATGAACTTCGTCTATAAGATAATTAACATGACATCAAAAGTAATATTTGGATTGCGAATTGACTCAAAATATAACTATCTTTAGGTAATCAAAGAATCAAACAATGTCTTAATCAAATACTTAACCATCCTTTAGGCCGATTTAAGTACTCGAGAAAACAACCTAATGCTCTCTTACTTGTTACCAAATGAATGTATAAATTTAGTCAAATAAATGATCTTCTTTGGAAAATTCATTTTATCCACATATTAAATTATACATTCATCACTTAAAAATTTCGGATCTAAACAACGTAAATCACTTTGGTGACAATATTATTTAGACAATTTATGAAGTTGTTAAGCATATAATTAATCACAAGGAAAAAGGTTTGAAAAATGTATGTCTTTGTTCAAGAAAATGAAGGGAAAAGCTGAATTTTTAAGCTGAATCTGCAGAAATTCCAAAAATTTTTGCACGGCCGCGTCCACAAAGATGTACGGCCGTATGAGATGTCCAAAATTACTCCAGGGGTTGCACGGGCGTGTCCCAAAATCTGCATGGCCGTGCATATCAACCAAATTTTCTAGAAGATTTGGCACGACCGCGCTCCAAAATCAGCATGGCCATGCTTCCCTTGCGTACGGCCGTGTCCCAACTCGCGTGGCCGTGCCGGCACGGCCGTGCCGTGCCAGATACAAAGCATGGCCATGCACAGAGGCAAAAATCCTCCAAACAGTGTTCCAGAAAATTCATTTGGCAAGTAGGTCCGCACGGACGTGTATTATACAATGCACAGCCGTGCCAATGGGACAAACTTGCTTGAATTATTGTACCTTTTGACGAATTTTATGCCTTTTGAGCCAAAAACTTCAATCATTTCCGGATTTTAAACTAGATAATTATTACTAATACTCTATAAATGAATTAGAGTGATTAAACAACATCAAAGCATAATGATTTCAACATAATCAATAATCAAAGTAAAGCAAAACATATGTTATCAATTATCATAAACTCAAACTTAATCAAGAACATGAGCAGGCTCTGATACCAATTGTTGAAACATCTCTATTTCGTTAAACCCAATGCGTACTTATTTCTTGAAGAAGTATGAGAAAAGGAAATGGAGGCGGAAGCGTAACATACATGTTGAATCCATTTGCCTTGATATTGAAGAGAAGTAGAAGAAATAAAGGAGGGAGATGTAGATCTTCTAAATGATGAATGTCTTCTCTTTCATTCAGATTTATGGAGAGAGTATATGTAAGATTATGTAGTTTTCTAGACTGATGGTAGGCTTCTATATATAGGAAACAAATAGGCACTTCATTTAGGGACCACGCCCTTTCATATATGAAGCAGTGAAAAATTATCATTTTGCCCATCATAAATAGGTAATTTCTACTTCAGAAATTCTACACATTTATTAATTTTCTACGCTTTATATTAACATTATATTTATGATTTATACATGTACGTCTATATGTTTATTTATATTTACTAAGTATACACATTTTGCAATAATGTTCTAACAACTAAGTTTCGCATAGAGAGAGTGTGTCGTATAATTAAAATTTATGAGATACAGCAGCTGCATATTACAGTTATAGTTAGATAAAGAAAACTATTTTTTGATATTATATATTTATATATAAATATATACTCCCTTCGTCCCATAAAACTTTATCCATTTTGTTATTTTGGGCGTCCCATTTTAAGTCTCACTTTTTTAAAAATGAAACTTTTTAATACTTCTTTATTCATGGGACCCACTTGTCATACTCACAATAACTATTCACTTACTATTCTCTACCCCACTTTTTTTCTCCTACCCACTTATAATTCCTACTTTAATAATATTATATATATTCACTCTTTATTTTCTTTATTTTCTGTTCTTAATAGTGAGTAATTAGCTAATGTGGAACGGAGGGAGTATTTTTTATTTTGACGTTTTTGAAAAGGTTGTAAGAAGACACTTTTGTCCCCATTCATCTTTGCAAACCCCACATAGACAAGACAACAAAGAGTAGCTAGCACTGGACCATGACAGCACGTTACACTTACCAGTAATATATGGAATTCACTTGACCCCTTTATTATTATTCTTCCTTCATTTTTCAACCATCTAATTCACTCCCTTGTTTTTAAAAAAAAAATTACTCTTTAACTCTCATGCTGACTTTTTTTTTTTACATCAGCAACATCTGGTATCCCTTTTGCCAAAAACTTATAAAAAACGCGTTTTTTTTAACCTTAACAAAAAACGTGTTTTTCACCCGTCGCGCTCGGACTCTCTCTCTACTCTCTCTCTCTAAACGCAAACAGAGTTCCTCACCATCACCCTCAATCGTCTTCTTCATTGTTTTCTAATACTGGACACCAAAATCAGATCAAATCTGAACATAAAAATCCAATTAATCTCACTTAATTTAGGGTTTTTGATTTGGGGATAGTAGTGTATGAAATTGTAATTGGTTCGTTAATTACTTCCTACTTAATTGTTGCTGAAGAATTGTTCTCTGTATTGATACCAAGAATGGTTCATTAATTACTTCCTACTTAAGATTTGTAAGATTTTTGGTTCGTTAATTACTTCCTACTTGTGTTCTTGGATATTCCCCTCTATTCAAAATGTGATTCTCCTTGTTATGGATGAATTATTTACCCCTGTTCCTAATCTGTTTAAACTTGTTTCGTGAACCATCCATGTGTTTTGAAGTGCCGGTCCATGTGTTTTCAAATGCCATCCATGTGTTTTTGAATGCCGATTAGTTCCAATTTTAATTCCAATTTCGGATGCCGATCCATGTGTTTTGAAGTGCCGGTCCGTATGTTTTCAAATGCCATCCATGTGTTTTTGAATGTCGGTGCTTGTGTTTTTGAGAGCCAACAAAATAATTACCGGTGTTTTTGAGTGCCGGTGTATGTGTTTTTGAGTGCCGGTGTTTGTGTTTTCAAATGCCATCCATGTGTTTTTGAATGCCAGTGTAAAAAAGTGCTAGTGCATGTATATTAAGTGACTTTATAAACTAACACCGGCACTTTGTTACACTAACACCTGCACTTTGTTACACTAACACCGGCACTTTGTTAAACTAACACCGGCACTTGTTTTACACTAACACCAAAGACTTTGATACACTAACACTGGCACTTTATTACACTAACACCGACACTTTTTTACACTCGGCACTTTGTTACACATGCACCGGCACTAAGTTTCTCGGACAAAGAGAGCTTTTAACTTCAAAGAAATTAAACCCTTTATCCACACCATTGAAGGACATTCTGTTTTATCCAACGAAAAACGAAGAGCTATGGAATCAAATCACACAGATATCTCCAATTAATTATGTACCAATCAATAAAGTACCAATCAATTATGTAACGAAGGCTTGCATTGACAATGGACATTAATGGCGGAACTAGGGCATGAATTGTAGGTTACAAAATACTCAACCGAGTGAACGCAGGAGAAACGATCGGAGCTTGGGATGGCCAGAGAAGATGATCGGAGCTTGGGATGGCACGAATTTGTAATATTAACACCGGCATTTATCATGGTTGCCAGTAATTACAAAAATGCCACCGTTTATTTTGAAAACACGTTTTTTCTTATCTTAAGAAAAAACTAGTTTTTTATAAGATCAACTCATCCCTTTTTATATAAAAAATTGGGGTTCAATATTCAACCAATGACACTTTCAAATGTCAATATTATAATAGTTCAAGATATTTATTAATAAAAAGGCCAAAATTAATAAATTAATTTTTATCTACTATTAATATATAAAATTGAAAAACAAAATAAAATATTACACTAAACAATAAAAAAGGATTATATAAAAAATGATAAGGAAAAGAAAACCATCATCGACTAATTTCTATCGCCACTATCTCATTTTTTTTCCCCAGCAACTAACTCTCTCTCTCTCTCTCTCTCTGCATCAACTCAATCAGTTTCTCTTCTTTCAAAACTATTTTCTTCTTTCATCAATTTCTCTCTCTACAAAGCTAAGAAAGAGGCTTACTTATCTTGGCTAAATTCCCATTTATTTTACTTCCCCCAATCACTCCAACAAACAAAACGCCTGTTACACATTCGCCAGACTCCACCTTATCCACCGCACGTCCAACTACTCTCACCTAGACCTAGACCTGGTAATCGGGTCGGGTTAAATTGGGTTACGGGTTGAAGCAGACAATACATGTTACAACCCATTTAATATACGGGTCGAATGAGGCGGGTCGACTCGGATAACCCGATAAGCCCAACTTTTTTTTCTTTTGAATTACTCGGCTAGAAAAAATAATTTTCAAAAATAAATTAATTTCTTTGACCCAACGAAAATGAATTTCCCGGGAGAAAGAATCAATGGTAGTGCTTGGTGTTTTGAGATTCCTGCCTCTGGAAAAGAAAAACAGCCCTTTCTTGGATAGAGAGCAGTAGAATTAAGGGTTAGCTCTTTTAAGTGATAGGGGTAGACGGGCATCCTTATTGGTTCAAAGTCGAGGTAAACGACTGATTCTTAGTCAACTTGGTTAGCGAACACGACACTACTAGTTATTAAACACTTTGCTCGTGGGCTACAGTCATTCGTTAAACGACCACGTTAGCCCCCTCAGGGGGTGGTAGTAGTGAGTGGGGCGGGGGTAGGGCGGGGGTAGGGGAGGGTTTAGGGCGGGGGTGGGGCGGGTGGTGGGGTAGGGCTTGGGCTAGGGTGGATAAAAATAAATTTAAAATGTTTAAAAAAATTTTGACCCCAAGGGGGGGGGTAGGGCTAGAGGTGAAATTTGGGGTTTGGGGCTTGAGTGGGTAAAAATAAATTAAAAATGTTAATTTTTTTTTTTGACCCCAATGAGGGGGTAGGGGTGGGGCTGGGGTCGGTAAAAATAAATTTAAAATGTTTTAAAAAAAATTTTACCCCAAGGGGGAGGGGGTAGGGGGAAATTTGGGGTGGATAAAAATAAATTTAAAATGTTAAAAAAAATTTTGACCCCGAGGGGGTGTGGGCGGGAGGGGGTAGAGTGGGGCGAGGGTGGGAGTAGAGTGTGAAATTTGGGGTGGGTAAAAATAAATTTTAAATTTTAAAAATTTTTGACCCAAAGTGGGGGTAGAGGTCAAAGGGTGGGGTGGGTAAAAATAAATTTAAAATGTTTATTTATTTATTGGCTGGGGCTGGGGTGGATAAAAATAAATTTAAAATGTTTAAATTTTAAAAAAAAATTACGCGAAGGGGGGGGTGGGTGGGGTGGGTAAAAATAAATTTAAAATGTTTAAAAAAAAATTTGACCCCAAGGGGGTGGGTGGGGGGTAGGACTAGGGTCATTTGGGTGGGTAAAAATAAATTTAAAATGTTAAAAAAAATTGACCTGACGGGGGGTTGTTGGGGGGGGGGGTTGTTAAAAAAATTAAAATTATTAATTTTTTTTTGAAAACCCGACCGGGGGTTAGGGGTGGGGTGGGGTGGGGTGGGGTGGGTGGGTGGGGGTTGTTAAAAAAAATTTAATGATTAATTTTTTTTTTATCCGACGGGGGTGGGGGGGAGTAGGGGTGGGGGTAAATGCTTCGATCCTTGTTACAGCGGGTTGAGACGGGTTGATGAGTTGACCCGCTTTAACCCGTTAAATTTAATGGGTTAAAGCGGGTAACTCGTTTCAACCCGAAGTTGTTAATGAGTTGGGTCGAATCGGGTAATTAACGAGTTGAGTTGAGTGGGTTCTTGGGTAATGGGTAAAAATTGACAGGCCTACTCTCACCACAACTCTGCCACTATTTGTTAGATCTGAATTTATTGTTGCACAGGTAGAGGTTAAACGCATCGCCACATACCACCTGATAATCCAGCCTGAATTCTATTTTTACAATTTTATAAAATTATTTGACATATTTGTTAAGTTCATAGTTTTTTTTTTTTTATGAAATTATTTGACATATTTATTAATTTCACAATTGTTTGTATTTTCGGAATTATTATTAGATAGGTAATATTTTGATGTTTTATAATAGATTTAGGAGATATTTTGTTATTTTTTTAGTCTTATTATGTTACCATATAGCTTAGGGGTAATTTTAGTAGGTTTTGACTTGTTTTTCAAGTCGTAGGAATCATATGTTAATACTGAAAATTAGATTTTTTGATTATTGAATTAATAGAGAATAAAGGAAAAGTTGAGGCTTTCTTTATCTAGGGTTTGTAACCCTTTGTTTTTTGTTCTTTCCGTTCGGTATCAATCTCAAGGTTTCATTCGACATCATTTGATATCAGATTCCTGGACGAGGGTATCGATATTGATGGCGAACGAGGGCGTAGTGTTCGTGGCGGAAAAGATGTTCGTGGATTCCAGTCAAGACGTTTATCATCGCAAATGTGGCATACGTGATACTGAGGTAGACGAAGTGCGAAAGCAGATTCAACAACTCCAAAATTTTCAGGCGCGTGTGGAGCATCCACCGATGGGTTCAGATTCGGATTTATCATTCGAGGACATGGAGTTTCATGAAGGGGTCACTCCCTTCAACCAGGGTCACGAAATTGGGTCTAGGAATGCGACAGATCCTTCAAGGGATATCGAGACAGAAATCGAGAGTCCGGGGATTGAAGGTATGGCAGATCCAGATGTATTTCGCGTCCCATTATCGTTCGTTACTGTTGAAAGAGTTTTTGATGATCCATCATCACCCTTTGTTTTATTAGACAGTTTTGATCAGTTTGTTGATTGGTCAAATCCTTCAATTTTTGACATGTGTGACTGTGATATTTGTCAATTGGAAAGGTCATACTCGGTTGATCGAAAAACACCTTGTTCAAAATTTTCATCAGATGAATTGTCGAGGAATTTTGGGTTCGTTAAGTGTTTTTATCCGGATGAAGATCCTTTCGATTGGTTGTTCTCCGGTCAGATTTGTCATCAGACTGTCAAGAAATTGTTATTTGAAGATTGTGTTACATATTTTTGGGCGGATTGGATGGATATTTTGACGAGTGGTACGAAATATAAAGTTCATCGACGATTTAAGGATAAATTTCAAGATGTATTTCCTAAAGCAACATGTCAAATTCGAGGACGAAATTTTTCTAAGAAGGGAAGAATGATGGAGATCTACGGTAGATTCTGGAATTATTATTTTCTGAAATTATTATTTACTTATCTTTTATTATTTTCTTTGTATTTTCGGAATTATTATTAGATAGGTAATATTTTGATGTTTTAGAATAGATTTAGGAGATATTTTGTTATTTTTGAGTCCTATTATGTTACCATATAGCTTAGGGATAATTTTAGTAGGTTTTGACTTGTTTTTCAAGTCGTAGGAGTCATATAAAATAGGGTTATATGTTAAAATTGAAAATTAGAGTTTTTGATTATTGAATTAATAGAGAATAAAGAAAAAGTTGAAGCTTTCTTTATCTAGGGTTTGTAACCCATTGTTTCTGATTCTTTCCGTTCGGTATCAATCTCAAGGATTCATACGACATCATTTTAGTTAAGTTCATTATTTTTCTTCACAATTAAATCAATTCGAGAAGCTCTTTTCACGCATCACCAGCTCCGGCATCCACCACTACCACAACCAATCAACTGTAGTTGAAAGCATATGTAAAATCAATAAATGAAGAAGATCTAGCTCCTACACTCTATCTCCTCCACCTCTTTAACACTATCCATTATCTCTTTCATCTACTATTTTTGTGGTTGCAAGATTTCTTTTAACCCCAAACCCAACAATCTACTAACTCAAAATCTTGTAAAATTTCATATGAATATAAAATTCACTATCCAATCGACGTCTTACATCTTATTAAGCAAATTTCATAACAAGAAAAATACTTTTAATCCACTCTATTATTATGAATGGGATTTGAACTTGGGACCTATACATGTAAAAAGTTATCAATGCACTCTATTATACCTTAATTTGAACGATAGCACATCGACTATTTTGTGTAACGGGTGTAAGAGCAGTAATTATTACTAAATTACGTCATGCACAACAAGGAAACAAAACGAGGTACATTAAATTCAATAAACAAAGTCTGAATTAGGGTTTCCGATTTCTATTTCGGGTTTCAATTTTGAAGTGTGTGTGTGTGTGAGACTGTGTGTTGTTCGTTGACGGTGAAAATAGGAGGAGGTCTCCGGAGGTGAGGAAAAGAGGGGTCGTCGGAGATGGGGAAGGGAAAGGGTAGCCGGTAGGGCTGTTACGCGAATCGAACAGGCTCGGGCTCGGCTAGTAAAAGCTCGAGAATGCTCGAGTCTAACTCGAGCTCGAGCTCGACCCGACTTTCAGGCTCGAATTTTTTTTCGAGCCGGCTCGAGCTCGGCTCGTTTGATCGGCGAGCTTTGATCGGGATCGACTCGTTTAAGCTCGGATCGGGATCGGCTCGTTAAAAGCTCGAATAAAAATTTTCGCAAACGATTCGAGCTCGAGACCTAGCTCGGCTCAATAAGCTCGACTCTGATTTCTTTATTATACTTTCATTTGTTTATTTTTTTTCTAACATTTTTATATAACTTTTTGAAAAAAAAAAACTTCAATATCAAAAAAAGTCCAAAATATTTATTTCTATTCATAAAAAATAAAAAAACTATACATTTTTACATAAAAATTAAAGGATTTTACCCGTCCCTGATTTCTTTATTATACTTTCATTTGTTTAGTTTTTTTCTAACTTTTTTTTATATAACTTTTTGAAAAAAAAAACTTCAATGCTAAAAAAAGTCCAAAATGTTTATTTCTATTCTTAAAAAATAAAAAAAAACAATATATTTATACATAAAAATTAAGAAATTTTATCCGTCCCTGATTTCTTTATTATACTTTCATTTGTTTAGTTTTTTTTCTAACTTTTTTATATAAATTTTTGAAAAAAACTTCAAAAGTCCAAAATATTTATTTCTATTCATAAAAAATAAAAAACTATACATTTATACATAAAAATTAAAGATTTTATCTGTCCCTGATTTCTTTATTATATTTTCATTTGTTTAGTTTTTTTTAAAAAAAATTCGTAGTGGTAGTGGTCGTAGTAGTGATAGTGGTGGTAGTGGTAGTAGTAGTGGCTGTAGTGGTAGTAGTAGTAGTGGTAGTGGTAGTAGTGGTGATAGTGGTAGTGGTGGTAGTAGTAGTAGTGATAGTAGTAGTAGTGGTAGTAATAGTAGTAGTAGTGGGGGTAGTGGTAGTGGTGGTAGTAATAATAGTAGTGGTGGTAGTAGTAGTAGTGGTGATAGTGGTGGTAGTAGTGATAGTAGTGATAGTGGTAATGGTAGTGGTAGTGGTAGTGGTAGTAGTAGTGGTAGTGGTAGTAGTGGTAGTGGTGATAGTAATAGTAGTAGTGGTAGTAGTAGTAGTAGTGGTGGTAGTGGTGGTAGTAGTGATAGTAGTGGCAGTAGTGGTGGTGATAGTGGTGGTGGTAGTGGTAGTGGTGGTGGTGGTAGTGGTAGTGGTGGTAGTGGTACTAGTAGTGGTATTAGTAGTGGTGGTGGTAGTAGTGGTGGTAGTGGTAGTAGTTGTAGTGGTGGTAGAAGTGGTATCAGTGGTAGTAGTGGTAGTAGTAGTGGTAGTGATAGTGGTAGTGGTAGTGGTGGTGGTGGTGGTGGTAGTGGTGGTGGTGGTGGTAGTGGTGGTGGTGGTGGTGGTGGTGGTGGTGGTGGTGGTGGTTGTCACGACCCTAATCTTAGGCACTGTTTAGGCACACGTGGAGCACGTGAGAATGGGGGTGCATTTCATATTCTATGATGCATTGCATGGTCTTGGAATATTATGTGATTATTTGTTTAGTAATTCCATGGCTTATGTGTTTATGATGGTAAGAATTCATTTTTATTATATAATGTTAAATTGAATTATGTGGGGAATTAAAGTGGGAAAGATATCATAAATTAATTTTGTATGGAAGGGGATTATAAAAGTAGTAGGGGCTTTAGAGTAATTATAAGTGTAGGGGTTTAGTTGTTCTTTTCCCTATTCTTCCATGTAAGTTATTATGATTTCCCTTCTATGTTGAGCATATTAACTTGATTTTTGTAAAAAGGTGTTAGAAGTCATCTTGAACTTGATTGATCATGTTTCTTGCTTGAAAATTGGGTTGAAATTGCTTGACATGGAAGAACAAGAAAAAGGCCAATGGAATAGTGGGGTGACTATGAAATAGATGTCGAGTAGATGTTCTAAAGCATGGATTGAGTGTTGCTATGGGTTAAAAAATGGTATATAAACTGGTTTTGGTTAGTTTGGTGCAGCTGGGTGAAGTAAAAAATGGGGTTTTGGGGGTTTGGTTGGAGCTGGTGTAAACATCAGCAACAATTCTGGGCAGAGGCACGACTCGTGCCCAGGAGCACGAGTCGTGACCTGGGAAAATTAAGGTCGTGCCTTTTCGTGCCTTGAAGGGGACGAGTGGTTCTGGTGAGGGTGAAATTGGCACGAGTCGTGCCATTTTTGCCTAAGTCGTGCCCTCTAAAGGGACGACTGATTCTGGGGTGGTGCAAGGAAGGGACGAGTCGTGCCCTGGGGCACGAGTCGTGCCCTCCCCTGCAGCCTCTGAACAGTGTTGCAAGCCTTGAAACCTTGATTCATCTAAGAGATAATGGAACACTCTTTAACTATAATACTAGTATAACATTAGTACTTCACAACCATGTTTTACTTGGGCAAAACGGATATTGGGAAGGGCTTTAAATATTGCTTGGAAAAGGGTTGGAAAGCATTGTTGATCAATAGCCAAAGCTTATAAAAACTTGGTAATTGATTATGGAACTTGAAAGAAGGTTGTGTAATGTTAAATTGTGAATGCGTAGGGCTACTTATCTGTGATTGTACCTCTACGTGGTTACCTATGAAGGGTTATATGTTAATATGGTGCGTGAAAAACTTGTTGCACGACATCATTGAATTGATTATGAGCATACATGCCATACATGGATTATTATTGACTCCATAGTGTATATATATATGTGACACTATTTGAAGATTGAACATGTGTAATTGTACCATGTTATATGTGGTTATCCCAATGCGTGGATTTAATTTCGAGTAACTGTTATGTGCTTGAATGTGTTGAGATCAGCTGATTTTGGGGGAATAGTGGAATATGATCACTTATGAGAATTGTTCCATAGGTTGCTCAAATTACATTATACCTGTGACCGCTGTTAGTGTGTGTGCCCTAGGCTTATAGTTTCTATAAACCTTGTTGTATCGTCTTTATCATTAATAAAAGAGAAATTTTATTTTGATTAATATATGTTTTACATGTTTATTATATTAATCTGTGTCCCTAGTTATTTAGTGTAAGTTGGTAATGGATGATCATAGAGATGATCATATGCATAGGGATGCACATTACAAACTTGTAAATAACTAGTATAATTGTCAATGGATAATCATATGATGATTATATGCATAGAGATGCACATTGAAATTATGGGTACTTGTTAGAGAACAAGTGACTGGACTTGACCCGTATGAGATTTATGTCATGGTCAAATGTCATAATTAAATCTCATATGGTCACTTCATTTAGTCCCTAGACCTGAGATTATCATGACCTTACATATGATGAAAGTTATGTTTGATTTTAGTCAAACGGTATCTTAACACGATATCTATAAAGGCTATCTTTGGCATGATCGGATTCATGATGGGAAGGATGATAAGTCAAGATGGAATTTGTCCCTCGGAAGAGAGATGTTTTGCTTGGGCCCCTCGATGAGTGATAATGATGAAAGCGTGTGGCCACACCCCAATATGATTGGACTATCATTATACTCAAGATCGAGAAAGCATTGAACAAATACAAGTTGACGTGGACCATGACTTGTGTTCAAAATAACATCGTGAGACAAAGGGAGAAATGGAAGTGTACCATTGGAAACGTGAACTCTTACGTTGTGTTATTTGGGTAGACATAATGGCTTGCTAGAGTCCGCTTATGTCTTATGAGGGTCGATATGATCGGACTCATTGCCAACATAATACAATCCTATTGGGTCACACCTGGAAATAGAATGAATTGGTTGAACAAAAGGAAGAATGATTGAAAGTTACGTAAGCGGCTAATTATGTCACGCGACATAACTAGCCACCTGGCTAGTTATGTCACGCGACATAACTAGCCACCGACGCGTTTTTGACGGCTGTTCTCCTAATTCGATTAGGAAACATATTTACACTAAAGTAGTATAAATATGAGAGGTCTGTTAACCCTAATGGTCTGGCCGAAATTTTCAAGGGAAAATCATAAAAAATACTCTCAATATTCTTCCATAAGTTTTAGGAATCTAGCAATTCCCAACCCGAGAATCGTTCTCGACATTCATATTTGTGTGGATTACCAAAAGAGGGTCTTAATTTGTTCAAACAAATCAAAGGCCTAGAGTTCAAATCTGAAAATCCAAAGAAGTTGAAGATTCAAAGATTTGAAGATCAAAAAGTTTGTGATTACGAATCACATAATTATCCGTTCGATAGCTCAAGACCGGAAAGCAATTAAGGTTGGTAAATTCTATCTCATAGGAATTCAATTTAATCGTATAGAACGGATCTTAGGGCTTGGGTTTTGTGTTAATTTGATGCTTAATTCCGCTGCGCATGGACCCATAAAACCCACCAGTGGTATCAAAGCCCCGTTCGTATGGTTAGATTCGAATTGGCATGCTAGAAAGTTGTTATAAAATTGTTTATAAATGTTCTAGGCTTGCTTTGTATGAGTTAGATTTAATTGTTTATGAGAAACAATTTGCTAATCTGCGAAAATCGTTTTCTGATTATGTTGAATTAAATCCGTAAAAATTTGTTTACTTGATTTGATTGCTCTATGATTGGAATTGATTGAAATTCGTAAAATTCGCAAGCGGCAACTCATGTCGTGCGACATAGTTGGCCATGAGGAGAAAATACGTAATCGGCTAGTTATGTCACGCGACATACTTAGCCACCGGCTAGTTATGTCACGCGACATAATAAGCCAAATCTGGCGAGAATCGGTTTGTTTAATTTTTACGCTAACCCGTGATTGTGTTTACAATCGAGATGTTTTATGTCTTAATACGGATGCTATAAATTTACGGAAATTGAGTTTATAGGGCTATGCTAGATTAATTCATTGTTTATGCTTGCTTAATTAATTAAAAGGTGTTTATTTAATTGTTGCGTTGCATAATTATTGAGTGTTCTTATGCTTGCTTAATTGTTTAAAAAGTGATTTTATTAATTATTGCGTTGCATGAAGAACTGTTATAATTCTAGAATGTTTTTGAACATTGAATTATAGTTCACTAATTGTTTATGAGAAACAAGTTAGTGTCGATTGTTTATGAAACAAGTCGGTTTTACAAGTAAGATTATGCTGCAATCAAAGCGATATTGTAGTTGTACATGTCTAGGAGAGTTACGTCTAAGGATTGGGTACTTAAGTAGTCCTTGTGGCTCACCGGTTTCTGGGAACTTACAGTGTACTTTACGGTTATCTTTGTTGACATGCTTATGATCTATTTTAAAGAACCTTCATTTAATGTTTAAGTTTTATGCCACCCCGAAAGTAAAACACTTGAGAAGTATTGGGATAGGCTGATGTAGTTTCGACTCAGTTGGGTGCATCATTCTATTCTAGTATGGAGCAAGATGAGATAATGGTTGATGTAGTTTCGACTCAGTTGGGTGCATCGTTCCATGTATCTCATACGTTTGAAATTGGTTAGACTTAATTGGTGCTTTCAAAAGAGTTTTGACCCAAGGCATAAGATGAGATTAAAACATGTTTTGACATATGATGTCTAAAATCTCATAAAGGATCTAAGAGTCACATATGATGTGATTGATAAATGTTATCTACCTAAATAACTTAATTTTGGGCATTGACTCGGCTTAAACCAAAATTGAAGTGAAATATGGATCTTAGCCCATTATAATTATATGATACATGCTTGTATTTGAAGGTGTATAATTTAATGGGAGTATTTGTGAAATACTATATTTGTCTCTTAGATGATAAATGTGTTGATATTGATATGTGTTCATATAATTTGTATATCTTGTTGTAGAAATAGCATTAAATAATGATAATTGCGATTCGTTCTTATGAAGGACAAAGTTCGAAAGGAATGATACAAATAATTTTGATTGGATCAAAAGCCTAAAGAATGGTTCTTAGGTAAATTTGTACGTTCTTGACGAATCCGTTCCTACTGAACCCATTGCAAATGTTGCAAAGGGCAAATAAGGAAGCAACATTAGAAACATATTGATGATTCTGACAATATTGCTTGCCTTGTAATTGCCACCATGTTTAAAGGCTCTTATGAAGAACCTTGAACATATGGGAGTCACTTTTGTTCTAGAATAACGCAAAAGGAAACGTTCCAAGTGCGAGCTAGGCAAAAGATGTATGTTGTGGTGAAGGCCCTTAATGCATGAGATGCAACAAGGAGCAATCCGCAAAAGTGTTAATGGTTAACACAAGAAAGGGGTTCATAAAGGAAGGAAAAGAAGGTAAAGCAAAGGTTGCTAAACCTAAGGCAAAAGTTGCAAAGCCGAAGAGGCTAAACCCAAAGTGTCTCAAAAGGATGCAGTTTGCTGTCATTACAATAAGATTGTCATTGGAAGCAAAGTTGCAAGGCTTATTAGGAAGGCCTAAAAGGTGAAGAAGGGCAATATGATTGCTACTACTTCAAATATCTACATGATAGATATTTTCCCTTCGACTTCTTGTTCTTGGGTATATGATACCGGATTGGATCCCACATTTGTTTAAATGTGCAAGGAACAAAGAATAGAAAGCCACTCAAATAAGGTAAATTAAACCTATGCATGGGAATGGAGCAAGAGTTGCTACATTAGCCATAGGGACTTATGAAGTCACTTTACCTTGTGAAGTAGTACTTGTTTTGAACAAGTATGACTACGTTCCGAATTTGAGTAGGAGTATTATTTCTGTTTCTTAAATGGATGATGAAGAATATAATTTTCTTATTTTCAATAAGAAGTTTTATATTTTTTTTAATGATATGCCTTATTGTATTGCATATGTCATTGAATGGTCTTCATATCCTGGAAGATGAGAAACAAAATAATGTTGAAGATTTCTATAATATAAATGGAAATCTAAACCGAACAATATGAACAACGCGTTCATATGGCATTGCCGGATTGGTCAGATAAATAAGAAACATATATCTAAACTCCATTAACATGGACTTTTAGACTCATATGACCATGAGTCATTTGAGGAATGTTGATCTTGTTTATTGGGATTATTGACCAAACCACCCTACACTAATAGTAGTGGGAGGGCTAGTGCTTTATTGGTCATTATACATGAGATGTATTTGGACCATAAGCAGCATTGCTAGGGGAGGATTTTGGTGTTTCATCACATTCACCAATGACTTATTAGATGTGACGATGTCTATCTAATGAAGTCCAAAGGTGAATCGTTTGAGATGTTTCGAACATTTCAAGGTGAAATACAAAAACAACTTGGTAAAACTATTAAATACTTCGATTGGATCGAGGTGGTGAATATTTGAACCAAGAGTTTGACAATCATCAAGAATAGACTCCACAAGGAACACCACTATGAATGGTGTGTCTGAAAGGAGGAATTAAACCTTGTTAGACATGGTTCATTCGATGATGTGTCAAGTTGACTTTCCTAATTCCTTTTGAGGATATGCATTAGAAATAATGCGGTTACACTGAATCGAGTCCATACTAAATCGGTTCCTAAGACCCCATATGAGATGTGGCATGGAAGAAAACTTAGTTTGTCTTTCATGAAGATTTGGGGTTGCGAATCTTATGTAAAGAGACTTGTCTCTTATAAGTTAGCACCAAATCTGACAAGGTTATTTTCGGATATTGATTTTACAACCACAAAAGAGAACAAAATGTTTGTTGCTCTATTTGATTCGTTTCTTGAGAAATTGTTTCTCAATAAAGAATCTAGTGGGAGTAAAATTAATCTTGAAGAAGTTCAAGAACCCGAAAATAATATGGAACCAAGAGTAGAGACGGAACCAAGTTCACAAAGGAGTTGTGGAACCGGTTCAAGATGCACAAGTCCATCGTAGATTGGATAGGTCACGATCCGAACTCAAGAAATAAGTGATTTCTCGTTGCGGAAAGTGATAAAGTGGAAGTCATTAAGAATGACGATCCTACTTGCTATCAAGAAGCGATGTCCCCTCCTAATTTGGATAAATGGTTGGGAACCATGGAATCCGAATTGCAATCCATGTTTGACAATCAAGTTTGGAACTTGATTGGGCTACCTAAAGGTATAAAAACTAAAGGGTGCAAGTAGGTCTTCAAGACCGACATGGATGGGAAGGTGTATACTTTCATGACTAAAGATTGTAACAAAGGGATTTAGGCAAATTCATAGTATTGACTATGTTGAAACCTTTTTCGCCAGTTACAATGTCGAAGTCTGTTAGAATTTCAATTGCCATTATCACATATTGTGACTATGTGATATGAAAAATGGATGTCAAATGACTTTCTTTAAATGGAAAGATTATTAAGGATGTGTAGAGTACACAACCCGAATAGTTTGTCGATCCAAGAAACTCTAATAAAGTATGCATGTTGCAAAGATCCATGAGATGGGTTGAAGCAAGCTTCAAGGAATTGGAATCTTTGTTTTGATGAATTGGCCAAAGAGTTTGACTTCATCGAAGAACAAAGATGAACCTTGTGTATGCATGAAATTCAGTGGGAGCGTAGTATTATTTCTATTGTTTTATTACAATGATATCTTACTCATTGGAAAAACAAGTTTCGACACTTAAGACTGTTAAGTCTTGGTCAAGGAAAGGTTTCTAAATGAAAGATATGGGTGAAGCCGCTTACATCCTTGGCATCAAGATCTATAGAGATAGATCTAGAAGGATAAATTGGTTTGAGTCAAAGTGTTCACATTGACAAGATTCTTAGAAGAGTCTAAGAAGAGTAGCTTGTCAATGGGTCATGGTATTTTTCTTAGCAATATTCATTGTCTTATGACAACTGATGAGCAAAAGGGAAATGAATGAAGTTCCATATGCTTCGGCATTTGGATGCTCATGTATGCCATGATTTGTACTAGACCCGGCGTTTCATATGCTCCAAGCATGATGAGTCGATACCAATCTGATCCTGATATAAACCATTGGATGGGAGTCAAGATGATCCTTAAGTACTTAAGAAGAACTAAGGATATGTTCTTGGTATTTGAAAGGTTGGAAGTTAATCTTGTTGTAAGGGTTACATAGATGACTAGCTTCCAAACTGACAAAGTTATTTTAAAATCGCAATTAAGATTTATGTTTATGCTTATTAGAGGTGCAGTTTTGATTGAAGAGTTCCAAGCGTAAATTGTAGCCAATTCTACTACTAAGGCCAAATTTTAGCAACATATGATGTGGCTAAAAGAGGCAGTTTGGATCAAAAGTTCATTAGTGTTTTGGAAATGTTCCAAGTATCACTAATCGGTGAAACTCTTGTTATGACAATAGTGGTGCCACTTGTGCAAACAATGGAATCAAGGTCACAACAGCGATCCAAACACTCACTTAGACGTTCTTCGAGAAATTCATGAAGAATGAGAAGACGTTAAGATATACAAAGTATCAACCGATGATGACATTAGGGATTCACTTACAAAGACCCTCGCACAGGCAGAAGCATGATGGTCATGTTAGATCCATGAGTATTCGATACATAAATGGAGCCTAGTGCAAGTGGGAGCTGTTAGTGTGTGTGCCCTAGGCTTATAGTTTCTATAAACCTTGTTGTATCGTCTTTATCATTAATAAAAGAGAAATTTTATTTTGATTAATATATGTTTTACATGTTTATTATATTAATCTGTGTCCCTAGTTATTTAGTGTAAGTTGGTAATGGATGATCATAGAGATGATCATATGCATAGAGATGCACATTACAAACTTGTAAATAACTAGTATAATTGTCAATGGATAATCATATGATGATTATATGCATAGAGATGCACATTGAAATTATGGGTACTTGTTAGAGAACAAGTGACTGGACTTGACCCGTATGAGATTTATGTCATGGTCAAATGTCATAATTAAATCTCATATGGTCACTTCATTTAGTCCCTAGACCTGAGATTATCATGACCTTACATATGATGAAAGTTATGTTTGATTTTAGTCAAACGGTATCTTAACACGATATCTATAAAGGCTATCTTTGGCATGATCGGATTCATGATGGGAAGGATGATAAGTCAAGATGGAATTTGTCCCTCGGAAGAGAGATGTTTTGCTTGGGCCCCTCGATGAGTGATAATGATGAAAGCGTGTGGCCACACCCCAATATGATTAGACTATCATTATACTCAAGATCGAGAAAGCATTGAACAAATACAATTTGACGTGGACCATGACTTGTGTTCAAAATAACATCGTGAGACAAAGGGAGAAATGGAAGTGTACCATTGGAAACGTGAACTCTTACGTTGTGTTATTTGGGTAGACATAATGGCTTGCTAGAGTCCGCTTATGTCTTATGAGGGTCGATATGATCGGACTCATTGCCAACATAATACAATCCTATTGGGTCACACACAAATAGAATGAATTGGTTGAACAAAAGGAAGAATGATTGAAAGTTACGTAAGCGGCTAATTATGTCACGCGACATAACTAGCCATCGGCTAGTTATGTCACGCGACATAACTAGCCACCGACGCGTTTTTGATGTACCTATTCTCCTAATTCGATTAGGAAACATATTTACACTAAAGTAGTATAAATATGAGAGGTCTGTTAACCCTAATGGTCTGGCCGAAATTTTCAAGGGAAAATCATAAAAAATACTCTCAATATTCTTCCATAAGTTTTAGGAATCTAGCAATTCCCAACCCGAGAATCGTTCTCGACATTCATATTTGTGTGGATTACCAAAAGAGGGTCTTAATTTGTTCAAACAAATCAAAGGCCTAGAGTTCAAATCTGAAGATCCAAAGAAGTTGAAGATTCAAAGATTTGAAGATCAAAAAGTTTGTGATTACGAATCACATAATTATCCGTTCGATAGCTCAAGACCGGAAAGCAATTAAGGTTGGTAAATTCTATCTCATAGGAATTCAATTTAATCGTATAGAACGGATCTTAGGGCTTGGGTTTTGTGTTAATTTGATGCTTAATTCCGCTGCGCATGGACCCATAAAACCCAACAACCGCTCCCCCACTGTGGCCACAGATGGGGGTTCAGTTACTATGGATATGCCTAAGCAGTTCATAGGATACTGATACCTTACATGGTTCCCTGAAAAATGGGTCTTGTAAGGCATGAATAGGCCTAATCCGTTCACAAATAAAGATGATGTATTCCTAGTAGTACGACTTATTGTTCAGACGAGAAAGGTAAGGTCAGGTAACGTGATGTGTTTACCGCTTTCCAAATATGATGTTGAATAACTTGTTTACGTGTTGCATCTTATTTAGCATCTTGTTGCATGCATAATAGCTTACTGAGATTCTTTCTCACCCCGTCTCCCTTTAATTTTTTTAGATTCCACTGAGACAGGAGGTCAGGATCGGTGAGGCCGGGGCAAAGTTGGATCGTCTTTTGGTTGTCAGGGTATGTTTTGCTAGGAAGGGATTGTATTGGTTGTTATTCTTTTGGGGCAAGATTGTATATAAACTTTTATAAACATTTTCAAAACTTGGCTTTGTAAATAATGGTGGTGGTTGCTTGTAAAGATGTTAGTTTGAATCTTTACTCTTAAAGTATGACAAATGAAAGCAGGTTACTATATTAAACAGGTTTCCTTAACATTTTCATTTAAAGAGATCATGTCAAAATTTTGTTAAAACTTATTTGGTTTGAAACGGTTTAATCAAAGGGGTTTCTTCTAAGTCGGGTTAGTTTGGGGACCCTACCATCGAGGCACGAGTTTATAGGTCCCGGGGTTGGGGAGGCCCCACAGTTGGTATCAGAGCTATGGTTAGATGTCAAGGGTAGGAGTCTAGTCAAAGGGGGAGTGTGTGATGTCTGACGCCGAGTGTTTGATGCAGGGAATTGTGTGATGGCTGGTACTGGTAAAGAACAGCAAAGGGTGGAAGGAGATCCAGATGCGGGGGGATCCGGAGGGGATCCGAATGTGGAATTGATGAACATGTTCCGGTCCTTTATTCAGGGTATGACAGCTCAAAGCCAAGGTCAACAGCAACAACAAGAGGGGAGACAAGCTCATGGATTGGAAAAATTTGTTAAGTTAGCTCCACCTAGTTACAATGGAGACCCGGATACAGTTAAAGCGGAACGGTGGTTAGAAGCGATGGAGAAGATTTTTGTAGCAATGGGAAGCTCAGATGAGGAAAAGGTTCGTTGTGCGGTGTTCAAGCTAGAGGGTCCAGCCGAGCATTGGTGGCAAATACTCAAGGATTGGGAAAGAGATCATACTCCACAGACATGGAACAACTTCACTCGGAGTTTCAGAGAGCATTTCATACCGATGGTGACGAGGGATAAGAAAGAAGCGGAATTTCTAAAGCTGGAACAGGGAACAATGTCCGTGGCTCAGTATTCATCGAAGTTCACTGAATTGGCAAGGTATTGCCCTCATCTTGTACCGGAGGAGCAAAGAAGAGTCTACCGGTTCGTGAAGGGATTGAGGCTGGAATTCAGAAAATAACTATTGACCCATGACTTTCCCACTTATCAAGCGGCGGTAAATATGGCTTACAGAATTGAGAATGACATCGAGGAGCACCGGGGCAAGCATGAAGGTGGTGGATTCAGGTCTAAGTTCTCCGGCCAAGGTTCGGGTCAGCAGCGACCCAAAGCCTACAACTCCTGGAGGGGCTAAAAGAGGAAGTGTTAGTGGTCCTGTTCGTTCGGCACCCAGCAAAGTTGGTGTGGTTTGTAATTGGTGTAAGAGGATGGGGCATTCGGAAGATAACTGTTGGAGCAAGCAAGGAAAATGTATGGGATGTAGAGAAGCGGGACACTTCAAGAGAGATTTTCCTAAACTTAATCGGGGTCAGACTGCGGGTGGCAGACCGTAGGGGTTTCAGCCAAGGAGTGGTGTTAAGAGGGATTTGGAAGGAAAACCTAAGGAGAGAGTCCCAGGCAGGGTGTTTGCCCTAGGTCGTGGTGAGGTAGATCCGTCAGCGGTCATTAGAGGTATTGTCCCTGTCTCAGGGGTCAGGGCTCGTGTTCTTATCGACCCTGGTTCGTCTCATTCGTATGTGGCATCGCATTTTGCATTCACTTTGCATAAATTGCCTAAACTGTTACCTTATGTGTTGGAGGTGTCTACTCCCATTGGAGAGTGCCTCGAGTCTTCTTTGATTTACCATGATTGTGAAGTGCTTATCTGTGGTCATGTGTTGCCCGTGGATTTGGTAGAGTTACCAATCCGGGACTTTGATGTTATTTTAGGCATGGATTGGTTGAGCTATTGTCATGCATTGGTGGATTGTCGCAAGAAGCGCGTCACCTTTTCTATGCCTAATTTGTCTGTATTTGTCTTTGATACTGATAAGTCATTGTTTGGTATAAATGTGATAGCTGCATTAAAAGCAAAGAAGTTATTATCAAAGGGGTGTGAGGGTTATTTGGCTTACGCGGTAGATGTTCGTAAGAAATCTCCCGAGTTGTCGCAGGTGCCAGTTGTGAATGAATTCAGTGATGTGTTTTCAACTGAATATGCTATGCCTCCTGATAGAGAGATAGAGTTTTGTATTGATCTATTACCGGGTACCTCACCTATTTCTAAGGCTCCGTACAGAATGGCTCCAGCCGAACTTAAATAATTGAAAGTACAGTTGCAAGAACTTCTTGACAGGGGTTTCATTCGTCCCAGTGTGTCACCCTGGGGAGCGCCAGTGTTATTTGTTAGGAAGAAAGATGGTACGCTACGGTTATGTATTGATTACCGGTTGTTGAATCAAGCCACTATTAAAAACAAGTATCATTTGCCTCACATTGATGACCTCTTTGATTAACTCCAAGGGTCGGTTATCTATTCCAAATTAGATTTGCGTAGTGGTTACCACCAATTGAAGATCAAACCGGATGACATCCCTAAAACTGCTTTCCGAACGAGGTACGGACATTATGAATTCCTTGTGATGCCTTTTGGATTGATTAATGCGCCGACCGTGTTTATGGATATGATGAACCGGATTTTCAAGCCGTATCTTGACAACTTTGTTGTGGTTTTCATTGACGACATCTTGGTATACTCCAAATCCCGGGAAGAACATGAGGAGCACTTGAGAATTGTGTTATCCGTGCTTCGTGAGAAACAACTGTTTGCCAAGTTCAACAAATGCAAGTTTTGGCTTGAGCGGATTTCTTTCCTTGGCCATGTCGTATCACGTGATGGGATTACCCTAGATCCTGCGAAGATTGAGGCAGTAGTTAACTGGAAACAACCTTCTACAGTGACAGAAGTTCGCAGTTTCCTTGGCTTAGCAGGATATTATCGAAGGTTCATTGAGGGATTTTCGCTGATTGCAACTCCGTTGACTCAGTTGACTCGAAAGGAGGTACCTTTTGCATGGGATGAGAAGTGTGAGGCTAGCTTTAATGAATTAAAGAAGAGATTGACTTCGGCACCGATCCTTACCTTGCCAGATGGATACGAAGATTTTGTCATTTTCAGTGATGCTTCTAAAGAGGGATTGGGGTGTGTTCTGATGCAGAGGGGAAAAGAAATTGCGTATGCTTCACGGAAACTATCACCAGCGGAATAAAATTACCCTACTCATGACATGGAATTAGCAGCTATTATCTTTGCTTTGCACAAGTGGAAATATTACCTATACGGGGCTAAATTTGAGATATTCACGGATCATAAAAGTTTGAAGTACCTATTTACCCAGAAGGAGCTGAACAACAGATAGAGACGATGGTTAGAGCTCCTGAAGGATTACGATTGTACCATCTCGTATCATCCGGGAAAGCTAACATGGTAGCGAATGCTATTAGCCGTAAGGCTTACTTATCATCCTTGAGATCTCGGGAAGTAAAAGGTCATATGTTATTTGCGAATGTGAGAGCTGTTCCAACTATATACGGAAATCTTTTGGAAGCCCAACAGAATGACAAGGAATTGAAGAAAATTCGAGAGAAATTGCAAGAGGGAAAGGCAGGAGAGTTTTCATTGAATCAAGAGGGGATTCTAACTTTCAAAGGCCGAATTTGCGTTCCTTCGTCCCCGGAGATTAAAAGACAAGTGCTGGAAGAAGGTCATAAGTCCAAGTTTGTTGTTCACCCCGGGAGTACTAAAATGTATCAAGAATTAAAGAGAGGGTATTGGTGGAATGGGATGAAAAAGGAGATTGCCGAGTTCGTGTCCAAGTGCCTAACGTGTCAACAAATCAAAGCGGAGCATCAACGACCTGCGGGATTGCTTCAACCATTGGAGATTCCGGAGTGGAAATGGGAAGGCATTTCAATGGATTTTGTCACGGGATTGCCTCCTACACCTAAGAAGATGGACGCGATATGGGTGATTGTGGATCGGTTAACCAAGTCTGCACATTTTCTACCTGTGTCAGTCAAGTATTCCTTAGAGAAATTGGCTCAGTTATACATCCGAGAGATTGTTAGATTACATGGAGTACCGGTTACTATTGTGTCAGATAGGGATCAGCGGTTCACCTCTCGGTTTTGGAGAGCATTACATGAAGCATTGGGGTCAAAGTTGAGTTTCAATACAGCATTTCACCCTCAGACCGATGGACAATCGGAGAGAACCATTCAGATTCTCGAGGATATGCTACGAGCTTACGTGATGGATTTTCAAGCATCTTGGGAAGATCATTTACCTCTTATGGAATTTTCCTACAACAACAGTTATCAATCCAGTATCGAGATGGCACCGTATAAGGCATTGTATGGGAGGAAATGTCGATCTCCAATCTGTTGGGATGAAGTGGGCGAGGTGAGACTTTGGGGTCCAGACTTAGTTAGAGATTCAACTGAGAAGATAAAGGTGATTCGTGATAGGTTAAAGACAGCCCAGAGTCGATAGAAGAGTTATGCGGATACGAGAAGACGGGAACTATCATTCCAGGTGGGTGACTCCGTATTCTTGAAGATTTCACCAAGAACGGGTATCAGAAGGTTTGGCAACAAGGGGAAATTGGCACCGAGATTTATTGGACCGTTTGAGATTCTAGAGAGGGTGGGTGAGTTAGCCTACCGCTTGGATCTCCCTCCATCTCTTTCTTCACTTCATGACGTGTTTCATGTGTCGATGTTACGCAAGTATTGCTATGATCCTTCACATATATTGAGTTCGCCTCCTGAGGATGTCAGAGCGGATATGACCTATGTGGAAGTGCCATTGAGGATCTTAGAACGACAGGTTCGAGAGTTGCGTACCAAGATCACCCCGTGGTTAAGATCTTATGGAAGAATCACACTATCGAGGAAGCTACGTGGGAATTAGAATCGAAAATGAGGGAGAAGTATCCGAGTTTGTTTGATCATGCCGGTAAGTGATAGGCAAATTCGGGACAAATTTTGTTTAAGGGGGAGTGAGTGTCACGACCCTAACCTTAGGCACTGTTTAGGCACACGTGGAGCACGTGAGAATGGGGGGGGTGCATTTCATATTCTATAATGCATTGCATGGTCTTGGAATATTATGTGATTATTTGTTTAGTAATTCCATGGCTTATGTGTTTATGATGGTAATAATTCATTTTTATTATATAATGTTACATTGAATTATGTGGGGAATTAAAGTTGGAAAGATATCATAAATTGATTTTGAAAGGAAGGGGATTATAAAAGTAGTAGGGGCTTTAGATTAATTATAAGTGTAGGGGTTTAGTTGTAGTGATTGGTTCTTGGAGGGCCTTTGTGAAAATTGGTGAAGCTTATCTATTTAAAGAAGCTTCTTTCATAATCCATTTCCTTCCCTCATCTCCATCATCTTCTTCCTCAGTCAAGAAACATCCCAAAACCCTAACTACCTTCAAAAATTCATAGTAATTCACTCGGTGGTCCGTTCTTCAGTTTGAGACCGGATTAGTGATCACGGCGGGGAGTAGTACGCATCTAATCGGAGATAGCTTCTTGTTCTTTTCCCTATTCTTCCATGTAAGTTATTATGATTTCCCTTCTATGTTGAGCATATTAACTTGATTGTTGTAAAAAAGGTGTTAGAAGTCATCTTGAACTTGATTGATCATGTTTTCTTGCTTGAAAATTGGGTTGGAATTGCTTGACATGGAAGAACAAGAAAAAGGTCAATGGAATAGTGGGGTGACTATGAAATAGATGTAGAGTAGATGTTCTAAAGCATGGATTGAGTGTATCTATGACCCTATGGGTTAAAAAATGGAATATAAACTGGTTTTGGTTAGTTTGGTGCAACTGGGTGAAGTAAAAATGGGGTTTTGGGGGTTTGGTTGGAGCTGGTGTAAACATCAGCAACAATTCTGGGCAGAGGCACGACTCGTGCCCAGGAGCACGAGTCGTGACCTGGGAAAATTAAGGTCGTGCCTTGTCGTGCCCTGAAGGGGACGAGTGGTTCTGGTGAGGGTGAAATTGGCACGAGTCGTGCCAATTTTGCCTAAGTCGTGCCCTCTAAAGGGACGACTGATTCTGGGGTGGTGCAAGGAAGGGACGAGTCGTGCCCTGGGGCACGAGTCGTGCCCTCCCCTATAGCCTCTGAACAGTGTTGCAAGCCTTGAAACCTTGATTCATCTAAGAGATAATGGAACACTCTTTAACTATAATACTAGTATAACATTAGTACTTCACAACCATGTTTTACTTGGGCAAAACGGATATTGGGAAGGGCTTTAAATATTGCTTGGAAAAGGGTTGGAAAGCATTGTTGATCGATAACCAAAGCTTATAAAAACTTGGTAATTGATTATGGAACTTGAAAGAAGGTTGTGTAATGTTAAATTGTGAATGCGTAGGGCTACTTATCTGTGACTGTACCTCTACGTGGTTACCTATGAAGGGTTATATGGTAATATGGTGCGTGAAAAACTTGTTGCACGACATCATTGAATTGATTATGAGCATACATGCCATACATGGATTATTATTGACTCAATAGTGTATCTATAGTATAAATTAAACCCCTCCATGAACAGTTCTATGAACAGTTTCGGAGGGGTTTTTCCTTATTTTGCCCTCACTATTTAGTCTGTTTCCTATTTTGCCCTTAATTTGTGCTAAGACTTTGGGTTTAGGCTAAGACTTTGAGTTTGGGCTAAGAGTAGGCTTTAGGAGGGTTTACTTAAATTAATTAACTGATTTTTTTTATTTTTTTTTTAAATTAAAAAAAAAATTAATTTGAAAAAAAAAAAAAACACACCCGTGTCCTTGGACACGGGCATATGTACTAGTATATATATATGTGACACTATTTGAAGATTGAACATGTGTAATTGTACCATGTTATATGTGGTTATCCCAATGTGTGGATTTAATTTCAAGTAACTGTTATGTGTTTGAATGTGTTGAGATCAGCTGATTTTGTGGGTATAATGGAATATGATCACTTATGAGAATTGTTCCATAAGTTTCTCAAATTACATTATACCTGTGACCGCTCCCCCACTGCGCCACGTGATGGGGGTTCGCATTATGGATATGCCTAAGCAACATAGATACCGATACCTTACATGGTTCCCCGAAAATGGGTCTAGTAAGGCGTGAATAGGCCTAAGCCGTTCGAAATAAAGAGGATGTATTCCCAAAAGAGTACGACTTATTGTTCAGACGGGAAAAGTAAGGTCCTGTAACGTGATGTGTTTACCGCTTTCCAAATATGATGTTGAATAACTTGTTTACGTGTTGCATCTTTTTTGGCATCTTGCTGCATGCATAATAGCTTACTGAGATTTTTTCTCACCCTGTCTCCCTTTAATTTTTTTAGATTCCACTGAGACAGGAGGTCAGGATCGGTGAGGTCGGGGCAAAGTTGGATCGTCTTTTGGTTGTCAGGGTATGTTTTGCTAGGAAGGGATTGTATTGGTTGTTATTCTTTTGGGGCAAGATTTTATATAAACTTTTATAAACATTTTCAAAACTTGGCTTTGTAAATAATGGTGGTTGTTGCTTGTAAAGACGTTAGGAAAGTTATATTTCATGACTCCATCCATCTATTCCTAACATAAATTGAACATTTTGAAATTATTACTCTATTCGTTTCAAAATAAATTTGAAAATCTGTCTCAAAATATATGACATTTTAAAATGTCATTCGAAAAGTATAAAATAAATAATAAATATCTTTCTTAGTTATTTTCAATTTTTTTTTTTTATGTTTTTTGTAGAATATAATGAATTATGAAAAATCAAAATTGAAAACAAAAAATTATGTAGAGACAAAGACAAAGCTCGAGCTCGGCTCGGTTCATTTAGGCTCGAGAATTCGAATAAAAGCTCGAACTAAAGATCGTTTGAGTTCATATTTTTTTTAAAATTCGAGTTACGCTCGAGCTCGGCTCGTTAAAGCTCGAGTTCGAGAAGCTTGCAAAAAAGCTCGCGAACAGCTCGAAACTCGTTTCGACCCGAGCTCAAACGACTTTTTCAGGCTCAAGCTCGAGCTCGAAAAAAGCTCGGCTCGTTAATTTTTTGTCAAGCTCGAGCTCGACATCTCAAAGCTAAGCTCGGCTCGGCTCGCCTCATTTACGGCCCCAGTAGTCGAAGAAGGGGAGAGGAATAATGGTCGGAGATGGGAAAGGAATAGTCGAAGATGGTAAGAAACAGGAGGGAAGACGGGGAGAGAGATATCATGTGCGCATTTATTCTTAATTGGTTTGTTGCCTTGAACCTAACCTGCGATAATTTTCCCCTTTTCCAATTAATATTTTAAGATTGTGGTGGGGATTCTCAAAATGGCATTTGCACTCACCGACATTCCATCCTTATATTTTTTGAATGAGAGAGAGAGAGAGAGAGGGAGAAATGTTCACAAAATAGTGATTTTCACTCTCATGGCATAAAGAAGATGGCAAATCAATTTCGGATTTCCTTTCCCCCCTTCCTCTTCTTTTCTGCCTTTCCATGTTGACATTGTTGTTTACTTACCTTTATTTGTTACCTCCACCTTTTCAACTTTTATTTTTATTTTTTATAATTCTGTCCACATTCCATATTATAATTTATTCTATAATTTTAAATACTAGTGTTTATCTCAAACATATTCATAGTAGAATAATGGGCAAATTGCATTTTAGTTATCTGAGTTTGTCGAAATATTTCAATTGGTTATCGAATTTGCATTTGTAACAAGTTGGTTATTGAGTTTGTCATTTTGTTGCAATCAGGTGTATTTTTGAATGAAACGTTAAAAATCTAACGAAAAACATAATATGTGAGTTAGTTAGGAGTATTTTCGTAAAATAGAGTATATATTTTGTTTTTATTTGATCAGAAATGAGTTTATTTGTTAAGAAAATGAGTTAATATTTTTATTTTAAAGAAAAAAAGAGAGAAAATACATATTACTAAATGGAGTGAGTAATAAAAACAAAATATATTTTTTAAATATTACTTTTAATATTAGAGATTATATTTTTTTTAAAAAAAATCTGCATTAAACTCAATATCTTATATTTATCTAAACAATCTGATAATTATTTTGCTTGATGAGTTACTTTTTTTAATATTATTTTTAAAAGAACAATTCCTTTAAAAAAAATTGTATATATTTTTTTAAATATTTAGGAATATTATTTATATCTTAAAATAACTAATTTTTTAATATTTGAAAATTATTACAACACCCACCTCCACCTCATCTCATTACCACCACTACCACCAACTCACCCACCCACCACAAATCCACACCACCCACCGCCATAAAACACCACCACCAACACAAAACAACCCTCAACAAATCGTCCAATTGAAAAAAAAACCACAAACACCACACACGCACAAACGCATAAATCATATACGACACAGAAATTAAAGCCAAATCGATAACAATGGAGAGAAGGGGGAGAGAGGGGCGATTCGGGGAGAGAGAGGACGAGGAATGTCGGCGTTTCAGCTCTGAAAGGGGAGGTTGCCAATATTGAAGCTAGATCTGGGGGTTTGCAGCAGATTCTGATTCCACCATCGCGGGAGGTGGAGGCGCGGAGACAATAGTGGCGACAAGGACGGGTTTGAGGTTTAATTGGGAGAGAAAGACGGCAATGGCGGTCACGGCGCCGATGAGGGTGGTCTTGAGGGGAGAAATTGAGGGTTTCTGTTGGTGATTAGGGATTGATGGAGAGAAATTAGAGAATGAAGTTCTGATGGGTGATGAAAAAGATGAGATTTTTAAGGATGGAAATTGGGTTGTAAAGGAAAGGGAAAAAAGGGTTTTTGAGATAGAGGGACGGCGATAGTAGAGGGTGAGGGGAAGGGGGTAAATTTAAAAATATAGTTGAAGGGGTATTTTGGTCTTTTTCATGCAAATTTCATTGAGAATGAAGAAAATACTCCTAACTAACTCACATGTTATGTTTTTCGTTAGATTTTTAACGTTTCATCCAAAAATACACCTGATTGCAACAAAATGACAAACTCAATAACCAACTTATTATAAATACAAATTCGATAACCAATTGAAACATCTCGATAAATTCAGATAACTAAAATGTAATTTGCCCTAGAATAATACTATCTAAGGGGGCGTTTGGTTCATAGGAAAGTGGGGGAAAGGAATGGAAAATTCCCTCTTTTCCATTCCATTCCCATGTTTGGTTCAATCATTTAAAAAAAAAAATTTCCATTGGAATGTATAATTCCTTCAAATAAAGGAATTCAACTTTCCATCATAAAATTGATGAAATCTTCAATTCCTTTGGCAATAGAAAAAAAAAAATTTTTTTTTTGAGCAAAATACCCCCAAACCCTACCCACCCCTACTCCCTACCCAGCCCCACCCAGCCCCTACGCCCCACCCCCCACCCTACCCCCCAACGAAATTTTTTTTTTTTTTAATTTTTTTTTCTGCCTACCCTCCCCCCCCCACCCTCCCCCCCCACCCCCACGAATTTTTTTTTATTTTTTTTTCCGCCTACCCTCCCCCACCCTACCCCCCACCCCCACCCCCACGAATTTTTTTTTTATTTTTTTTCCGCCTACCCTCCACCCCCACCTTACCCCCCACCTTACCCCCACCCCCACGAATTTTTTTTTTTTTTTTTTTTTCTCGTCTACCCTCCCCTACCCTACCCCCCACCCCCACCCCCACGAAATTTTTTTTATTATTTTTTTCTCGCCTACCCTCCCCCACCCCCACCCCCACCCCCTTTTTTCTCGCCTACTCCCCCCCACCCTACCTACCCACCCCTCCTCCCAAATTTTTTTTTAAAGGGTAAATTGGTCATTTTATATGCTTTCATTCCATTCCTATAATTTGTATTTTCAAACCAAACATGATTTGCCAAGGAATTGAATGACAATTCCATTCCATTCCGTGCCAACCAAACGGAGGGGGTTGACCAATTTTTTTCCATTCCTATTCCTTAAGGAATTCAATTCCATTGACAATTCCATTCCTTCATTTTTTTTTCACCGAACCAAATGCCACATAAGAGGATAACTTGTTAAAAGGGGAAGAATGTTTGCCTATAACAAAGGACAAAACTTATTAATCAAATTCTAAATGGGCATGAGTTATAAATTACATAATCTGGGGATAATCGTTGTTCCGGTCAGTTAATCTCTCCGTCCCTGAATATGAAAAAAAGTTTCAAATTTGTTCTGATAATTATTTTTTTTTCAAATTTGCTATTGATCAAAAATAAATTTATAATATTTTTTAACATTCATATGTATGAATAAAGACAGTACTTCCTCCGTCTCAAAATGTTTGTTTCATTTGACTTTTTTGTTGAACTTTGACCACAAATATATGACAATTTAATTATGTTCATGAAATTTTAAAAATTCCTATTGATTCATCATTAATAATATTATTAATAACAACTTTTAAAATTTCATGAATATGATTAATCTCCCATAAATTTGTGGTCAAAGTTCAACAAAAAAATCAAATAGGATAAATATTTTGAGACGAAAGGAGTACTCCCTCCGTCCCACCCGAATTTGGACAAATTTCCTTTTTGGGCGTCCCATTCGAATTTGGACAATCCAAAAAGGAAAGTTTATAATAATAAAAAAATGGGCATACCCCACTCACTCATTAACTCCACTCATTCTCCACCATACAATTTATTCAACCAACCATTATTAACTCCACTCATTCTCTCTCTTCATTTTCTACCACACATTTTTATTATCTTATTGTTATTTTTTAATCTCTATGTAAAGTAACTTTGTCCAAATTCGAATGGAACAGAGGGAGGGAGTATAAGTTAAGGAATCAGGGGATAGTCGATCTTAGCCTCTCGTAAGGACCACCAGCGTGCAAAATGAGGTCCTTAGCTAACTATGAAGTATAGGGAAATAAAATACAAAAAATCCAAAACATAGGGAGTAGTGAGATTGTGTTTGATTAGGAAAGTTTTAGGGTGATTTGAATGTTATCTAATGCTCTACCACAATGATTACAACATTTAAATTATACTCCCACTCGGTCAAATGTCTCAATTTTTCATTTTGGACGTCTCATTTAAAATATCTCAATCTAAAAAAGAAAAGTTTTTTTTACTATTTCACTCACTCATTCTCTCTCCTATTTTACTTTTACACTCATAACATTCTCTCTCCTAACTATTCTTTTCACTAATTCTCAGTCCTATTTAATTTTTCATATTCACAACATTTAAACTTTTTCTCTTTCTTACATCACTTTCCTTAATTCCCGCGTTAAACCCATTTTGGAACATTTGGGCTGAAACGGAGGGAGTAATAAATTAGTTTAATATCTTAATTTTATATAAAAATATGTCAAAATTACTAATATATCCCTATATTAAATGTGTAATAAATGTACAGTTATCTTTGAGAATAAATAATTAATTTGAGATATTTTTGACAAAAGAGTACTCATTCCGTTTCAGGTGAGTGTGAACTTATTTCCTTTTTCATTCGTCCCAAGTGAGTGTGGACTGTCCAAGATGGCAAAAAATCTTTATTATTCCACCCACTCATTCTCTCTCCTATTTTACTTTTACATTTACAACAGTAAGGCTATGTCCAATAGGTCAACTACCAAAAAACATTCAACTACTCTAATATTATGACACCTCATCTTCTCTCTCCATCCACTTAATCATTCAACTACTTTCTCAACTACACCCCCCACAATAAGCTAGTTTAGTTTAAAATTCAACTCCTCTCAACTCATCATTCTATATCCCACTACTTTGAGTGTTTTTTTTTTGTGTCCAAATCAAATGAAACTTATATCAATTTGTAGGGAAAAAAAATGGTTAATTTTGGTGAAAAAAAAATTAAAAAAAAATTAATTTACTAGGTGATAATTTAACTCAAATTGAAAAATGAGTGTTTTTTTTTTGTGTCCAAATCAAATGAAACTTATATCAATTTGTAGGGAAAAAAAATGATGAATTTTGGTGATTTTTTTTTTTTTAAAATCATTTATTATGAGATAATTGAGCTTAAATAATTGGGTGAAAAAATGATAAAGTACGGACCAATCAGAGCGTGACAAGTGGCGGCTTAGGAAAAAAAGAAAAAAAAAAGGCAAAACGTTTCAGCTTACTCGCCTCTTCCGCGTGTGAGCTACACTCTCCCACTCCGGCCCAATAGGATCGAGACACGTGGCATAAACGGACCCCACTTTTTTTCCTTCAACTCGGTTGGAACCTTTCAACTACCTCCTTCAACTACCCCCATTCAACCCCTTATTACCCCTACTCAACCAATTGACTCCCTCTCAACTCCCTCCCTCAACCATCTATTGGACATAGTCTAACACCAATTAACTTACTATTCCTCCCCCTCATTCTCTCTCCTATTTAATTTTTCATACTCATAAACATCTCCTTTCACTATTTATCTTTCTTACTTTTCCTTAATTTTTGTGCCCAAGTCCACACTCACCTGAGAAGGACTGAGTATTAAATTACAGTTGCATTCGATGAGTTTTGCATTCAAACTTATGAAATTTGCTTATATTTAATAAAAAAAATTGTAATTGAGGCCGAAGGGAGTACTTAGCAACCAAGAATGGATCAAAAAATCAAGTTTTTTTCCAAACTTCATCAATGGAGGAGGAGGAGGAGGAGGAGGAGGATGATGATGATGATGATGATGATGATGATGTTTTGTACTAGCTCCATTTTCCAAAGACATTTCTTCCTGGAAAAAAAAAAAAACACTTTTTCGTTGTCAATCAAATACATAGTCCCCACAACACAATATTGAAAGAAAAAACTTTTCAAATACCCCAATCAACTTCCCATGCCAAGACAAACCTCCTCTTCTTTCTCTCTCTCACACACACATAAAGGGCAAATTCTAAATACAGGGAGTTTAAAATACAGGGATCTCGGGAAATTACTAATTTGCCCCTTTATATACCTAATTTCCCCTCCCTCCTTTCATTCAAACGCACACTCTCTCTCTCTCTCTCTACCGCGGCGGCGCCATTTTACCTAGTGGCGTTCATTTCCCTCACTCTCTCTTCTCTCTGCACCGCGACTGCGACAGCGCCATTATTTCTGGGTGACCTGGGGCGTTCATTTCAGCGACGAAAGAGAAGAAGATAAAATCATAAGGCAAGAGAACAAAAAATACCCAGAAAAAAAATTGAACAAAATAGGGTTTCAAAAGCAGAAAAAAACGCATCATATTGAACAAAATTGAACGATTGAAGTGAATTAACAAATCAAAGTAATTACCTGAGTTGGAGACGATGGTCGGAGTGAGGGGGCCATCAGATTAGGGTTAGGTTTCGTAGAGAGATGGTGTATGTGTGTGTTTGTATAGAGAGAGAGAGAAAAAATGATAAATGACGTTGAAGAGAGGGAGCTTAGGATTTATTTGGAATACTGATGATATTGATATGTCTCGTGTAAACTCACACGAGACACACCTCGTGTGAATTCATACGAAATTAGTCTCGTGTGAACTCACACGACACACATCTCGTGTAAATATACACGAGACACATCTCGTGGTAAACTCACACGAGATATATCTCGTGGTGAATTCACATCGAGATGTGTCTCGTGTGAGTTTACACGAGATGTGTCTCGTGTATACTTACACGAGTCGAGATATGTCGTGTAAGTCTAGATGTAGAGAGGACATCTCGGGTAGGCTCTACAGACGCAAAAAGCGAGCGTGATGGAACAAATTAGATCCCTGTATTTAAGATCCCTGTATATAAATATATCCCACATAAAGACACATTGCTATGTCACTTTTTCTCTCTAAAATGCAACCACAGACACACCTCTTCCATGGAGTTGGGAACACCCAAAATTTCTTAATGCCATTTCTCTTTCAGTAAGTCCAGTCTCCATCACTCCTTCAATTCTCCACTAAAACTACTCACCCACCCACCCACCCACCTTCCTCTCATCATCAATCAATTTCATTTTTTTTTTTGTTTTCTTGATTTAATTTTCTTGCTGTCACTAGTTTCAGACTTTTAGTGGGTCTTGTTCCCACTATTGAAGCAGCAGCATCCTTTTAGCTTATCTCCTTATCTACATTTTTACCATCTCTGCTCTTGCAATTTTCTTGTTTTTCTGATGCTTAATGTTACTAGGTTTATTCAGATTTTTTTAGTTCTTCTTGGTTGATGTTTAGTGGGATATTATGCATTTTTAATGGAGTCTTGGAGCTATGTTTCTGGGGGGAAGGGTTTTGTTTCTGAGGAATCTGTTTCTTTTGATGCAATTGAAGCTAAAAATGGGTCTTTGAATTGGGAACTCAGAAACCCTTTTAGCTTTGGAACCAATTTGGTATCATCCCCAGATCAACAGTGCATTGATAATGATAATAATCAAGGGTTTGGTGTCCCTGAAATGATGAGGAAATCTGTTTCCACTTCATCAAAGATTGGCTGTGGAATCATGTTCAGTCCAATTACTCCTTCCCAGAATGCATTTTCTCAAGGAGAACCAGAGGAATCGAGTTTGAAGCTTTCGAGCTCGGTTGCTGAATCTAATTCAAGGGATTCTGGATTGATTGATCTTAAGTTGGGTGGATTTGGTGGTGGTAGTGGTGATCAAAGAGAGACCTTCCCTAAACCCGGCCCCAATTTGGGGTCAGCTGTAGCATCACACGCACAAACACACACTGTGCCTGCAAAGCGAACGAGGGTTGTGGGTTTTGGTTCTCAGACACCACTTTGCCAAGTTCATGGTTGCAAAAAGAATCTGAGCGCTTGTAAAGATTACCATAAAAGACACAAAGTTTGTGAGGTTCATTCCAAGACTTCTAAAGTCATTGTCAATGGCCTTGAACAAAGGTTTTGCCAGCAATGTAGCAGGTAATATAAACAATCTTGTTATTCAAAAACTTCTGTGTTATATTTTGATGTATTATTAACATGTATTAGTAATATGATTTTGTTGATTTGTGTATCTTGGCTTTCGGTATGTTCCCATACCATTTGTATACTCCCTGTCCCTAAATGTATGTCGAATTTGCTCTTAATCAAGAGTAAATTTGAAAAAATTTCGACATTCATTTAGGGACGGAGGGAGTATTATTTATTTCAGAATTCGACATATTCTTGTTTCTGATGTTACAGATTTCATTTGCTGCCTGAATTTGATGATGGTAAGCGAAGCTGCCGTAAACGTCTTGCTGGCCACAATCAACGCCGAAGGAAACCGCATGTGGGCGTTAATGGCAGACCTGGGAGGCTGTTTTCGTCATATGACTATTCTGCAGAAGGTACTGATTTGCCTTAGATAACTCAAGTAATTGCAGAAGCATTTGGAGTTGGTTTTCCAGTTTACCTTTCTATTACTGTCAAAAGGAAATATGTCCCGGTTCCATATTCCTGTGTGTGGTACTGTTGTTATGAATGATGCAACACGGAGTTCACTGCAGTTTCAAAATAGCTGTAGAAAGAAACCCGACATTAGAAATTAGAAATCTAATACAGAAAAAAAATCCAAAATTAGGCTTTATCTGACATAAGTATAGCTTATTGGCATCTTACTGGCTTCTCTCTAATTGCAAAGAAAGCAAAAGAGATATCTGAACTAGTCTGATCTGGAAGCCCTGATATGAACTGGTCTTTCTTGGGAAGGTTTCTTCACGAAGATCCATTTCTCTATGATCTGGAATCCCTACTATCGAAAATTGCCGTGCTGCCCTCTTACTTGCTTGTATCTTGACTCAAACCAGAGACCAATTTCACAGCCGTGAAATATTAGTTAGGGAGTAATATATTTCCTATACCTGTTAAGTTTGAAAAGTAGAGCTGAATCAAACATTATTGTGGTATAACTTGTAGCTTCAGTTGGACCTTTTTCACTCTGAGGTTTGCCAGTTAAGAGAATTATGGGTTTCGAATCGCTAGATATATCCCTCGTCTTTTGTTTTGTTAGGATGTCTTTCTTAAGCGTTTCAATTCCTTGCTTGTATGTATGTGATTTCTCACACTTCAGATATGGAGGGTGTCCGAATAGATTTTGTGCACATTTCAGATTCTATTTGTCAATCATATTCTAAGGATTGACTTCTTACTGATTCTGTAATCTATTACAGGAACAGCAGGTAGCGGATCCAAAGGAAATACGACTGCACCAACATCTTATATTTCCCACGATATAACCCCCAACAGCATCACTTATTTACAGAAATTCGGGGCAAACGACTGGGCCGGGCATATAAAACATGAAGATGAAACTTCCCATGATCCTCAATCAACAATTTCCTTTACAGATGGAAAAATGCATTCAAGAAGCCTTTCCCCTTTCGATTTTCAAAAATATTATCCCCCGCTTCATGAAACTGGACCTAATCCTTCCATGCATAGCAAATCTAATGGCGACAGCACTCAGTATTCACATAATAACGCGCTCTCAAACTTAACCTCGCGATCTTTTTACCAAAGCAGCGGAATAGGAGGTGAGGATTTTACTATGTTTGGTTCTGCCTCAACCGTTCAAGGGCTATCTGGAATTACACCAGACACAGGATGTGCTCTCTCTCTTCTGTCATCTCAATCACAAAGTTCTTCAAGTTTGCCATCTCAGTTTCACATGGCACACCCGCTGCTTATCCCAGGTAGACAAAATACTAATTATGGTGGGACCCAACTCTCTGTAAACCTCTTGGGAATGGGTCCACAGGCTTCAGGAACTGGGGTTTCGAATAACTGTCATTCATCTGGTATAACTTCGGTTGAGGAGACTCACTTGGATCCTATACTCATTTCTGATGGTAGTAATGCAGCTACGTTTGGAATAGATGGGTTATTTCAAGGGTCTGAGTACGGGAATTCCAGGGAACGATTGTGCAGTGAAGATGGGCCCACAATTGATTTGCTGCAACTGTCGTCACAGCTTGAGCGAGTGGAGCATCAAAGGCAAGGCTTGTGTGTGAAGCAAGAAGATGACACTTTCTTTGGCCTCAGAATCTCCTGAAGAATTTAGGTATGTAATTTACGTAAACGAACTTCATATGTTTCTTCACACCTTACTTATTGGCATGGCACATACAACATGAGTATTTTTAGGAAGCTTAGCATGAAACTCATCACCTCCACTCCTATAGGTCACCAAGTGAGATTGTTTTTTCTTGAACCAAGTGTTCATTATACTCAAGTCATAAGTTTTGAGATCCAAAATACTATTTTCTGCTTCATTCCTCTCCCTAAAGCCAAACCTCTGTTAACCCACATGCCCGAGATCGCCACCAATGATCATTTCCTCACCTCTAGGGACCCGTTACACCACCTCCTCCAAATCATCCAAAACTCTTTTGTGTATAGATCCACCCAACCCTGCTTGTGCTGCATAGACGTGTAAGAATACCTAGGCTACTGACGAAGGGTTGGGAAAAGATGAGTTGTTAACTCTAAACGTGAGTTCTACATCTGGATTTCCATTATACTCCCTCTGTCCCACCCGAAGTGTTCCATTTGGTCAATTCAAGTTAAGTTTGACTTAAACATTAATGCAAATCTAATCATTCTATTGAAATTTTAAAAATTGTTACTGATAAATTATTTAATTATTTATCAATAAAAAAATTTAAAATCTCATTAGGATGATTAGATTTTTATTAATGTTTGAGTCAAACATAGCTTAAATTGACCAAATGGGACACTTCGGGTGGAACGGAGGTAGTATAAGACAATTATTATACAAGAGTCCTAATACAATTACTCTACATGGAATGATATCTCCTATCTAGGGAAGGGATAAATTCTAGTACAACAACAACAACAATAAAGCCTTAGTCCCAAAATAATTTGGGGTCAGCTAACATGAATCATCATATGTCATCGTGTGAAAAGGTTGTTGGAAAAAAAAAAATAAAAATAAAAAAAAAAAATAAAAATAATAAAATAATAATAATAATAATAAAAATAAAAAAATAAAATAAAATAAAAATAAAAATAAAAAATATAAAAATATAAAAAAATAAATAAATAAAAAATAATCAACCCCCACACGGATTTTTGCCCTCCACTCCTACTCTTCAACACCATACTTTCATCCACTCCAAGTAAACTCATATCATTTTCAATCACTCTAATCCAAGTTTGTTTGGGTCTTCCCTACCCTCGCCATTTTATCATTTCTCCACTGTTCAGGCCTCCTAACCGGTGCGTCGCTCAGTCTCCTTCTCACATGTCCAAACCACCTCGCACGATTTTCCCTCATTTTATCCTCAATGGGCGCAACTCCTACTTTACCTCCGATCACCTCATTCCCAATCGATCCTTTCTTGTATGACCGCACATCCATCGAAGCATACGCATCTCCGCCACATTCATCTTATGCGCACGCGACATCGTTTCACGGCCCAACATTCGGTGTCGTAAAGCATTGCGGCCTAATTGCCGTGCGGTAGAATTTTCCTTTAATCTATTGGGCATGCCGCGATCACATAGAAACCCTGTGGCACTCTTCCACTTCAACCAATGCTTTAATCCTATGAGCCACATCACCATCTAATTCTCCATCCTTTTGGATAATGGATCCAAGATAGCGAAAAAACTCGAAGCTTGGACAATCTTTCCATCAAATGTGACCGCCCCGCCTCCCTACTTCCAACTCGCTAAACTTACACTCCAAATATTCGCCTTGCTTCGCTAGTCGAAAACCTCGAGATTCCAAAGTGTGTCTCCACAACTCCAATTTACTTTCAACACCCTCTCTTTGTCTCATCAATCAACACAATATCATTTCGCGAACAACATACACCTCGTATATCATCTTGACCGACCTCGTCAATTTGTCCATTATCAACGCAAAAGAAAGGGGCTAAGTGCGGAACCTTGATGCACTCCAATCTTTATAGGAATCTCTTCGGCCTTTTCCAACACTGAGTAAATACTTGTAAGTACTAACTCCATTATACATGTCCTCGATAATATCAATATATTTCTTTGAAACACCCTTCTTTGTTAATGCCCACCAAAGTACCTCTCTCGCACTATATCATACGCCTTCTCTAAATCAATGAAAACCATATGCAAATTTTTCTTTTCGATCCCGATATTTCTCCATGGTTTGTCTCATAAGATATATTGCCTCTATAGTCGATCTTCCCTAAGATAAACCCAAATCGTTATCCGAAATATCCACAATTTTTCTCGGCCTTTGCGCAATCACTCTTTCGCAAAGTTTCATAGTATGGCTCATTAGTTTGATCCCCGATAGTTCACAATCTTGGGACATCACCTGTTTCTTATACAAAAGGGATCGTAGTACTCTTCCGCCACTCCAACGGCATTGTGTTAATTCTCCATATCTTGTTAAATAGCGTTGTTAACCAATCTATTCCCTCTCCCCGAAACATCTCCAAACCTCAATTGGTATACCATCCAGGTCTCTACAGCTTTCTTCAATCTCATCTTTTTCATTGCCATTTCCACTTTACTTTGTGAATTCTCCACATAAAATCTCGATTAACCATACTCGAAGAGATATTTAAATCTCCAATATCCTCGCTTCGACCGCCATCAAGGTGGTATCAAAGTACGAACTCCATCTATCTTTTATCTCTTTATCCCCGACTAGAACTTTTTGATCTACATCTTTCACATATTTAACCGTCCCAATATCTCGTGTTCTCTTATCCCTCATACGAGCGATTCTCAGATGTCCTTTTCCCTTCTTTTCGTATCCAACTTATCATAAAGTTTTTGATTCACCTTCGCTTCTTGCGTCTCTTACCGCTTTCTTAAGATCTCTTCTAGCTTCTTTATACTTCTCATAGTTTTCGTCGCTCCTACGTTTCCCCAATAATTTGTAGCATTCTCGCTTGCCCTTTATCGCTTGTTTTACTTCCTCGTTCCACCACGATGTGTCCTTACTTGGTGGCCCGTTTCCTCCATATTCTCCAAGGACTTCTTTCGCCACCTCCTTTATGGTATGTTCCATCTTAGTCCAAGTCGAATCTATATCCATATCCTCCATATTATCCGACCAAATACCGGTATCGACCATCTTAGCTACAAATTTCGTTGATTCTCCCGCTTGAAGTCTCCACCACTGATTCTAGGGTCTACACTGCGGTTTTCTCTTTCTCGAAATTCTTACTTCGAAAATCAAGTACCACCGCCTATGTTGAGTTCTGCGCTCTCACCCGAATAACCTTGCAATCCGTATAACTCTTTCTACAAGCATTTCTTACTAAGAAGAAGTCAATCGACTCGCATTACCTCCACTCCTATAGACACCAAGTGAGATTCTCTCTTCTTGAACCAAGTGTTCATTATACTCAAGTCATATGCCAACGCAAAGTCCAGGATACTATTTCTGGCTTCATTCCTCTCCCCAAAACCAGAAACCTCCATGTATGCTCTCAAAGCCATATCGACTAGACCCCACACGCCCGTTCGGATCACCACCAATCACTAATTTCTCACCACTAGGTACTCGTTGCACCACCTCCTCCAAATCTTCCCGAACAGCTTGTTTAATAGATGCATCCAACCCTACTTGTGGTGCATAAAGGCGGAAATAATAGTTATAATCTCATCACGTATCACCAGTTTAATGCCCATAATTCGATCACTCTTCCTGTACACTTCCACCACATCATTAATATACTCCTTATCAATAATGATACCCACTCCATTTCTACCCTTATCCTTTCCTGAGTACCAAAGCTCAAAACCCCAAGGCGATATTTCTTTTGCTTTCTCTCCAACCCACTTAGTTTTCTGTAGACACATTATGTGAATCTTCCTCCTCCTCATAACTTCCACCACCTCTGCTGATCTCCCTGTCAAGGATCCAATGTTTCAAGTTCCAAAGCGCATCCCACTACCCTTACACCTACCATGGACTAGCTTCTTTACCCGCACTCGTCCGCAATGCGAGAACCCTTGCATATTTGACACCACCCCCGGGCGAAGAGATGGCGCGTCGCTTCCGGGTGACGACCTAGCAACCTTTGCATACTTATCACTACACCCAGGTCTTTGAAGTGTAGCGCGTCGCTGCTGAGAAAATGCCCCAACGATATTCATATTTTGATTCATGTCATGATAATGTGACAAAATTTTTACGCTGGCTGTCACAAGCCTACCGCAACCCTCACCCTTTATCCTGACTTGGGACAGGCAAGGATAAATCCTTGGTGGGTTTGAAGGGATAAATTCTAGTAAATACAATATTTATCTACCAATAATAGACACAATACAATATTTGCAGAATAATGGGAAGGATCAGCCGTGACTTCTGTGAGATCAGTCGTGACTTCTGTGACTTCCGTTAACACCCCCCCTCAAGCCAAATGGTACGGAGGCGAGCTGCAGCTCGGAAGATAACAATTGAAGACGTGGACGAGACAAACCTTTAGTGAAGATGTCTGCTAATTGATCATTTGTAGAAACATAGGCAAGTCGAAGGAATCCATGTTGATGAAGTTCACGTACAAAATGATGATCAATCTCAATGTGTCGCGTTCGAGCATGAAACACCGGGTTACGAGACATATGAAGAGCAAAAATATTATCACTAAAGAGGGATGGAGGGGCTAAAAACTCACCAAGTTCACGATATAAAAAGGAGAACCAACGTAACTCAGCAGCAGTCGTGGCTAATGCGCGATATTCGGCTTCACTGCTAGAACAAGCTACTGTTGATTGTTTCTTTGCAGTCCAAGAAACAAGATTCGGTCCAATGAAAACACATGCCCCGGAGGTAGACCGACGATCGTCGGGTGATCCTGCCCAATCTGAATCGGAGAAGGCCGAATGGTGGTATCCGTTGAGCGAGTGAACTTGAGACCAAGAGAGAGAGAGTACCTTTGACACATCGGAATATCCTTTTGACAGCAATAAGATGAGAGGATCTTGGGGTATGCATAAATTGACACACCTGATTTACTACGAATGCAATGTCGGGTCGTGTTAAGGTAAGGTACTATAGTCTATAGGCCACCCACCATGCTCTGGTAGGTGGTAACATCGGCAAGGGGATCACTCTCTAGTGACGTGACTTCCGGGAACAACAGGAGTGGAGGAGGGTTTACAATCCTCCATATGAAACTTACGTAAAAGATTAGATGCATATTTTGCATGACTAAGAATAAGAGAATCAGGGGAGTGATTCGTCTCGATGCCAAGAAAATACCCAAGTTCACCAAGTCTGCGACTTTCGAACTTGGCACAAATGCTATCAAAATAACCTGAGAAACGTCACTCGGAGAAGAGCCTGTAATTATGTTATCGTCAACATAAACTAGGATTGCCACGATAGAAGACCCAGAATGTCGGATGAAAAGGGAACTATCTGATTTGCTGTTGAAGAAGCCAATAGAAATCAGAAAGTCATGGAGACGCTGAAACCAAGCCCGAGGGGATTGTTTCAAGCCATAAATAGAGCGATGAAGGCGACAAACATGATCAGGAAAGTCAGGTTGAGAAAAACCAAGTGGTTGTGCCATGTATACCTCTTCATTGAGAATGCCATTTAAGAAGGCATTACGAACATCCAGCTGTTGAAGTGGCCAAGATCGAGAATGAGCAATAGCAAGGAGGGTGCAAATAGTAGGAGGTTTAATTACTGGACTAAACGTCTCGTCGTAGTCCACACCTTCCTGTTGTGTGAACCCTTGAGCTACTAACCGTGCTTTATGACGTTCAACTGAGCCATCCGAATTTCGCATGATTTTGAAGATCCATTTACTTCCAACCACATTCATATTTTTCTGACGCGGAACAAGAGACCAAGTACCCTTTTTATGCATAGCTGCTAATTCTTCTTTCATTGCAAGTTGCCATTGCGGGTGGGGGCTGCTTGTTTAAAAGTTTTAGGTTCATAGTCCACTGATGTCGGTAGAGTGGCTACAAGAGCCTCTGGTATGGGATGTCGAGCAGGATACCGAGAAATGGCAGCAAAATCCGCAATTTTACGAGGCTTGAAAATACTTGCTTTGGCTCGAGTTGTCATAGGGTGTGTGGCCTAAGCATGAGAGGGATCCACATAAGTAGAGGAGGGTTGCTGTTGTTCAGACGAAGGTGCAGTCGTTTCCTCTTGAGTTATGGAAGGAGTACTCACTAGAACATCATGTATCTTGGACAGTGGCTGAAGGGATCTGGTCTAATAATACAAGACCTGAATTTTCTGGACTGCATACTGAAGAGGGTAGTCTGTTCTGTCCAAACGCAGGTGGGCTGGTGGACAACGTTGGGGCCAAGGGGGCCGGATCATCTAGCAAGGAGCCCGAAGCTGTAATAGGTGGACATAACAGTCCCAAAGTAAAGGTAGGCTGATATGGGCCAGTACAAGATGTAGAACCAGATTTTGTCATGGGAAAAACATTCTCATCAAATAGTACATGCCGAGTCACATACACTTTTCCCGTTGAATGATCAAGACACCGGTATCCTTTCCTGAAATTGTCATAGCCCAAAAAAGTACACGGAGTTGATTTAGGCACGAGTTTATGTTTATTATATGGCACAAGATGGGGAAAACATAAACATCCGAACGTCTTTAGAAACATGTAGTCCGGAGTTCTTTTGAGTAACTTTTAATAGGGAGAAATGTATCCTAACAAACGCATTGGAAGTCGGTTAATGAGAAAAACGGCCGTACTAAAAGCTTCTAGCCAATACTTTTGTGGAACGCCGAATTGTGCTAACAAACATAAACCCATTTCAACAATATGTCGTTTTCTTTCAACGGTCCCATTTTGTTGTGGAGTATGAGGACAAGTGGACTGATGTTTAATTCCATGATTTTTAAGAAAAACAGAGAATTGCCTATTCATGAACTCGCCCCCCATCCGTTTGAATGGTTTTAATGGTATGTATGGCTGCGATTTTACGATTGAGTTGGTTTTCGACTTGATTTTTTAATATAGAGAAAACATTTACTACATCAGATTTTCTAAGCAAAGGATAAAACCAAACATAGTGAGAAAAATCATCAACGATGCTTGAATAATATCGAAAACCACTATTTGAATTAATTGGGGAGGGACCCCATACATCCAAATGCAACAAAGCTAATGGTTCAACATAATGAAAATTACGAGTAGAAAAAGAAACTGCAAGATTTGCCTAAAAGGAAAATGTGACAACTAGATTTATTTGAGACGGATTCACTAAGTGGAATTTTGACTCAATTAACTAGAGACTTGAAAACCTGAGATGACGGGTGTCCAAGACGTGCATGCCAAATGGATGATGTAGCACGTTCGCCAATGAGGGCCAAGGAATTGACTCGAGAAGATGGATCGAACTGAAGTGTGTAGAGTCCATCAGAGCTACTGCCAGAAAGAATGGCCCGCTTCGTCGTGTTGTCCTTCACACGAAAACCAAAACCATTAAACTAAAAAAAACAGTTATTGTCAAGACTCAAGAGAGAAACGACGAATAGAAAGTAACGATTTATGCATGTTAGGAACACATGGAACATTACGGAGAAAAAAATTTCTATTATGAGAGGAAACAGAAGTATGGCCTATAGAAGAGACGGGGAGACGAGTACCATTAGCCACCGTGACCGAATCACTACCTGAATAAGGAGTGACATGTGGAAGCAGTCATATGATTTATTGCCCCGCTGTCAAGAACATATGTTGAAGGGCTTGGGCCATGAGAGAACTCGGACTGCTAAGAGTACTTAGCAAAATTACCACGATCCGGACATTGTTTGGCAGTATGATCAAGTTGGGAACACAACTGACACTTTTCTTGAGTCATATGGATGAAAGGATTAGGTGGGTAATAGGGAGTGGGGTTTCAGCCAGTGGGTTGGGATGGCCTGTTTGTTGTGTATTGTGCTGAAAATTTATGTGGGTAAGGGTTGAGATTAGGAGTGGGAAGGATGCCTCTGCCACCCTTGCTACTGTTTCCTTTGTTTTGACCCCCACTTCTCCCTTTGTTCTTGTTGGATCCTCGACCACGACCAGGATTGGGGCTGCCCCCCGAGAGATTAAATGATGATTGTCGAGAAGAGTTATCCGTACCAGCAACCAAAGCACTTGTTGGATTGAGACTTAAGGAAGAGAAACGGGATTGCAAGTCTTCTTCCTATAATAAGAGATCAAGAATGTCATCGAGGGATTCAGCAGGTTTATTGTTTTGAGAAGTAATAAACTCTTTGAAAGCTGACCCTAGCCCTGCAACTATGCGTTGTTGAAGATCCTCGTCGGAAATAACATCGCCGGCCTTAGCCAGGCCGTCGAAGAGAGGTCGCATAGAGAAAATAGTCATCTATGCACATATCCGGACGTTTAGAGAGAGAATTGAGTTCTGTTTTGAGTTTCTGAACATGAACTCTAGATCGTCCACTGAAACGCTTCTCCAATAGAGTCCATGCAGCAGGAGCATTGACACAAGGGTTTACTCGTGATTGAATCTTGGAGGACACCGTTGCTTTGATCCAACCGAGAACGAGGCTGGACGCTTGATGGAAGTAGTCAAGCATGGGATTGTCGCTGCGATCGCTGAAGCCTGGGCCGGGGAGGGTCGATCTGTGTGACCGCATTGGTGAGTTTGTAGGTGGTTAAGACTGTGTAGAACAACGATCGTCAGTTGAGGTAATTGTCGTTGTTAAGGTGACAATGGCCTAGGTAGGATTGAATGTTCAGATTAAGGGGTAAAGTAGGAGGATTTGCAGTGGAAGTAATAGTCGAAGGAGTTGTCATACCGGTAGAAGGAGAGGCCGACATAGATCTTTAAGCGACTGATACCATGTAAGAATACCTAGGTTACTGACGAAGGGAAGGGAGAAGATGAGTTGTTAACTCTAAACGTGAGTTCTACCTCTGGTAGATTTCTCCATTATATAAGACAATTATTGTACAAGAGTCCTAATACAATTACCCTACATGGAATGTTATCTCCTATCTAGGGAAGGGATAAATACTAGTAAATACAATATTTATCTACCAATAATAGACACAATACAATATTTGCAGAATAATGGGAAGGATCAGCCGTGACTTCTGTGACTTCCGTTAACAAGACGCTTATGCTAGTTATAACCTCATCCCCAATTGCAAGTTTAATATTGATAATTCGGTCACTCTTCATGCACACTTCCATTCTATCATCGATATACTCCTTGTCAATGATGATACCTACTCCATTCCTGCATCTATCCTTACTCGAATACATCTATCATTTCCCGAATACCAAAGCTTATAACCCTATGGAGATATTTTTCTTGGTTTCTCTCCAATTGACTTGTCTCTTGTAACCACATTATATGAATCTTCCTCCTCATAACCTCCACTACATCCGCTGACAAAAAGGTCAATGTTCCAAGTTTCAAAGCGCATCCCACTTCTACTGATCTCCCCGTCAATATGATCTTGGCTTGCTTTTCATGATGGAGAGGGAGATGAACAACGCGAAAGAGCCTCGAGTCACTGGGAAGAGGTCGAGAACTTAGAGTTGTTGCTGGACAGATAAAATGTTATCCTCCTTTACAGTCTTTTAGGGTATCTGCCTTTACAGATTTTTTTGTCGTTGATCTCCCCGTCAATATCTATACTAAAAATATATAAATATATGTAAATATACATATATATACATATTTTTAATACAATTGCTTGACCCACCAACTCCAAAATCAATCATATTTTTTGAAGATTTTCTTTTGACCACCTATTAATATTAAAGAAAAAAAATACATTAATAGAATTATTGAAAATAAGCTCATTGATATACTCTCTGTTTCGAAAAAATGGTTGTGTAACAAAAAAAAAATAGTATAAGCTGAACAAAATTCAAATAAATAAAATATATTGCACTCCATAAAATTGTGCATTTGTCAAATGAGTTATTTTAGAATGAATAGAGTATTAGTAGGTACTATTTCTATTCCAAAATGAATGACCAAAAAAATAAAATTTATTTTTGATCAAGAGAAAAAAAAATTAAAAAATTGTTCAATCGTTTTGAGATTAAGTATAAAATTCTTGTAAACAAATTGAATGTACAACCAGATATAGTACAATCCTTGAGGCCTGATATAATACAACCATTGACGAGCGATTCAGCAAATGTACAACAATGTGCTGTAGTGTTCATTCTATAATAAATTGAACACATTCCTCGTCCCTGTACTTGTCCCGCATCCTTAAACTTCCCACCTTCCTGGTAACTATGATCAGGATATGCCTTGCCTTCTTTTTGTGGATGTCTCAAATGGAAAAAAGTACCGATTATTCAACTTGACAGACACTAAAAGTTTCTTGTAGTAGAAACAATCAAACTTGATGATAAGTTGGGCACTATGATGGCACTGGGTTCTTTTCCAGATTCTTAGGTAAGAGAAGAATAATATATGACACACTGCATCCAAACACAATATCTAGGGGCATATGTTAAGGTAAGAAGAATAAGATTAAAGTCGGGCTCCATAACAGGAAGTACCTGCATGGGTTATCTATTTGTCACTAATTTCTTGAGGTTCTCTATTTTTTATGCAATGGTAGATAAGGCAACATACTCTTATTCTTAGTTCCGTTGTGTTCCCTTCAATGGAGCTGTTTTTCTTCATTTTTCGTTTGGAAAGACGTGAACTTATGTGTGCTGCTGTATACATTATTCTCTTGTATAGCTGAGAAATAGGAGTTGCCCTCACAAGATCCTTTCTCATCAAACTTAGCTTTTACAGTGATAGGTAACGGAAGGGCAAAGGCAGCAGCAACAATGACCGAAAACTCTACAACTGGGAATGCAAGGACATGCATGCAGCACAAATGAAGCAGCATTGGCACCTGTTCCCGCTTAACCTGCAGACAACAACTTTGTCACTACGGTCAAAAAGTTATTCTGTTCTTAGTTCTTTGCATGAAAAATGACATAAAACTTGTAGATCAATTAATCTAGTCCTAAATTGCTTGGATCTCTCGATCTCTCTCGATCTCTCTCTTCTTTCCAACTAAATATGGAAAAGTTCAATTTATATAATGTGATTGACTACCTTTCGGACTAGTGTCACTCACCGCTATAATCCTATTTGAAGCTAGAAATTTTGCTTTTCAGTTGAGTCACGGATTCGCGGGGATGGTATAGTGTTTGAATAATAAATGAGCAATCTTGCCTCTCTTATAAGGTTTCTAGCTCCATTTTGTAAATGGAAGAAGAAATCCATTGAATGAGATGAAAAATTTATTCAATAAAAGTGGGGCCAACAGTTGGCCCCACTTTATTATTCAAACCCTATACTATTAAAACTCATTTTTAATGGTATATGGTTTGAATAATAAATGAATATCATCTTGTCTTGCTTGTAGTTTGTTTTCTTCATGCAATTGACTTTTTGCCACACAAACACTTGTAGTAGCAGCAAGATGTATTTTGACCTGATCTTGTTAGCAATAATTAGAAAAATACTCAAATTCATGTCCATTATTATATTTCATTATAAAAATAACATCTTTTCCAGAATTATGAACGCAATTTCTGAGTAGTGCTAATTATTTAATGTGGAAAATTAGTAGCATCAAAGTCGTTGTAGTATAGTGGTGAGTATTCCCGCCTGTCACCCGGGTGACCCGGGTTCGATCCCCGGCAACGGCGCATTTTTCTTTTTCTTCCAATTTTTAAGATCACAGTTTAAAACATGTGTAGTGTAGGAATCTTTACCAGAATATTCTTTTCATGAACTATTAAAGATTATATTCCCTTTAAAAAATGGTCTACGAGGGAGTAATAAGTAAAATGATAAAGCATCAATTTTATAAGAAAATTAAAAAATATTATAAAAAGAATATCTACACACGGTGTTTGACTAGCATCAATAATGCAATCACAATGTGGAATTATGCCAAATAAAGATGTTAATGATCCATCAAGTTTACATGGAATTTTCACTTCCTTTGACTCAAAAACAAATACTGCGTCTTGTAGCGATGCGTGAATTTTTAAATAACAGAGTCGCTACTTATTATTTATTTAGGAAAATAATAAGAAAAACATTTTTGATTTGAAAAGAGATTTAAGAGTTCGGGGGTTAAGTTATGGAATGGATAGGTCGAGGAGCATCCATTCCACCCGATTCGAAGATCGGTCTTGCCAATTGAGTATTATCAATCTTTTTATTTTTAACAATAAAATAAGAAAATCCTAATCAATTTCTTGATTAGGAATATCGGATTGTATGCTTCGAGATCGCTTTCATCGATTGAAGGGACTCTAGGCCAATCCTTTTGATGGGATTACACCACTCTAAAAGTCAATACAGAGATTGAGAAGAAGAGAGTAAAAGTATAGGAATTTACCTAGCGTTTGGGGAGTGTTTGATTTAGATCGTGGTTCTAAGATGTCTTTTCGGTCGAGAAGTGATTTGGGCAGAGTTTCGACTCAAGTTTAAAATCGAATCTTGATACCGACAGAGCTTTGCCTCAATCCTTGATTCGGGTTTGAATGTTTGTTGATCAACAAGGTTGATAAACAAACTTTAGGTGATTTTAGGGAGGTTTTGTGAGTGATTTGAAGGAATCTTTCGTGGAGAGAAACCAACAAATTGTGTGTGTTGTGTGGAATTCTGGACCTCTGAAACAGTGGAAGTCACCAAGTATTTATAGGGGTTTAAGAGGTAGAGGTGGAGAGGTAAAACACTCTGGAAGCTTCCGTAACTCAAATTTATTGGATGACCGGATGGGATAAGATTTTATCAAGAAAAGAGTTTGAAACGGAGAAGGAGAGCGATTTCTGCACATCCTGTCGAGGGGATGTCTCGCGCGAGACACGCTATTCCGCGCGAGATAACTAGTCATTTGATTATTTTGTCCTCTTCAGTTATTCCGTTAGTCAGTTAGGTCCAAAACTAACGAGGTTAGTTAGAAACTTAACGAAACATGACGAAATTGATATGCTTTCATCAAAACATAAAAGAGAGACGGAGAGTAGTGTAATTATGAATTATTGGTTCAGAATGGGGTGTCTATAAAGCCCCTCGGCGACATGTCTTATGAAAGAAGAAGTGTCGTCGATAGAAAAGACATCATTCTGAACATTGGGATGGTCGTGCCGCATGGCTGCTTACGTATCTCTAAGAGAGAATCAGACCAAACGTAGTTCGACTCCAAAACACTAAAAATGCTATTTTAGGTATTTTGAAAAGCATTTTTGAAAAGCAATTTTGAAAGAGAGAAAGGTAAGATCGTACTGAGGAATCAAGGACTTGACCCACCTCGATGATACCCGTTTGTTGATGAAGTTGTTGAAGTGCGCCGCCCGAGGTTACCGACGTAGATGTTGTTGCCGAGGTCACCGGTCTTTGTCGTTGCGCGAGGTCACTGACTTTGAGGTTTGTCGCCTCACGTACTTTGAAGTTGTTGCCGAGGTCACGGACTTGAAGTTCTTGCCGCCGTCGCGTAACTTTGAGAAGTTGTTGCCGAGGTTACGGACTTGAAGTTGCTGCCGTCACAGACTTTGAAGTTGTTGCCGAGGTTACGGACTTGAAGTTTGCTGCCATCACAGACTTTGTTGTGGTTTCCGAGGTCACGGACTTGAAGTTGTTGGTTGAGATGGAGGTTCTGTCGGCTCCTGTAATGCAAGGATAGATGCATGCTGGTCTCGGATAGATCCGAATGATTCTTACCTTTCTATACCTATCAGCACATAAAGATTCCAAATAGATTTTTTTTTTCAGATTTTAGTTGTTTAACTGGACTTACGTGGTGGTGTCCACGTCTGTTCGTGTAAATGGCCGGTCGTACATTTTGGTGGTAAATTTATGTATGAGTATATGGTATATGGAAATGTAGGGACATTTGTATGGATTTGTATTTGAGATGGGTGAACTGTATGAGCGAACTTATGTTTGACAAGTTGGGACCAAATCAGGCTTTGCAGAATCTGTTGCTAGTCAGCGAGGCTGTACTGTTTCTTCGTTGTTGTAGGATTTCGATGAGTATCCTTGTGTGAACACATCTAGGCCCGTTGAGAATTTTCATTCTTACTTCTCCTTTGAGTCGTGTCTCTAGGAGGTAAACGACTATAAATCTGTCGACTGTCGTAACAGCTCTATGTCCAAGACCCTTTGCTGCCTCAAGCCCCAAGTTGCTTGAATGTGGTGGATGACTTTGTGAACAGGCTTGTGAGTCTGATCTCTTGATTTGAAGATGATCGAAGAAGCCTCTCCTTGTTGATTTAATTTGAAGAAGATCGAATGATGCTCGATGAAGAAGGTTGAGGAAAAGTCTCCCTTTGTCCTTTGATTTTTTTTCTTAGTGACGCACCCTGGTTTTTGCCTAGACCGCCCTTTCGGGTTTTCAATCTAGCGGGCATCTCTTTTGCATCTTTTTTTTTGTGCTCTAACTTTTACCTAGGCAGCTCTTTACGAGTTTTCAACCTAGCGAGCCCTTTTTTTTTTTTTGAAAAGTATGTGTACTCGAAGAGGACTAAGAGAAGAGAACCTTATTGAGGAGAGAGGAATGAGATTTCAAGTTAGTTAATGAGAGACGAACTCTATTCTTTGGAAGGTGATCCAAGCAATGATTCTTTGGAGAAGTGTATTCTTTGATGATGAGAGTGAGAAGCAAAGAGGAAAGTTCTTAATGCAGATTTGATTATTTTGAAGAGTTGAATTAGAGATTGACTGGGGGAGGAAATGTTAGGAAGCCCAGTTTTGATGCTTGGATTTCAAGAGTGTGTATGAGAGTGGCTAAGAGGAAGCCCCTAGACTCGACAAAGAATGCTATATGGCTCAAAGGTCTAGAAAATTTGTTCTACCTTTTAATGAACCGTGCATCATCTAGAAGTTTCTAAATAAGTTTGAGGAGAAAGCCAATCATTAGTATGACTTAAGGGTAAACATTTGATCTTGATACTGAAAGTCTTCTTTACTTGTTGCAATATGATGTTGAGCAGTCTTCGTTTCTTTTTGTTGGTATCACTTGACTCTTCTTCTTTGTGGGAGAGTCATTCATGCATTTGAAGTTTCACCTTTGTTGTGGGGGTGATGAAAGCTTGAGAGGTTTTTTTTTTTTTTGTACTCTCAAAGCTTTGAATTGTGTAGCCCCACTTTTCTTGGGATAAAGGTTGACAGCAACACCTTTGGCTTTCTCCTTTTGTTGACTTTTGACTTTCAGTAGGGGTAATGTTTAGCCCTTAAGCTTCCTAAAGATAAATTTCTTCTTAAACTTGCTTAGAAGTCTCTATTTTTGCGATGGTTAGGGAATGGAGGGTCCATTATTTTGCATGAGTTAAATGATATTCATGAGGTAGAACAACCTTAGGGAAAGTGTTTAGGAAAAATGAAAATTACTTTGATTAATGGAGAAATTTAAGAACAGACTCGATAGTTTAGATGACACAAACTAGAGGAGGTGAGAAGTACTAGAAAGACAGAACGACTCTTCGAGTTCATACTTGGAAATTTAAAACCTAATCTACTTCTATCAAAGGAGAAAGGGAGAGGATAGTGGTAGCCCCAAAGTGGTAAGTGTAGATTTCTTCTAGGAGCTTCATCTTCTTCATGGAGTACGAGGGAGAGGATTGGTGATGACGTTGGGACGTTCTAGATCTCCATTGTCAAAGAGGTCTTGGATGATGTCCTTCAAGTGGTGGCAAGAGTTGGTGTCGTGGCCGGTGAAGTTGTGGTACTTGCAGAATAAGTGATGAGCGTGATTTGGACCCATATCCTTCGGAGGACCACATTCCCTTGGTTTGATCTTTTCATTCTAGACAAGCACATCGAAGAGTTCTTCTTGAGTGATTCCTTCAATTTTGTCGTAGTGCCTCTTTTTCTTTTCGGGAGGAGGAACAGCAGAATACTTGCCGGTGTTGGGGCGGTTGAATGCAATAGTGTTAACTGAAGCATCCTTACTTGTAGCGGGTTTGTTGTAGCGGAAGTTACTTTCCCTCTTTTTACTTTTGAGGAATTCGTCAACCCTAATTCCGGACTCGAGGAGTTCATTGAAACTAGGAAAGTGATTATCGGCGAGCTTCTCTTGAAATTCATCACGGAGGCATTGAAGGAAAATGTGAATTTGCTCTTTGAGAGTAGGCCTTTCGACGATTTCAGTGAGCTTGAGTCTCCATCTTCTAGCAAATTCAGCAAAGGACTCATTGGCATGTTGCTTGGTTTGTTCAAGATCCCTCCTAGTAGGGCGGTAGGTGGAGTTGTCTTCAAACTGCCTTTGGAAGACTAAACATGCGGATGACCAATCAAGCCTTGTAGTCGTAGGAAGAGACATGTACCAATCCTCGCAGACCCTTCTAAAGTTTCGAGGAAAGCATTGGGCCAAGATTGTGTTGTCAACCCCCATTGGAAGCATGGCTCAAGTGTAGGTCTCAACATGAGCTCGAGGACAGGTAGTACCATTGAACTTGGCGATATCGGGTGTCTTGTACTTGCGAGAAAACTTGGCGATGGATTGTTGAAGAGCATCGGGATCAAATGGAACAAATGACCCTTTTGAAGTGTCAAGGGTTGCAAGTTTCTTCTCGAGGTAGTTCTTAGTAACATGGTCACCAAGTTTAGTAGTTTCGTCGCTACCTTCCTTCTTGATTTTAGCACCCTTGAACGTATGTTCCTCATCATCGGAGGAGGATGAGGAAGAGGAGGAATCAGATTCTTCCTTTTTCTTTCTCGACTTCTTGGGTTTCTTATTCATTTTGGTGTAGGATTCCTCTTCATCGGAGGAGGATTCCTCTTTCTGCTTTTGTTTTCTTCCTTTCTTGACTTTCATGTCATGGAGCTCTTTCATGAGGGCGGCCATTTGGGCATTTTGTTCCTCAATTTACTTACTTTGTTCATCCAACCTAAGCATGACTTGGATGAGTTGGGCCTTAGCTTCGTTGATTTCGGCCTCGGTGGTAGAAGGAGAAGCAGACATCGTGTCAAGCTTTGGCGATGGACCTAGACGTGTAGCAACCGTGTTAAACCATGATCGAGTCCCAACAAGTCGGCTGAATAGGGTGAATGAAGGCTTTGAAGGTTTGAAGGTTTTGGCCAAAACACGAAAAGACCGAACACTTTTCTCGCACGGGACAAGAAGCCTCGCGCGAGACAGCGCCACGGAAAGTCACAATTTTCTGATTTTGATCCTAATTTTGGTCGGACGAAAAATCCGTTTTGGGGGTTTCTAACATTCGCAATCCAAACCTAAGGACCTAGGGGTCGGAGTAATCTCAAGTAACATCGAGTTTTGTGCAATAAATTTTGGTGAGAAATTTTTCTCTTTTTAGGGGCAAATCCGAAGGGACAATCATAGGGACATTTTCGAAGGGACAATTCCGAAGCGACAATTTTTTTGATTTCTTTCCATGGATTATTGCACAAAACAAGATCTTGACAAGGGATTACAAGGACTCCAAGATCAAACCGACCGGTCACGGAGTGTCTTAAAAAGTCAATCTACATGATATGTGGCGATGCAGGGCTGGAAGACTAGGCTCCCCGCGATATGACAATCTAGATGGATTGAATACGCGGAGTGGGATGATCCAACTTCGGAGAGACCGGCGACTAGGTGGTTACCGTCATCCGTCCTTAGTGTGGGTCCCGGATTTAATCAGGGTATGTAGTGCAATGACAGTTATAATATGAGTGCGCGTGTGTGATAGTTCAATCTAGGTGATAGAGAAAAATAGAAAGTTTTTTTTTTTTAAAACTAAAGGAAAAACAGATAGTGGCCGCACCAAGTGGTTGCCTACGTTTCTCCCAAATTAGGAAGACTCAGGCCGTCGTAGTTCCACTTAAAGAGAGATAAAGCGAGAGAATAAATAAACTAATTTATTACAAAGCCCGAGTCAACCGATGACCGGTAAAAATTCAATCGCACGCAGTTATATAGTTCGAGTGATTAAAATTATTATTCTACCCTGCAAAACAAAGTTAGTACAAGCAAAATAGGAATAATAATTATTTTTTTTGAATTTTCTGGATTTATTTTGAAGTTTTTCTAAACTGTTTTTGATTTTTTTTTTTTTTTTTTTTTTTCAAATTTTTCTTACTTTTAAAGAAAAGTCAATCAAGGAGTAATTTTTTTTACAAACCGTGGGAAAAAGTCAAACGAGCTAAGCCCTTTTTTTTTTGGTTTTTCCATGCCGCCGCCAAACAGCATTCAATTCATGCCGTATAATTATCTCGTGCGAGATAAGTTATCCCGCGCGGATAAGTCGCACGCATTTTTTTTTTTTTTTTAAAACAGTGTCGAAAAATTCCAAAAAAATCCAAAAAAATCAGATTTTAAACAGAAAAATAAAAAGTTTGATAAAACTCAATTGTAACGCAAGTCTAACCCTCTTATTAATTGTCCCCAGCGGAGTCGCCACTGTAGCGATGCGTGAATTTTTGAATAACAGAGTCGCCACTTATTATTTATTTAGGAAAACAATAAGAAAAACCTTTTTGATTTGAAAAGAGATTTGAGGGTTCGGGGGTTAAGTTATGGAATGGGTAGGTCGAGGAGCATCCATTCCACCCGATCCGAAGATCGATCTTGCCAATTGAGTATTATCAATCTTTTTATTTTTAACAATAAAATAAGAAAATCCTAATCAATTTCTTGATTAGGAATGTCGGATTGTATGCTTCGAGATCGCCTTCATCGATTGAAGGGACTCTAGGCCAATCCTTTTGATGAGATTACACCACTCTAAAAGTCAATACAGAGATTGAGAAGAAGAGAGTAAAAGTATAGGAATTTACCTAGCGTTTGGGGAGTGTTTGATTTAGAACGTGGTTCTAAGATGTCTTTTCGGTCGAGAAGTGATTTGGGCAGAGTTTCGACTCAAGTTTAGAATCGAATCTTGATACCGACAGAGCTTTGCCTCAATCCTTGATTCGGGTTTGGATGTTTGTTGATCAACAAGGTTGATAAACAAACTTTAGGTGATTTTAGGGAGGTTTTGTGAGTGATTTGAAGGAATCTTTCGTGGAGAGAAACCAACAAATTGTGTGTGTTGTGTGGAATTCTGAACTTCTGAAATAGTGGAAGTCACCAAGTATTTATAGGGGTTTAAGAGGTAGAGGTGGAGAGGTAAAACACTCCTAGGAAGCTTCCATAACTCAAATTCTATTGGGTGACCGGATGGGATAAGATTTTATCAAGAAAAGAGTTTGAAACGGAGAAGGAGAGCGATTTCTGCACATCCTGTCGAGGGGATGACTCGCGCGAGACACGCTATTCCGCGCGAGATAACTAGTCATTTGACTATTTTGTCGTCTTCAGTTATTTCGTTAGTCAGTTAGGTCCAAAATTAACGAGGTTAGTTAGAAACTTAACGAAACATGACGAAATTGATATGCTTTCATCAAAACATAAAAGAGAGACGGAGAGTTGTGTAATCATGAATTATTGGTTCAGAACGGGGTGTCTACACGTCTCGAAATGATTTTCCTATTTTTTTTTTTTTTTTTTTTTTTGTTAATATAAATCTATTTTAAGTAATAATTTTCAACTGTTGGTGGAAAAGGTTGAAAATAATAACCAAAGCCGCCTCCATGACTAGTTTACTGAAAATGACTTCAAATTGAAGTTGACCTGTCTCGCCGACTGGACACTCATGGCCATTTTCCCTTCTATGAGATTTTCAAATTGTGACATGGCTTTGACCAATCACCATTCTATTCCTACCTTGTTTCTGCCTAAACCTTGTAAATAACTACATCTTCCATAATTTTATTTCAATTTTTTTTTTCTGAATTTGGGCCGTAAATCTAATCTCTTTCAAATGGACAGTGTGGGAGGGTCGGAAAAAAAACAAAAAAAACCGACCCTCCCACACTGTCCAATTGCTAGACATTGTCCCTTTTTTTATGAAGGAAAAAAAAAACTCCCACTTCTATAAAACTAGCTCAAATTAATTAAATAAAATGCTTAATACATGCTAGTTCTCAACTGATACAAAATAATGAAAGGTAAATACTGCAAAATAAGAAGTTTAAACCTCATAGCAAAGCTCAGAGACAAAACTATATCATGATTCCGATACCAGTCTAAATAAATCTCATGCAACAGCAACAAAAATTAAATCTATTCCTATTTCCCGTTGGTGGTGACAGCCTCAGCAGATGGGTTGAGCTCGTCCCAAGCTTCAATCCATGTGACCATGGCATCACCCAACTTGAGGAAATACTCGTCCACCTTTCCAAGCTTTGCCTTGACTTGCTTCGAAAGCTCAAGGTAGCATTGCTGCACAGTGGTGCATTCCTTTGGTAGTTTGGCTGCTTGGAAGAATGGGATCAATTCCTCTTGCCAGTAGATCCCCTTGTATTCCTTCTTCAGGTTCACAAATGGATTGCTTGCCTTGCTATGCCAGATGTATGGCAGACCCGTCTTCACACCCATTCCCAAGTGATCACAAATCACCTAAAAATACCAAAATAAATCAGCAACCAAGATAACAAATTTACCACTCAATACAAGTACAGATTTCATGTATCACTTTGTGTACCCCAATGGAGTACATGTTTGGATGATCTCATCATGATGAGATCCCTATTAGTCATGAGAAGTTGGATCACAATTCTTTTGTTACAAACAAGAACCAATTGGATAGTCATTGCAGACATGCACCATATATTTTGTTCAAGAAGCCACAAAACAAGGTGCATATGAAACCCATAGATAAATCTCGAAATGAATTATACCTTAATGCACCATCCAGCCCACATGTCGTCGTAGCGCCCAATTGGCTGGCCATCACCCATGAGCCCAAAGTACATTGCAGGGCCAATCAACTGACGGTCAAATGCAAGATTCATACCACACATAGGGAATAGGGTTCCCTTCGGTATGGTCATGACAGCATCAACATACCTGGAAAGAGAAGTAATAGAATAATTAGTAACTGTTTTAAATGTATACGCGAAAAGATTTTGAAATCAAACAGAAAGATCGATTTTTTACCTGGTGTTTCTCTCGCGAGGCTTGACAAGCTGGGTGGGCGCATCGTAATCAGGGATGTTAAGCCAAAGTCCATGAGAAACAGCAGTTGGAACACCCTCTCGGAGACTGAATGGGTATCCACGGACGAAATCTGCACCATCCCTGTATGGGTCGTACAAGGTGTTGAAGAAAAATGGAGTTGATGGACATAGGAGATTCTTAATGTGCTGCTCAAGGGCATTGATTTCTTTGCCAGTTGGGTCTTTGGCAACCTATGAATCAAGAAATACTAAGCATAGTTAGATCAAAGCTAAGATTTGTTCCATGCCAAAGTAGCCGGAAATAACTCAAGCACACACCATATAAGATACATGTGATCCAATCAAACAGCAGATCTCAAACAGATTTGAGAAAATGGTTTTACAAATATGATTTCCATACTATAATAACACCAATGAATATGGATATCAGACCTGATGTATACTAAGTCGGGTGCAAAAGTTCTAACATGAATATCTGATCTGGGCCCAGTTTTGATATCAATAAAGTTTATAATATACACATTTTAAAAAAAAATCATCATAATAATAATTCAAAAGATATTTGAATTTCAAATTCTGAATTATGAATTGTGTATGAATGTGTGATAGTGATACAGATCAAACCAATATAAGCAAGAACATAGTAAAGCAACACACAACTGAAGATAAACGAACAGTAAATCCAGATCTGCTACACAAAAACTTCAATTTCAAAGGCCCCCCAAATCAAATTAAAGCCTAATTGTCGATCTTGACTAATACAGTAAAATTCAAACTATCCCCAAAATTAACAAATCAAAAACCCAAAAAAAAATGCTAAGCAAAAGGGAGACTTACAAAACAGTCATCATCAATGGTGTAGATGTACTTCTTCTTTGAAACCATGTAACCGAAGCAACGGCAAGCAGAGTCCTTGAATGAGATGCAAGAAGCCTTCGGACCCAGAATCCGGTTAATATCGTTACGATTGTAGAGTTCATAATCAAAGCCTTTGGGGACATTGATGACCTTGTTGGGATCGCCGTCCTGAACAATGATGAGATGGTAGGGCTGGAAGAAAGGCCTCCACATCTCCAAGAAATCGAGGTTTCTAATGGTGGGGATAACTATGTCGAGTTCATCGGTCAAAAGGGGTGTGGGAGAAACGGAAGTTCCAACCATTTTGAACGAGCGGACGGAGGATTCAGACTCCAATATCAGATCGGAGACAACGATGATGATGAGGGAAGTTGAATTGTGTTGGAGTGGGGAACTAGTTGAATATGAACACTTGTATTTATAGTGATAATTTAGTAGGGGAAAAATATTATTATGGGTTAGAAAGACTATTATAATTAGTACTCTTTATTTATTAATGAACTAGTAAAAGCCCGTGTTCGAGGACACGGTTTTTTTTTTTTTTAATTAAGCCCGTGTCCAAGGACATGTTTTTTTTTTTAATTTAAAAAAATATAAAAAAATTTAAAGGGCAAAATGGGAAAGGGACAACTTAGTGAGGGCAAAATGAAAAATTCGGCAGATGAAATTGTTCATAGTACTGTAGTTAGTGGAGGTGTGATTTATACTATAAATATCTATTTTCTAAAGAAAAAAAAATCAAATAAATGTCTAATTGTTAAAATACTTTCTCCCATTATTTTTTTTTACAATTTTTTCCAAAATTTGTTGTATAATTGCATAATTAAAAATTTAGTAAGTGGATATGACTTAGGGCCTGTTTGGTAATCAAATTAAGATTTTAATTTGGAACACTTTAAGAAATTAAAAAATTAAGCTTGTTTGATAAGGTAAATTTGAATCACTTAAATAATTAAGATTGTCTTAAAAAAAGCTATTAATTTTAAGTGGGCAAGGAATAGCTTAACAAGGTAAGAGATGGAAAGAATGAGAAAAAAAGGGAATGAGTTCAAATTCACACATCAACATATTTTATTTATTTATTGTTACTTCATTTTGTTGAAATATTTTTTCTTTTCATACAAATTATATTTGACCAAGTATGAAAATGTAATTTTTTAATATTAACATTTAATAATATTTTTATTAAAGTATCATTATATAATATTTTTTATTATTTGTCAACATTTGTGATCATATTTACCAAACTAATCAAGATAAATATTATTATGGGATAAAGAAAGTACAAATAAAAATATTTAAATATTATAAGATTAAAATTTACTTATAATAATAATAATAATAATAATAATAATAATAATAATAATAATAATAATAATAATAATAATAATAATAATTGATGCTGCAGGAATTGTGCTTATCAATCTTCCTCCACGTGGCGGTGACCGATCACCCGCTCCTTGACTCAAATCGAACCCACGACTAGCGGATGTGTCTCCGGCGAAGACGCTCGCGCGAGAGTAAGATCACCGTTGTATAAAGCTCAAAATGTATTGAATATGGAATTCGTATAACAAAATGGCGATTACCTTTGCACCGCTGGTAGTGATGAAGTATTTATAGTTGGTGTAGGAGTTTAATGACGGGGCTACATGAGCTCCGAAATTATAGCGGCAAGCATGTTCACGGAACGTGCACGTAACCGTCCCCGATTTGTAGGGATGCTGTTATGGAAGGATTGACCCACGTGCGTCAACACATGTTAGGTCGACACTTGATAATTAGGTCGAGGTCGCCACTTGTAGAATGGCCGACCTGACTGGCGGGTAGAGCATGGTTCGTACCCGAATTATAATATGGATCATGAGGTCGGACTAAGTTAGGTCGGGACCTCGATAGGTCGGACTCACGGGCTTAGTCGATCGATACAAGAGACGGGCTTTGGGCCTTGTTATGATCGAGTCGGCCTCATTGGGAATGTGACGGCCAAGGCTCTTTCAGGATCGGGCTTTACTCCTTTGGCCCAACTCGACACTTTTGGTATGTTCAGCCGCCCCCAACTTTCGAGTGGACTTTGTCGACTTGGAAGTTAAAGAAGACTTTGATGTGAATTATTTTACCCGTAGGTCGCTACTAGTTTTTGAAGTAGGTCGACCATAATGACGTGGCATAATTTCGACGTTGGCGATGAACGGCCGACGGCATTTGACGGCGCCGCTTTTTGCCATAATGATGATATTTTGACGTTTGAGAGTCCGCCTAGGAAACTGTTTCCGCCATTAATTAGGAAAATTAAATTCGAATTTTCCTTTGCCCTTTCCAATTCAGAAGCTATAAATTTGAGAATCCTCCTTCATTTACAACTTTTGCCTTCTCTCGAGCTCGTGCGTGATTCCTGGCGGTGATAAAGGAAGTTGATACTGCTATAAATTGGTGCTTCGCCCTCCACCTGTTCCGTTTTCCCTTCACCGTTAAAGGTATTCCCTTATTCTTTAGAATTAGGGCTTTAATTTCTGCAATTTCTTTGATTTATCCAATAATGGCTAGGACTTTTAGTTGCGGCTTCTGGCCGGGTATGGTTATTGCGGTATCAATCGTAGAGTCTACAAACATTTGAACGGAGAGTGGAAAGAGATAAGCGTGGAGGAGTGCTCCTTGATTTTGACCCGCTGGGGCTTGCAATTCACCGAACTAACTTTACCAAAAGGAGAGGACTTGGGTGCCTTAGAAACGGATGACCCAAGAGTTGTGTCATTTCATCTCTTTCATGAGCTTCTCGACCATTTAGCCGTGTTTTACGTCAAGGATGTCGCAAACCCTCTTTCATTAGAAATAGGATTGGGTTTCCTGGGAATCTAGGTCGCCCCTTGGTGCGTCTACTGTGTGGCTCACGAGACTTCATGTAGAACCGATTCCCCCGTTTCCCCTCTTCGTACGTATACGGAGACTCAAGGTGAAGCTCACGCATCGACCTCTTCAAGCCCACGCATCGTGGATGCTTTTGAGACTACCGTAGTATCAGCAGAATGAGAGGGGGTATGTGCCGCAACCGCCGCTAGGGGGAAGCGAATTTTCCTTCTAGAGTGTCCATCATTCATGACTTCTGCGAGGTGGATAGGAAAGAATTCGAGGTTACCCTTTACAGCAAAGCCGACTTCTTCAAGAAGTTTGGAAAGTCTTACAAAACTGACACCACTAGGGTAGCCTTCTACTATGGCCAGTTTATTTCCGGTCTTAGATTGCCGTTAGACCCTTTCATCAATGAGTTCTTAGAATGCACCAATGCCTTACCTCTTCAACTGGGAGCTAACACATGTAGGGTCTTGGTTTGCTTCATCATGGTGTGTCGCTTCTTGGGGTATGAACCCTGTATGAGAGTTTTTAGGGAATTTTTTGCTGTGAAGTTTGATAAGAATGGTGGCATAAGCACTCCTTCCAAGGCAAATTCCCCCAAGTTGTTTATTAACTTGCCTAGTAAAGTTGGTAGCTGGAACTCCCACGTAGCAGTGGTGGAGAGTAGATTGGGATGGGAGTTCCCTCTACCAAGTGAGGAGACTAAGGCGGTGAGAGATGAAGATCAGTGGGAACCTCATTGGCATGGAGACCTCGCGTAAGAAGTTGGTGGAGCCGGTTCTTTGAGAGGCCCATCGCTGGAAGGTTTTTGGGGACCACTAAAAACAATTACATCAATCTTTGGATTGATCTTTGGGGATGATGACGTTGTGTCTTTAGTTCCCATAGTCGTGTGTATGAGATATCCAGACCGGGTGACCCACGCTCATGCCTGGTTTGAGAAAATGTGCTCCCTCTCGCCGAAGACCGAGAATTATTGTAAGGATAATGGAGAGCATTATGGTGGTAAGGATTTACTCGCCCTTCTTCTCCTATATATGCAAACTTCTTATGAGCGAGTTCATCCTTGGCATCCGTTTTGATCATCGGGTTGTCATTTCTTAGTCCCAGCAGAATGCTTGTGCTCTCTATATGTGCCGCTTATAGGATTTGTTAGCTCGCTATTGACTTTGCTCGTATGTAGAACTCGCACTCGTACATAGAACTTATGTTTTGATGTCGAATTAACACTTTACTTTTTTTGTCTTATGCAGTTTTAACTCCTGCTCAAGAAGCTAATATGGGGAGAACTGTTGACATCAGGAAGGCCAAGAAGAGCGCTGGAAGAGCAAACGCTAAGGAAAACCGCGAGACAGAAGGTGTCAAGAGGAATGACCTGTTGAAGCTGGTGGATGAGGATACCACGAAATTCATCCCTGTTGAAGAGAACGTGGAAGTGCAAGATGATGCTGTAGAGGTTGAAAATGCTGATGGTGATGAGGCCCAAGGTTCTGAGGAGGCCAACATTGCTGGTGAAGAGGAGGCCGAGCTGAATGCGGAGCCAGAGAGGGAGGTCGCTCATGCCAGGACTCGGGCTCAAGCTAAGTCAAAAACCAAGACCAAGACCAAAGTTGCCTCTAAAAGAAAATCCCATGTTATCTCTTTGGATGAAGATGAAGATGAAGATGACGCTGCCCCTATCAGCAAGGTGATCAAGATTGGCCCCTCAAAAGCGAGCTCGACCTCTGGTCAAGTTGATGCTAGTGAACCTGTGGAGACTGAAACCAGAAGTCCCCAAGCCTCTCCCATTCGTGTCTCTTATGACGAGTTGATTCAGAGACGGGTTACTGAGCTGAGCGATGTGACTCCCTTGACAAGGATAAACAGCTTGGCTAGGGAGTATCCAGAGTTGGAGTATGGTCAGGTGATCGTACGGAGAGGGGCTGATCAGGACCTGATAAGAGAATTCACCAACAAGCCCTTGACTCCAGAAGCTTGCCGGGCTAGGGTTGGACTAGCTTCTTCCGAGGTAACTCGAATGTTTTCAATGTGCTTATTTTTCTTTTCCTTTTTCTTCTCTGTTGCTTTCTTATGCTTGGTCTAAATTCTTTCTTTTATTTGACCTCGCAGTCTCTTGCCATGATCGACCTGGCCACGACTTATTGGAAGGCTGCTGAAGAACAGGAGAGGCTAGCCAAGTCGATGTTGGCCAAGAAGAATGAAGAGTTGAAGAAACTGGAGGTGGAGAACACCAAGATGGGAGAGCTGAAGGAGGCCCATGCTAAGTTGAAGGCGGAGTTTGGGCAGCTGAAGGAGACTTATTCTGACTTGGACAACTCGTATGATGCCCTGAAGCTTCTCAAGGACAACGAGATAAAGGCTAAAGAAGAAGCCTGGGGCCATCTGGGAGAAGTTAACAAGGAGCTTGCTGCCCTCAAGGAGGAAAAGAAGAAGCTAGCTGATGACCTTGCATTGGCGACTCAACAGTTGGAGGAAGTGCCCGTCACTTTGGCCAAAAAGCAGGAAGAGCTCGAGGCATCCAGGCTTAAATGGGAGGGTGAGCTCGCTGATGCTATAAAGACGGCAAAGGAAGATGCTGTTAAGGCTTACAAAGACAGCGATGAGCTCAACCAATATATCACTGAAGAAGCCAGGGGGTTCTACGAGGTGGGCCTGAGACATATGGCTCGGCGAATCATAGTGGATCCCTCTGTCGACATCTCTGCCGAGCAGCCTAGCCGCATGGGCTTCGAAGATCAATATAACACAAAGAGCTCGACAAGGCCACTCCCTGGTGCCATTCAACGATAATGGCCTGGAGCTCATAAAGAAGGATGATGAAGAGGCTGAAGCCGCACTATGGGATCCTCCTGCAGTAGAGAAGGTTAATTTTGACACTATCCTCGCCGAGCTCGAAGATTATGCAGATCCAGGCTTCGATGATGAGACTCCAAATTATACGATCAGCGACTCAAGGAAGGTTGTCTATCAAACAAAGAATGTTCTTGGTGAGCCATCTACTGTAGGTGAACAGACTGAGATCAATCAAGCATCCATCACTGGCCAAGTGGAAGGCACTCCCCTTGAATAGACTTTAACTTCGATGGTTGTTGTAATTGAACAAGCTCCAAACATTTTTACTTTTTTGTTCTTTGAATATTTGAATGCCTTGGCCCTATTTTTTGGGAGGCAAGATACTTTTGTAGTTTTAATTAAATAAGTCTTGGCCCACTTTGGGAGACTTAATTATGTTTTAACCGTAACTGACTTCTCTCTTTTGCATGTTGTATGCTTTGGATGTAAGTGTCGAGTTAGATTTAGTAGGGTAACGAGTTATCTCAAGTTTGAGGTCGTCCTGACTCTATAATGCTTTGGTCGACCTCAGACTTGATTAACTTTTGGAACGAGATTGATTATAAATCTAATCTGTTCAAACTATTTAAGCTGACCAAGGGTCGAGTTAATTAGAGCGAAGCCGATTAGGAATCGAGCTAATTAGAACAAACTGACTAAGAGTCGAGTTTGTTAGAACGAAGTCGACTAAGAGTCGGACCTGTTAATTGAATAAAGCTGATTAAGAATCGAGCTAATTATAACAAACTGACTAAGAGTCGAGTTTGTTGGAACGAAGTCGACTAAGAGTCGGACTTGTTAAATTAACTAAGCTGATTAAGAATCGAGCTAATTATAACAAACTGACTAAGAGTCGAGTTTGTTGGAACGAAGTCGACTAAGAGTCGGACTTGTTAAATGAACAAAGCTGATTAAGAATCGAGCTTGTTAAATTGAAGCTGACTAAGAGTCGAGCTCATTGGGATTGGTGTAACACTATGTTTGATCGAATAAACTGCGCTTTTTATTGAAGTAGGGAACATGTTTACATCAACTTGAAACTAGAGCTAACACAAGCTTGAACTTTGAAACCGAAAACTAGAAGTAGTATTTGATGAGGTGAGTAGCATGCCAAGGATGTTTCAACTCGTCACCTCCGGGATGAGCTATCATGTAGGTTCCTTCTTTCGACGACTCGAGTGACTACATAGGGACCTTCCCAGCTAGGAGATAGCTTGTTATGCCGGGTCCTTTTACCTCGTTGCTTCGATCTTTCTCAACACATAATCTCCAACTTGGAACGACCTTGCCTTGACCTTCTTGTCGTGGTAGCTCTTAGTTCGCCGCTTGTAGTTGACCATTCGGAGGTAGTCGCTTTCTCGCTTCTCGTCGACTAGATCCGTGTCGATCAATCTATTGATATCATTTTGCTCTTGATTGAAGAAAGTCACTCCTGGCAAATGGGGAATCTCGAGCTCGGCAGTGCCATGGCCTCGACCCATATTTAAGAGCAAAAGGGGTTTCCCCGTAGCCCCCGAGTGGTTGTACGAACCGCCCAAAGAGCAAGGGGAGTTCGTCCAACCAATTGTTTCGTCGACCTACGAGTCCAGTCTTGAGCGAAGATAGAACAAGTTTATTTGCCGCCTCGCCTTGCCCATTTCCTTGAGGATAGGCAAACAAGATTGCCAATGCTTGATTCCTACCCGATTCATCTCTCGCTTCAAGGCTCGAGAACCGCAACCCGTTGTCGACACTATAGCTCGAGGAAAACCAAAACGACACCAAATGAAGTCATGAATAAAGTTGATAGCATTTTCCTCGTGATGCGAGCTAATGGTTTGGCCTCAACCCATTTAGTGAAGTAATCTATGGCGACGATCACATACTTGCAGCTTCCTCGGGCGGGAGGAAGGGTCCAATCGTCGATGACCCACATGTCAAATGGCCAAGCCGCGATCACGGTGAGTCTCCGCTCTGTCAGAGGCACATGGGGAAGGTTGGCAAACCTTTGGCATTGATCACATTGCCGAACAAAGTTGTGAGTGTCGCCTCATGTGTGGCCGTAGTATCCCAACGTGATTAACTTGTCGCCAAGAGTCCCGGCCCCCGGTGTCCACCACAAATTCCACTATGCACTTCGTGTATCAATAGGGCGACCTCGAGGGTGGATGCACTTTAGTAATGGTCGAGTATAAGATCTTCCGAATGTGTCGCCTCCTTGAATGACATACCTTGGAGCTTTCTTTTGATAGCTCGAGCCTTCTTCTCGTCATCCGGCAGCCTCTCCATTTTCTAAGTATGCTTTCATTTCCTCGATCCAACACTTCTCCCGAGCCCAATTTCTTGAGGGATCATCTATGCAATGAATTTTTACTCTTTCATAAGCCGGACTTTCGAGGAAGGAGATAGGTTCATCATGTGGCTCATCCGAGGTAGCTAATTTTGAGAGGAGGTCGGCTAGCTCGTTGTCCTCTCTTCCAATCCTTTGAATCTCCCTGCATTCCAAATCCTTTATCGCCTCCTTCACCAGGTCGCAGATTTAATCAACGTGGAGCTAAGTACCTCGTACTCGCCCGACTTGGTTAACTATCGGTTGTGAATCACGGTAGGCCATGATCTTAGTAGCTCCAAAACACTTGGCGTACTAATAGCCGCAATTAAAGCCTCATATTCGGCTTGGTTGTTGGAAGCATCAAATTTGAACCTTAGTGATTCTTCATACACCTGCCTGCACTCGGCTCGATTAGCACTATCCCACCTCCACCGCTATTCTTGGTCGCCGATCCGTCCGAATAGACCTTCCAACAATCATCTGCAGATCACGGCAACCCGGGACTCGACTCCTTTCCTTTAGCCTTTTCTTTGGAGCTCGCCGTTCGTCGTCTTCCTTCGCGAACGTAAGCTCGACCAAGAAGTCGCCTAGAGCTTGAGCCTTCAACGCCTTTCGAGGTCGATACTCAATGTCAAATTCGGTAAGGGCAATTGACCAATTGAGAAGTCGACCCGAACTCTCCTGGCTTGTGAAGAATTTTTCTTAGGGGGCATTTGTAAGAACCACAATTGGATGAGCCAAAAATAAGCTCGCAGCCTTCCTCAAGCCACGACTAGAGCATAAGCGACCTTCTCAAAGCATTGTAGTATCGGCTCTCCACATCTGATAAGGCCTTACTGATGTAGTATACTGGCTTTTGTTGAGTTTCATCCTCTCTAATCAAGACTGCTGCCACCGACCTGTCTCCCACAGATAGATATACAAACATGGTTTCACCAGTGGTCGGGCTACTTAACAAAGGTGGAGTAGCGAGGTAATCCTTCAGTTGTTGGAACGACGAATGACATTCGGTCGTCCACTCAAAATTTTTTGTCCCCCTCAATGCTTTCAAGAAGGGGAGAGACCTCTCGCCGACTTTGATATGAAGCGACCAAGAGCCGCTACCCTTCCGTTAAGTCGCCGCATCTCTTTCGACACCGGTGGGAGCTTTCATGTCGACTAACGCCTTGATTTTTTCTCGGATTGGCTTCTATGCCTCTTTCGAGATACCATAAATCCCAAGAACTTACCACCGCAACTCCAAAGACACACTTCGGGATTGAGCTTCATGTCGTTTGCTCGTAAATTGGCGAATGTCTCCTTCAGTCGACTACGTGACTCCCTGGGTCTTAGTTTTAATGACCATGTCGTCAACGTAAGCCTCCATATTTCGACCAATTTTTGAGGCAAAGACCTTGTTCACCATTCTTTGATAGGTAGCTCCTGCATTTTTAAGCCAAATGGCATCATGTTGTAGCAAGAAATGCCTCCAAACGCTTGAAATGCCGTTTTCACAATGTCATCCTCGTGCATCTTTATCCGGTGGTATCCCGAGTAAGCATCCAGAAACCGAGAGTAGAGTGGCCAGCGATGGAATCAACAAGCTTGTCAATTCTAGGAAGAGGATAGCTATCCTTCGGGGCAAGCTAGATTGAGAGTAGTGAAGTCGACACACATCCGCCATTTGCCATTCGATTTCTTCACCATGACCACGTTGGCCAACCACGTTGTATGAGTGGCCTCTTTGATTATCCCCGCACTCAAAAGTTTTTGTACCTCGGCTTTGATAGCCTCTTCCTTGTCGCGAGCAAAACTTCTCAACTTTTGGGGTCTAGGCTTTATGGTCGGGTTGACTTCAAGTCTCGTGAACAGCCGACCTCTTCCTTGATTCCCCTCATGTCCTCTACCCTCCATGCGAAGACATCATTACTTTCCTTGAGTAGCTCGATGATTTCGCTCGCTCCTCAACCGATAGCCGCTTCCCAATCTGAATTTTTGGTCTGGGGTAGGAAAAGTTGGTGATTACCGACTCTAACTCATCCACAGCTTCTAGCTCTGGTCCATCCCTGAATTGTAGAGTCTCAATGATTATCTCCTTGACCCTTTGTCTCTCCTCGGCCCTCAGGTGTGGAGCTTCTTCTGCTATCATATCATCTAACTTGTCTGCAACCTCGCTGGTGGTGGTGGTGGCCCCCGAGTTATTGTCGAGCCGGGAGGCATAGGTTGCCTATGATGACTTGGTCGACCATAACTACATCTCGAATCGACCTCAGTGGTGTTAGAGTGACGTGTCGACTCAAGCATGACCTCGTCATTTGAGTGATAGGTCGACTCTTCCACGTTGGTGATTGTTGACAATCGGGTAGTTTTGGTGACTGACTGGGACAGCTTCAAGTAACCATCAGCAGTCTCAATCTCTAGCTCCCTTTTCTTTCTTTCTCTTAGAACATGATCCAGATAAGCACGAGCCGTGCCTCAGACGCAACCCACTCCAGCGGGTGTGGGGAACTTTACTCGCCGGTGAGGAATTGATGCTACCATTCCAAGAGCGACACGTCCAGAATTCCAAGGATGGCGGCATAGTCACTATTTACATCAATTACGATAAATTGTACCTTTGAGACAACCCTGAGGGGGTGCTGGCCTAGGTCGACGTCGAGCACTATCGGGCCTTTAGCATCAACTCGATGGTTGGTGAAGCCCTTCAACCTGCCATCATATCTCTCCAACTGTTCGTCATTAAGACCCATCTCCCTGAAAGTTTTGTAAAACAAAATATCCTTGCAGGCCCCCGTGTCGACTAAGAGTCTGCTCGTCGTACATCCATCAATGAGACCTGGGATGACGAGAACTTTCTCCCTAGCCGCCATATTAGTTGCCAATTCATGGGGGTAGAAGCTGATCGCTTCATCTCTGACTTCTCTCCTTGGAGGCACATGTGGGGCCTTATTGGCCGGAATATCTTGTGCTTGATGGCCGTATTGCTCGCTTGTTCGGTGATGACCCCTGTGTTCGGCCTAGGCCGCCTAGGTCCTTGTTGCCCACCCGCCGGCCGCTCACCTCCTCCACTTGAGGTCTCTTCACATAAGCTTCGAGTCTCCCCGGTCGACCATTCTCTCGGATGATACGCTTTAATCCCAAGCAATCCTCTCGTGAGATGACCGGTGTCTTTGTGGTAGTCGCAGCATTTGCTGTTGTCCCTCCTAAACTTGTTGCCTGGATTCATTGGGACCGGAGGAGCCGGCTCGACAAAGCATTCATAATCTCGGCCCGACTCACCGTGAGGGGAGTGAAAGCTTCGGGCACCTTCTCGGTTGCCCTAGTTCTGTTCTTTCCATTTTTATTGTTCCCCCCATTCTTGTTGGAGTCCTTTTTATCATCAGTGACTTCAACCTTGGGGCTCTTTCCGTTCTTCTTTTCTTTCCTCTCCTCATCAAGGGCGACATTGTATACCTTCTCAAAAAACTCCTGTCGAGTTGTTACTGTACGAACTGTGAGCTCGTAATCCATGTCCTGCCGAGTAAATACCGTTTACGAAGCGCTGATGACTTCCCTATCGGTGAGGTCTTCCTCTATCTTATCAACCATTTCCTTGAACTTGGTGAAATAGCGCATCAAGCTTTCATTCTTACCCTGCACCAAGTTATTCAGATCGGTGACGGTGCCCTTACGAGCTCCCGCAATGAGAAGCGATCCAAAACTTTGTCTCGAAGCAGGTCCAAGTGGTGATGCTTCCAAAGCTCAAACCGTTGAACCAAGTTAAAGCCGCCCGGTGAGTGTGCTTAGGAGAGCTTTGCACATATTGTCTTCCTCATTGGCGACAAAACACATTGTGGCTTCTAAATGTGCTATATGACTCCTTGCATTGGTCGACCCTGAATATTTCTCCAGAAGAGGCAACCTGAAGGTAGGAGGAGGTCGACTATCTCTGATTTCTTTGGATAAAGGTCGAAGAGCAAAGTCAATTCGTTCGACCTTTCCAATCTCCTTTTTCTTTTCCTCCTCCCATTGTTCGAACTTCTTTTTCATCAATAGCCATTCTCTGGCATCGGGTCTTTCATCCCCTGGAGGGGGAGCAGCATTTGACCTCTGGCCCTCACTTCTGGGGGGAGTCATCTGTCTACTCCTCCTGTCTCTATGGGAATTGGTCTTTTCTGATCTTATTGGAGATCTATGCATTACTTCTTTGAGGCGACCTGCGCCTCTCGGCACTCGATGGCGACCGCGCCCGTTATCTCCATGTGGCGACCTGCGCCTTTCCCTCTCACAGCGACCTATGCCCATTCCTGTCTCTATGAGATCCCGATCTCTGCGTTGCGCCGGTGAAACATGCCTCGTTTCGTTGGCCGTTAGCCGAGTCCTCAAATCGGATTGAGCCTCCCGCTCCTGTTTCGCTGAGGCTAGCCCTTAAATCGTTATCGGGCACATGAACAATAGTGGGAGCTCGACGAACTATCCCGTCCTCACCATTTTGTCCCACACCTTCATTTGGCCAAGACTCCTGGTCTGTCCATTAGAGACACAGTACGTGCCACTCTTTCGTAGCGCACGTCGGCCGCTTCCGCTCCTCCACGGCTATCAAGTCGGCCTGTAATGCGAGCTCGCTCCAACATCATCTCCTTCTTGCTCATGGGGTTGGTGGAGGGGCCTACCCTGTTTCCCACATTCACCCGAGCGGGACGTTTTGGAGGAGGTGGAACTCCTTGCCCATCCATATGCCTTTTCCCTCTCCTTGTGTCGTGCAATCCTCGCCATCAACGACACCGGTAGAGCGTGTGGCCCTACCAAGGGGACGATTCGGTGGGGAGGAGGCAAGTTAAGGTTCTCGGCGTTTGCGTTCATGTTGTTGTTGTTTACTTCTTCATGCCCAGTGAAGCCTCGGATACGTGTCCTTCGAAGTCACCATTGTTGCGGGTTGATGGAGTTTTCAAGGTCAAGTTTAAAGCACGTTTCCGAAGAATGGAACCAAACTCGATGCCGCAGAATTCAGTGCTTATCAATCTTCCTCCACGTGGCAGACCGATCACCCGGCTCCTTGACCGAAATCGTAACCCACGACTAGCCGGATGTGTCTCCGGCGAAGACGCTCAGGCGTGAGAGTAAGATCACCGTTGTATAAAGCTCAAAATGTACTGAATATGGAATTCAGATAACAAAATGGCAGTTACCTTTGCACCGTTGGTAGTGATGATGTATTTATAGTTGGTGTAGGGAGTTTGATGACGGGGCTACATGAGCTCCGAAATTATAGCGGCAGTTATGTTCATGGGAACGTGCCTGTAACCGTCCCTGATTTGTAGGGATGCTGTTATGGAAGGATTGACCCACGTGCGTCAACACATGTTAGGTCGACACTTGATAATTAGGTCGAGGTCGCCACTTGTAGAATGGCCGACCTGACTGGCGGGTAGAGCATGGTTCGTACCCGAATTATAATATGGATCATGAGGTCGGACTAAGTTAGGTCGGGACCTGATAGGTCGGACCATGGGCTTAGTCGACTGATACAAGAGACGGGCTTTGGGCCTTGTTATGATTGAGTCAGCCTCATTGGGAATGTGATGGCCAAGGCTCTTTGTGATTGGGCTTTACTCCTTTGGCCCAACTCGACACTTTTGGTATGTTCAATAATAATAATGTATATGTCAATAATGAATTTATTTTATTATAAAATCATAAATATTATTCATATAATATTTTAAATGTTGAGTTGAAATTCTGAAAATTCAGATGTAAGTAGTTTGTCATTATCAAACAAACATAAGTCTTCAAAACTAAGCAACTTAATGATTTCAGCTCTTAATTTCCAGCTCTACATTTTCAGAGCTTAATTTTCAGTTTTACCAAACAGGCCCTTAACCATCTATCTATATATAATAACAGCATCGTCAAATTCCCGCCCAAACCAGGGGTATTTTCGTAACTTCACACGGTGGCAATTTTGCAATTAACATGGCGGAGAGAACACGTGTTACGCTTGGACTGGGCGCGTGCGTCACACGCGCCGACAAAGGCGCGTGTACGCGTCAACTTTTTTTTTTTTTTAAATTGCTCCACGTGGCGACATCTGATTCGCTGGTTTTATATCAGATTTTAATTTTTATCCCATTTTTTCGACCTCAATTATTTTATAAAAAAATTTAAAAAAAATTTACACCAAAATTCATAATTTTTTTCCTCTTTAATTAGAGACAATTTCATTTAATTTGGACACAAAAAAAAAACACTCTTTTCCAATTATAAATTTCTTAATTATCCTTTCTTAATTTTTCTTTTTAATTTTTCAATATCATTTTTGTGAAAATTAATTAAGTGTGAAATATATTTTTTTATTATAAATGATGATAATAATAATCATAATTTACTAATATGAATATTAGTACTGCTTCATTCGCCTAAAAAATTAATGTTCGAAATGTTAGTTCCTTCGTTTCAAAATTTGACATTATTTCTGTTAACAAATTAAGTAATATTTTATAAAATATTCCTAGGGATTATATAGTAATTTATTTTTTTACTCAAAGTAATATTATTTTGTTAATATTAATGTTTATAATGTTCGTGTCTTCGTGTTCGAAAATAAATATTATTTTTTGAGACAAATAAATTCATTGAGGCAAAGGAAGGATTTTTTTTTTGTTTTTTGGATATAGAAAGTAGTATTAATTATGAAAAGAACGTAATATTCATTTTTGAATTGAAGTAATTTTTTTTTCCTTAAAAAGTCGAATTTTTTTATATGTCCAAGAAAAATTAACATTGCTTCTTTTGGCTCAATGAAAATTTTAAAAAAATAATACTACTTTATTCGCCTAAAAAATTAATGTCATATTTTGAGATGAATGCACTAACATTACAAACATTAATTGCAGAGGCGAATGAAGTAGTATTAGTTTTTAAAATATTAATTGGGTTGAAGGGAATAATGCTCATTTTTTTGGATAAAAAATGTAGTACTATTCTTGGGTTATACATCTTGAATCGAAAGTAATATTCATTTTTGAAATGTTTTAATGTTATTGCCTTTGTTTCAAAATATGACATTAATTTTTTAAACAAATTAAGTAATATTTTATAAAATATTCATTGGGACGAAAATAGTATTTTTTTTTCTTTAGCTGTAGTAGTATTATTTAGTAAAAATTAATGTTTATAATGTTAGTGTCTTCGTCTAAGAAAAAAATATTAATTTTTTGGACAAGTAAATTCCTCGAGGCAAAGGAAGCAAATTTTTTTTTTTTTTTTGATATAGAAAGTAGTATTAATTATGGGAAGAAAGAAATATTCATTTTTGAATTGAAGGACAATTTTTTTCCTTAAAAGTACTTTATAAATAATGAAAAACATATTATTATGAATTTCCATTGAGTTTGTTTTTTTACAAAATATTTTATATTAATTTCTTCTCGCTCAGTTTATTTTTTTTAATTTTTTTTTGAGAAACAATTCCTATTGATCTCTTTTAAAAAGTGATGGGTTATTAATAAAGAACTTTAGATTAATGATAAAAAAAATGTTGAAGCTATTTGATATAACATTTTTTAATTTAAAGATTAGTTGAAGTATATTAGTAAAATTAAAATCTTATTATTGGCTGCAAATATAATTATTAGAACTATTTATGTTTTAATTTTTATTTTATCAAAATTTGATGGATTATTAATCTTGGTTTCATTTATTCGTGCCTTTTTTATATATAATATTTATGAATAATTTTTTCTTCAACTTTTGTCATATTTTAAACGTTAAAAAATGGGTTCGGATATTAAAGAGATGAATGATTTTATTATAAAGTATAAAAAGTTGGCTACAAAGTAATTAGTGAATATTTGTTGTGAGTATGACTTATAAGACCATTTAATATTGAAATTTTCTAATTTTTTCATTGTAATTTTTTTAAATTTAAAATGGGACACCTTTTATTAAAAAAATAGGAAGTTTAAAATTGGACGAAGGGAGCATTTATTTATTTGATAGTGAAATAATTTATCCTAATGTTAAATTTAATTAGTTGCAAAATAAAAAATAAGTCTTCATAATGAAAACTAAAATAAATAAAACTAGAAGGGCAAATTATATTTTCCGTCTCAAGTCAAAGTTAAAAAATGGCATTACATAAAAAAATTATTTCCTTCATTTCAAAAATGAATACTCCCGTATTACTTTCAACTCAAAATAAATCACCAAATAATAAGACTACTTTTTTGGCCAAAAAATTGCTTTATTATGTGCTTTAACTAGAATGGAAAATTATATTTTCTGTCTCAAGTAACTAGAATTTGTGAAGTAGCGAAATCAAATTACTTCTTTTGGCGCAATTCTAGGAAAACTGTGTTAGTATGTGCTTTAACTTGATATTGCCCTATTTAAAGAATTTTGTAAGTAAAAAACGGGTTGATAAAATTTTTGAATCCCTCCTAAATCCGCATTGATCCACTTCTAATGAAAAGAGTTTAGAAATGTTTTCATTTAAATCGGGTGGGATTGGGGTGGATTTGGGATTAGCTCGAACCGTCCCATTTAACCCTAACCCGCGTAGTATTCAACTTTTTTTAGAATAAATTTTAAATATTGCTAATATTTGTATATTATTATTTCTTTATTTCTTTATAGTTTATTGTATTTTCTTATTTATCTATGTCATATTATTAATCTCTACATTTATAAGGAAATAAAGGGAAAAAATAGCATTGCATAATAGAAATATTAATAATTTGGAGACTTATAACTAGATTGATTACGCTTTCCCAATCATTGGCGAAACTAAGTGATACTGTGGGCAAATTACGCACATATAACGTTCAATACACAATAAATATGTTTCACATAAAAAATATGCGTTCAATTCCATAGCATTGAAAAATGGATGTCAAATGTGATTATTATTGAATAGAACGGGAATTTACGTATAAAACGCGCTTCGTACAAACTAACTATGCCTTAAATATATATTTATTTTAGTGACCTTCAATATGATATTTGAACTAATAATATAGTTTGAAAAAAAAAATTTACAATGTACACAAACATTTCTATATTTCCTGTTATATTCGTATGAATTTTCGTCACTATATTTTAATAGCTGTTCGTGTATCGCACGGGAGTTACACTAGTTAGAATAAAAAGATTTCCTTTCCTTCCCTCCAATTCCGTCCTAAACAATCGGGAGCAAGCTTATAAAGAAAATTATTATAATTTTCTCGTTTTTTTTTCTTCGATTCTCCCGTTTTTAAAACTCGAAATCACAAAAGACTAACGTGTGTGTTTCTCGCTTGTCAATAATTATCTGTGATTGCATTTTCGTTAAAAGAAAAGTCCAATAATAGATGACTACTTCCTCAACAGAGCTAATATCGAAGCCCTTTCGAGTGAAGAAAGTTTTTACGCGTCTTAGAAGAACTAAGTGACCAATAGTCAACTATTCACAATTTGCATTATTTGACTATATATATTGAGAGAATATTTCATGTTTGAGTTTGTATTTTTTTTCATGATTTATTTATTTGAATTCATTTTATTATATTAGAAAGTAGTCTCGTCTCATAGTTTTCAAAATGATATGTTTTAAAATAAATACTCCCTCCGTCCCAGAAAATGCTTCACCTTTTACCCAAAATGGCGTCCCGTTTGAAGCTTCACCTTTCCTAAAATTTTCCCAAAATGGAAAAGATTTATTAATATTCTATTATACCCACTAACTATTTCCTCCACTCATTCTCTCTCCTAATTCACTATTACACTCACAACACTTTTTAAATTTACTATTTCCTCCACTAATTCTCTCTCCTATTTTCAAATTACACTCACAACATTTTTTCTTCCCACCTATTTTCTTAATTTGCGTGTCGGGCCTAAAATGGTGAACCATTTCCTGGGACGGAGAGAGTAATTCGTATCAGCGCTACTGCAACAATAGTTTATAATTCAACTATTATGACATAAAACAACGAAAAAACGAATTGTCAAGGTGGTTTTTGGCTAATACCACACAGCGTGATAATGAGATGTCGAGTTATACAATGATATAAAATGTATGAAAATGATATAATCTCAAAATAAACAACAGTTACGAATGGGGGCGCAACGGTTACGAATCCCTTATATCATGGATACAATGGGGGCGTAACGGTCTCCACAATTGTAGAAAACGGTTACGAATCACGACGTGTATATGCATACGTGTTGTATGGTCGAAGTCGCCTTAGTATTCGAAGGTCGACCTGAATTCGCGTCTTAGCGGGGCAAAGATTACACAATTGGGAGATCGTATGTCGGATAAAGTTAGGTAGGAAACAATGAATGTCGGACAATGAAATAAGTCGACTGATCAGCATTGATGGGATTGGGGGATTGTGGCCGTATTGCAGACCCACTTTATTTGATGTACCTATGAAATGTTGTGAACCTTGGGCCTTATGTGTTAGGCATAACTCATTACTTTTATTTCGTTCAGATAGATTTATAATTTATAAGACAACAAAATCATATTTTTTTAAGAATATTCATTAGTAAAATGCGACAGTGGCAAAGTAACAACAACCAGCGTACAATTATTAATCGAGTCTTTGATTTTCAAATTGTATATTTTTACCGCTTTAAGTTGTAATTGAAATCTACTAATATAAATGGGAATCCTCTTTGCTACAATACAATGAATAGTTTTAATGGTCAAATTTCTCATTTTGCCATCACTAAATTGTCTCTTTCCCATTTTGTCATTTTGCCCTCACTAAATTGTCTCTTTTCCATTTTGCCCTTAAAAAAAAATTAAAAAAAAAAAAACGTGTCATCGAACACAAACTTTTACTAGTGTTGAAATATGGAAGGAAGAAAAAAAAACAAAAAACTAACTGAATATCCAAACATGTCCGAGAGCGAGAGGTAATGGTTACAGCCGTACAGGTCCAGCCTCTAACAATGGGTTGTGGGGCGACCCATTCAAAGTCGCCTCTTAGCTTTGGTCCTTGGATCTTCTGAATTTCTTAAATTGATTGCTCAGTCTAATTTTTAGAGATACCTGTGTTATGTGTTATGTTATTCGTTTTGAATATCATATTATATACTCCCTTCATCCCGGTAATTGCTTCATTATTTTTTCCCGATACACAAATTAAAGGTTTGAAAAATGTTGTGAGTGTAATAGTAAAATAGGAGAGAGAATGAGTGGATGAAATAATAAATTTGAAAAATGTTGTGAGTGTAATAGTGAAATAGGAGAGAGAATGAGTGAGTGAAATAGTAAAAATTCTTTGCCAAAAAAGGAAAGGTGAAGTTTTTAACGGGACGCTCTTTTGGATAATTGGTGAAGCTTTTATGGGGACTGAGGGAGTATTTTTTACATCTCATTATAAAAAATACAAAAGCACAATTTTAATATTGCATTACAAAATTTCAAAAAAATAAATAAATAAATATTACATTACAAAAGATATAAACCTCAAAAGGAATTTTTTTTAATATTTGTTTATTCATAAAATCCACTTATCTCAAATCATCTATCCATTTACTATTATTTACCTCACTTTCTCTCTCATACTTCGCTTTTCATACTTACAACACTCATTTTACCAAACAAATTCCTTATTTTTTTGTGAAAAACTCTATTTTATTCCTTTTATAATGGAGTTGATCTTATAAAAAACTAGTTTTTTCTTAAGATATGAAAAAACGTGTTTTCAAATTAAGCGGTGGCAATTTTGTAAATAATGGCAACCATGTTCAAAATAAACGGTGGCATTTTTGTAATTACTGGTTTTCCCGTTTATGCCAAATACATTTAACAAACCGGCCAAAGGTGTGATAAAGTGCCAGTTCATGTATCACAAATTGCCGGTGAAAAAGTGCCGTACCAATTTAACAAAGTGCCGGTTGTAACCGACACCGGCACTTTGTTAAACCGACACCGGCACTTTTACACGAGCACTTTTATATACATGAGCTGGCACTCTTCACACCGGCACTGCTCAACTAACACTGGCACTTTGTTACACTAATATTTTTGCTGGCTCTCAAAAACACAAGCACTGGCATTCAAAAAAACATAAACTGGCATTCAAAATCACGTACACTGGCACTCAAATACACGTACACCGGCACTCAAAAACACTGATAATCATTTTTGCCGGCATTCAAAAATATGGACTCGGCACTCTATTTTACACAGATCGGCACTTGATTATACACTAATGGGCACTCGTTATATACCAACTGGCACTCTATTTTACACAGACTGACACTTGATTTTGGTACTCCTTATCTCAAAAATACAAACACTGGCAATCCAAAATACATGAACTGGCACTCAATTTTAAATGAACTGGCATTCAAAAAATCTTGACTCGGCATTCAAAATCGTAACCTGGCATTCAAAACAACTTACCCTGGCATTCAAATTAAATTACCCTGGCATTCAAAATCACAAACCCAAAATTGTTTCTTCCACAACGCACCAAAGACCTTATACCAAGTTAGGTAAATTCGGCTTCAGAGAGGGAGATCGAGCTCACTGTGAACAATGGTGGTGAAGCTTCAAGGCTGGAATGAATTGGGCGGCAGTAACACCAAAGACTATGAACAGGGGTCGGATTTAGTAGGTTGTGATCGGAATTTGTTGGCGATTTTGGGTAGAGATGGTTTAGGGCGATGGAGATTGAGGGCGTTGATTGGGGTAGAGAGGGGGCAAGGTTGATTTGGGTGTGAGGGAGATGGCAATGGTGAGGATGGGTTGCTTCCGGCGAACTGGTTTGGTGTGGGAGAGAGGTGGAAGGAGGTCACCGGTGAACTGGGAGAGAAGGGAGCGTTGAGCAGAGGACGGTGAAATGAGGGGGATTCAAGGGAGATTGGGTCGCCGGTGTATAGGTTTTGTGAGAGAATTGGTGAAGGGTAAAGAAGGAGAGCTTGGTGGTGGATTTCCGGCGAGGGAGATTCAGTGATCGGAGAGAACAACGACGAGGTCTCTGTTTGCGGCTAGTGAGAGAACGAGCTCTGCGTGCGTTTGAGAGAGAGAACGAAAACACGTTTTTTGTTAAGGTTCAAAAAAACGCGTTTTTTATAAGTTTTTGGCTTTATAATGGGACAAAAGAAAGTACATTATAATTTTATAATCAAGATAATATAATAATATCTCATTATCCGTTAACAAATTCCTATTAAATTGTACTAGCAATAAATCGTACCAACGGTTAATTGGATAGGTACGGTTTATGAAATATTGAAAAATCGAATCTATCGATTCGATTTGGGATACATGATTTCACACAGATAACTCACACCGAACCGTACCGATATTCTTTTAAATAATAAATATTCATAATATTTACTATAATTTTACATCTATTCAATTTCCATATATATTAAATAAATAAAAATTATCTTCAAGATTTACAAGATTTAGTAAATCTTGTCAAAGTCAAAGCCAATTAGCAAAATTAAATATCCTTTGCTGGATGTTTTTTTTTCGAAGGCATGAAAGTCAATGTGACTTAGTTAATTGGTGTCTTTGCTTGAATTTTTTTTTTTTATGGTTTCTCTACGTATATTTAATTGATATAAAACTAGTGACCTTGAAATTGAATTACTGGTTATGCTTTACAAAAGATGACTCATGGTTGGTTGTGTGTGTTGTTTTGGTGGATTGATTTTAAGACCGAATATTACCAAACCGACATTTACCGAAGCCGAAAATCGACTATACCGAACCGAGCTAAAACCGAGTGGTGGCGGTTTGTTAAAATTAGAAACTGAATACTTTTGATTCGGTAACGATTTTAGCCTAAAATCAAACCAAATCGTACCGAACACATCCCTACTATGTACTCTGTCTCATAATAAATCAATTTTATTTTAAGAGACATTTGTATATTTTAATGACAAAAATGTATAAATATTATTGTTATTCACTTTTTAAATATTTAGTTTTATGATAATAAAATTTCTTGAATTTGACATTCATTTAGGGACAGGGACGATGGAGCATTTTTTATATTATAGTTAATCTCATGGAGAAAATAATTATTTACTTACTAAAATATTTTCACTGTTTTGAGAAAATAATTCCACTTTAAAAGTTGTATTTGATGTTATTTTTTATAAAACATCAATAAATTTTTAGAAATTTCTAAGATTGATTAAATTTGGATTTTTCGTCAATCATGTTAACCAAGAAAATCAGAAATAAATTACAATTTTGAGAGGAAGATCTTAAGAGTTTATAAATAAAAAATAAATTAAAATTTATGAAGTTTTGTTTTTTGAGACTGGTCTAATTTTGGTAGGAAAGGCCAAAGTGATTTTTTTTTTTTTTTGATACCCAGGTTCAGCGCGGGTTAATCTGACCAGCCTCCCGGCCTCGGTGTCCTAGCGGAGGTAAATCGCGGATGTGCCCAATGCAGCCAGGGTGACAGCACCCTTTATACTCCTGGCCCCAAGGGAGCCCTCCTACAACGCGGTAGTTGAACTCCCCACACTGAGGTTGCAAGCCCAGCAATGCCACTTAGGAAAGGCCAAAGTGATTTGATCCTATGTCTGGCTGTCGAAGTGAGGAAAAATGATTTTAATTTCCATGATTATTTTTATGAGTTTATAATAATTGCATTTAAAATATAATAAAAAGATGATAAAAAATTGAGATTATAAATATATCCAACTGAACCTTTCTTTTCACATGGAAATGGACCAACTCGTTGTACTCCCTCTTCCCGGATTAAAGGTTTTTAATTTGACTTGTAAGGTGGATTAAGAAAAAATAAATATTTTGAGTATTAAAAATAAAGTAGCAGAGAGAAAATGGGTAGGAAGTTTTTATTATGATAATAATAAGTGAGTTCAATTGTCCATTTTAAATAATAAAGCAATTAAAAACTTTAAATTAAAATATATTAGAAAGAAAAATAAAAATTTTAAATCGAGGCAAAGAACAAAGGAAGTAAGTGGACAACGTGAGAAACAGCACATTGTATCCGCTGTCGGTATCTTTTTTATCCCCAATTATATCTCTCCAAATTCAAATATTATTCAACTCTAATTATTTAATACTAGTACTTCATGCTTGTGCCAATAACACGGGAACAATATGAAAAGGCGAAGGATTGGGAAAAATGAAATCACATAGTTGTGACAGCGTTCCAATCATTATCATAACCTGAATTCAAAGAGTAGAATAAAAATGAAGGTTAAAGAGAATGATAATGACAAAGTATTGTATGTATCAATAGTAAAATATGAACAATTCTTTGCAAGCTATATAACTGCTGGGGATGGAGAGTGGGAAGGGAAGAGATATGGTGGAATGGGTAGCAGTTTTCATAGACGGTTATGGTTTAATTTTTGGATCAGTTTTAGGTCGTCGGATCAATTTTTGAAATATAATCTTAGCCACTCTTTATCATGCACGCATCATCCCCCATTTGATTAAAAAAACTAAATATATTATAATTCAACTAAACAGATGTACTTGAAATATACTAAATCAAAATAGTAAAACACACAAAAAAAAAAAAATGCTACCAATTACACCACGCATTTATGCACAAGATCAAAGAAATAACAAAATTTGTAACCAATTAGATGTACAACACCAAAGAAATATGAATCAATTGCTCATGGCCATTTACAAAACATTCTAATAGTCAACTAAAATATAAGGTAAATTATACTCCCTCCGTCCCAAAATGTTTGTCCCATTTGATTTTTTTGTTGAACTTTGACCACAAATATATGACAATTGAATTATGTTCATGAAATTCTAAAAATTCCTATTGATTCACCATTAATAATATTATCAATAACAACTTTTAGAATTTCATGAACATGATTAATCTCTCATAAATTTGTGATCAAAGTTCAATAAAAAAGTTAAATAGGACAAACATTTTGGGACGGAGGGAGTATTTCTCATATCCCAAGTTATAACATAGCTCAATGACCTCATCCAACTATTTGACATCAAATTAATGCAAATTGTTTAGAATTAGAACAAAAGATAACTCTTCATATTCTTCTTCCTAATCCTAAAAATTTAAAATGTCACTTTTCCTATTCATATGTCAAAGAAAAAGTATTGGCAATTGCAATCAAATTCTTTAGCATTAAGCAATCAAACTACATTTCACCAAAAAGTGAAACACACACAAATATTGTCATTTTTGTTTCCATTTAACAACCCCCCCCCCCTCATATAAAAAAATAGAAAAAGGATACTCAAAAATACCTCATACAAATAACAAAAAACGAAAAACTTTAAATTGGGACAAACTAAAAATCTTAAAGAAAGAGATTACTCTAAATCTAGTGGTAAATAGATAAAAAGATAAGAAATTAAAAAAAAAAATAAGTCACATATTTCAGGTACTCTTTTACCCTGTGCACCAAAAAAGTCTTTGCAATCTTGGCTTTAAAGGCCAATACCTCACTTGTTTTTCAGGTACTCTTTTACCCTGTGCACCTTGGCTTTCACCTGCAATTCCAATCTCACTTGCACCACCACTCTTATATCTAGATGCACCACAAATTTCACAGTTTTCTAGACTTGCATCATCATTACGAAAAAGCATACAACTATTTGGACACGCATCCCAAGTCACATAATTAAACCCCAAATTCGAAGTCAGCTTACTAGCCAAATAATAAGATTTTGGAATTCTCGCCATTGGAAAAATCTTTCTTAGGAACTTCAAGATTTGTGTGATAGACTTATTTGTCATATTATTGGCTTGCTTTAGATTTAAGAGTTCAACAACAAACGAGAGTTCTGTTACTCCTTTTGGACAATTTTCATACAAGTCACTTTCGGCATCCTTTAAGCGCCTGTAAAAATTTGTGACATCTTCATTAGACCCCATAACATCTTCGAAAGCTTCTTCAAAATCAACATCATCATCATCATTAGTTATGTGTTCATCATTACTCGCCTGGTCATTGGATAATGGGGGAACCCCCATTCCCTCTTAGACTAAAGAGACCATATTGGCGGTTAGACCAGGTTCAATTGTTGTAGCATCATTCATCATCATTCCTTCCTCGGAAGTATGAGAATTTCTATTCAACCCACTCACAATGTTCTCCCCATGACAGTTCCAGACTATGTAACTTTTATTAAAGCCATGCATCTCTATATGTATCTTCACCATCTCTAGGTTATGATAATAACGATTTTGACACTTGCTACACGGGCAATATATCACATCTGCAACAGTATCTTTATCCTTAAATGCAAACATTAGGAAAGCATCAACTCCATCTTTATAAGGCTTTGTAGTCCTATTTCGTAATCCAATCCAACTCTTATCCATAGCCACTTTAATGCACTGTTACCATGTATAAAAACAGAATGATAAGCACTTAGAATAATATAAGTAATTTGTGTAATCCATTTCACGGATGTTTCAAAGCAACCTAATTAATTGGGAAGACTAATGAAAAAACTTTATACAGGAAATTATGCAATTTACAATGAATCATTTGCAAGTCACAGTGGATCAAAACAGAGCAGAAGCTTCACAAGCATAATTACATTTAGGCGTGAACTAAACAGAGTAGATTTAGCTGCTCAAAATAATTTAAATTTTGCAGACACCAATATTCACAAGATGTATTCCATATGTGAACACCAACAAATGATATTTGTAAAAAAAAAATCGTACCAGGTGGCCCTAGGTACTAGGAGATTTCAACCGTAGAAAGTATGAAAGAAATTCAAGTGCGATAATCAAGCCTTCAAAAATATATACTCCCTCCGTCCGCCTACAAGGTTCGCAGTTACTGTATACACACATATTAAGGAAAACTATTTGTTTATTGAAAAGTACAAAAACTGAGTTGAGATTAAGAAAGATTAACAATTTATTTGAAAATCAAATGGTTCCATAATACTTCCCTCCAAAACTGAATAATAAGTACAAACAGCCATAAGATTTTCAGTCACTGTTTACATTTCCCTCCTAATCTGAGAACAACATTTCATTTCCCTCCTAATCTACTTACAACAACCTACTATAAATAAGCCCACTGTTGACATCCATAACCAAGTTTAAAACTGAGCTGTAGCATTCCAAAAAAACCATTCCAAAAACTGAGCTGTAGCATTTCAAAAACTTGGCTCAAAAAACATGGGAAAAAACATGGCTGATGAAGTGAAGAACAGTTTGGCTCATTTCCTTTTATTCAACTCAAAAGACGGACAACTCCCAAGAGGCTTGGCTCAAGAAGCTGCTAACAGGTTTGGAGTTTCAAAGAGGACGGTTTGGAAAATGCAGGCTATTGCGTCGAAACAGAGAGCGCTTGGCCTTCCTGTCTTCATCACTTCAAAAAAAAAAAATCCAAGAGGTAACAAAGTCAAATTAGATGATGCTAAAATGAAGTCCATTCCTTTCTCAAATAGGACTTCTATTCGGGGTCTAGCATATGGATTGGGAGTTAGTAAAAGCTTAGTAGGCGAATGGAAAAAAAAAGGTGTGATCAGAGCCCATACAAATGCCATAAAGCCATCTTTAAACCATTCAAATGAAATGAACAGGCTCAGATTTTGTGTTGATTCTTTAACCTTTGACAAAGAATCAAAAACACCAAAGTTTAAACCCATGACATGTGTAGTACATGTTGATGAAAAATGGTTCCATTTATCAGCTTGCAAAATGAGGTACTACACGTGTCCTGGGGAACAAACACCACATAGAACATGCCAAAGTAAAAGATTTATTCCCAAAGTTATGTTCATTTGTGCTGTAACTAGACCAAAGTATTCAGCCGAAGGAGAAATAGAATTTGATGGAAAGATTGGGATATGGCCATTTATCAAAACTGAACCAGCAAAAAGAAACAGTCGAAACAGGCCTAGAGGAACACCCGTAACAAAACCACTTGATGGAGTTAATAGAGAGGTTACCAAAGACATGATGATCAACCAAGTAAGTTTCTACAGTGACATTCCTTTTGAATTACGGATGATTTTTATACTCATTTTAATGCACAATTTCGAAACCTTGATTGCAGATTATCCCAACAATCAAAACAAAGTGGCCACAAAATTGCAAGCAAAGAAATACTCATTCAATGGGACAATGCTCCCCCACATATGCATATCGATGATGATGATGAATTCAAAGCAGCTGCCACAAGTGATGGTTTCAACATACGTTTGGTATTCCAGCCTCCAAATTCCCCCGATACAAATATAAATGACCTAGGTTGGTTTAGGTCCATTGACTCAATCAAGACCAGTTCCCAAGCAAAAACAGTTGATCAGTTAATAAAAGCAGTTGAAAATTCCTTTGCAAGCCTCTCACATAGCACATTGAATAAGGTTTTCATAAGCTTGCAGAGTTGTTTGATCGAGATAATGAAGGCGAAGGGAAAAAATGACTATGCTCAGCCACATGATGGAAAGGATGCATTGGAAAGAATGGGAATGCTTCCTGTTGACCAAGAAGTCGAACCACAACTAGTGATGGATAGCATTTTCCATTTAATGGAACATGGGCATGCAAGTGGACTTGAAGGATGGCAGAATTATTCAGCCTACTATGAATTTAAATTTGTGAAGGACATCTTTTGTAAGCCTTTAAAAATGGCAACCCTTTTGTAGGCCTCTAAAATGGCAGCCCTTTTTGTAAGCCTTTAAAATGGCAACAATTTCCTAACTCTCAATCATCATCATAGAGTTAAAGGGCACAATATACTCTCAATATCATCTTAGAGTCAAAGCAGCAGTCGAAACAGAGGCCATACAAATGCCATAACTCTCAATATCATCATTGAGTTAAAGGGCAATATACTCTCTCATAAATTAATCATCATAGAGACTCTCAATATCATCTTAGAGTCAAAGCAGCAGTCGAAACAGAGGCCATACAAATGCCATAACTCTCAATATCATCATTGAGTTAAAGGGCAATATACTCTCTCAAAAATTAATCATCATAGAGACTCTCTCAGAAATTAATCATCATAGAGAGAAAGACGATTTCATAGTATTCATCACAGACTACCAATCTCACCAATTCAAGCTTCCAATGTAATCACAGAGAATCAAAAAAGAGCATTCAATCATCATTTCACACATTTGATACACATAGCATTACTAACTCCCAAACTCACAAACAACCAACTGTAAATAAACCATCACAGAAATAAGAAGGAAAGAAACGACCTTCCAGATCGACGAGTATCATCATCACGAGGGCTTTCTGGCGTCTCTGGAACAACCTTGTTGATCTTGTAATATTTTACCCAGCAAAAGGGACTTTTTGAGTTCCAATTAATTCGTTCCTCGTACTCCTTTTCCCAAGCTTTGTATTCCTCATCGGAAACCTTGTAATTCGGCGTCTTTGGAGTTTCCGGCACCAATTCCTCTTCGAAACATGTCTCCGGCACGACGGTATCGGCCAAAGACGGAGAGGCGGAAAAGGTACCATGGACGACTGAATCAGGCCGGGGGTTACAATCAGGGACCTCCGATCGCCATGGATCTATTAATTTTTTGGGGGAAGAGGTCAGATCCATGGAGATAGATCTAGGGTTTAAGGTGCGAGAAAATGAAAAGAGAGAGAGAGAGAGACGCAAGATAATGTTCGTTCTTTGGCGTTGGGTTGGGGGAATTAACTGTGTATGGGTGGGTGGGGAATTAATTAGGGGTGGGGAATTAATTATCATCTGAATTTATCATTTAATTTAATTAGGAGTTGTAGTTAGAGTAAATTAGGAGTTGTAATTAGGAGGTTAGTGGGTTTTTAGTGGGGTAGGGTTATTATTTTAATAATATAAAGTTTCCTTTTTAGGAAAGAAACAAAGTGTGAACTTTGTAAGCGGACGCCCAAAATGGAAAGTGTGAACTTTGTAGGCGGACGGAGGGAGTATATACAAATCGATAAACATCAGTAGCAAAAGAAGACAAAGAGAGATAGATTATCTAGATGCTTCCTCGAAGATTACCCCAACTGAGTACAAAATTACGCCGACAGGACAATACACGAACAGTACCAGAGCAAAATTACGCGAACAAGAAGTCACCTAACAGCCACAAAGAGGAAGAAATCAATTCGCTAGGGTTTGCAGTAGTAGATTTAGGTTAGGGCGTTGAGAAACGTCGACGAGGGGAATTGGTGGAGGTTTCAGACGTTCAATATCGCCGACGTTAGGCCGAAGCCGGCGAAGAAAGTGGTGGAGGAGAAGAAAAAGAAGAAGAAAGTAGAAAAAGCATTATCGGTGGAATTGAAAGGTCCGGAATTGAATTCAATTCTGAAATCTGAACCGAGTGACCGATTACTCCTGAAATTGAATTAGACTTAAACCTACTGACCTTGTAGATGGAGTCGGCGAGGTTACCCGTTCAGCTATAGAGAGAAAACGACGGACGGCGTGGTTAATCAGAGGAAACCATGGAGAGGGAGACGTGGGTTTTGTGGGTTTTGGGGTTTTTCTTTTTTCATTATTTATTAGTTTAATAATTTTTGATAAAAGGAAGGACTCCCAATGAGCCGTCCCTAAATTTTAAATCAATTAAGATTTTTGCAGCAATCTCATTTAGATGGTAATAGAGACTATTCACTTTGTCCGACCCAAAAAACCTAATCCCTAAAAGTATCCTTTTTTGTAGTGCATTATTGTATTCCTCCCCTAATATTGAGAACACATTGATATTCGTTTAACTTTTGTGAGCACATTCAATGGGTAATAGGCAAACCACCAATTCATTATAATTTGGCAATACTAAAGCTGATTAATTGGAACGTTGGTCAGGCTTATCACACTTACCCTTGGTTTCTCCTCTTTTCAGATGAATCTTCACCCTTCACCACTGTTATTCCCCGACCTAAACAACCGTTTGAACGCAGTAGCCGCCATCCAAAATATGGTCAGCGGAGAGAGACTCAATCCTTCTGTTCAAATAATGGGCGTCTCAAGTTGAAGGAAGACTTCTTATCGAGATCTGAGATTGTCTTCCTTTTAATAATTAATGGTTGTAATACATTGCAGAAAAGGCAGCTCCAAAAAACAAAGCCCCTTTTAAATATTTAGTGATTGTAATATATATAGTATGTGCCATGAGGGACATAATTTGGCAAGAATTGAAAGAAATTGGGCAATCAGTCGGTCAACATTTGGATAAACTCATAAATAAACACTCTTACCAAGAAAGGTGATGATGCGATGTTGGAAAGGGATCAGTAGCCAGTGATGGAGATTTCTGATTTGATATTGCTGCAAGGTTGAGTGAGAGCAGCCAGAAGGTTCTCGAGTTACCAAGAGAATATCGAGAGAGAAGAAGACGGTTGAATTGCTAATGGAGGATTTTGATTTTTGGTTGCGTTGGGTTATAGCACAAAAAAAATCGTGTCTTAGCGGTTTTGGGAGGTGAGGGGAAGTTAAAAACGGTTGAGTGGGGGAGGAATTCAGGCCGTCAGATCAAATTTGGGAGATTCAATCTCAGCCGCTCTTTATCTTGATGGTTACCTTCATTGTCTATTGTAATATAGATTTTCTACTTCACTTTTGTTTTTAACAAATTTTCATGATGTAAGGCCGTCACACGGCGGCGTGAGACGAATCGCCCACCCGCTTGCTCCTTAGATGCCATTTGTCTTCTTTTTGAAAAAAAAAAAAAACACCTCCAACAACTTTAAAATAAAATATCTTGAGTTTTTCTAGTGATTTTTTTTTTAAACACCATTGTATTCGTCTCAATAAGATAAATCAAAGCAGCAGTGTGATGATATGACTTTGAATTATTTTTGTAAAAATCATATTTTTTAACAAACAAAAAAATGAGTTGTAGGTCTCTTAAAGTCTGAGGTTTCACCTTAAAACTAATTGGTGTCAAGGGGAGTGGCCCAGTATCTTTATATGTCATATGCATGGTTTGTCAATTTTCAATGTTGGATACTATCTCTAACACGTCCCCTCACGTGTAGCAGGCTTTTTGCCAAAACTTACAACGTTGACTTATCAATCGGGTGGCGCGGAGTAACATCGTGGGCCGTTGAGATTGCACGTGTAATGGACCAGCTCTGATACCATCTTAAAGTTTGAGATTCCACCTTAAAACCAATTGGTGTCAAGGAGAGTGGCTCAGGATCTTTATATGTCATATGCATGGTTTGTCAATTACCAATGTGAGATAATATCTCTAACAAGTTCATTTGAAATTAATATTTACTATGAAGAAATGTAACATATGAAATTATAAAGTGTAACAAATTTAAGTATAAAATGTAACAATAATTTGCAGAAAATTTAAAACAGTTTGATATTTTTTTTTTAGAGAAATTAACAATTGAAATGTAATAAATTATATACATGAATATAACTTGTTATAGAAATGAATATAATAGTTTTTATCGATTAGTTAATATTTATTTTTCTTTTGAAATTTAAAATAGTTTGATTTTTTTGAGAGAAAATAACAATTGAAATATAACAAATTATATAAATGAATATAACTTGTTATACAAATGAATGTAACAGTTTTTGTATAGTAAATATTACATTTTATTCTTTTACAAAAGTAATATTTTTGAAATATAAGAATTTTTATTATAAAATATAACAATAGTTTTGTTGAATATTAAAAATAGTTTGATTTTTTTATTTGAGAAAATAACAATTGAAATATAACAGATTATATAAATGAGTATAATTTGTTATACAAAATGAATGTAACAATTTTTAGAGAAAATGTTACATTTCAATCTTATATTTCTTTTTCGCAAAATTGTGGTTACATTTTAGAATAAAAAATGTTACATTTCTTTATATTAAGTGTTACATTTGTTGATGATGAACAACTCAGTTTTTTAAGGATAAATACGATTTTATAAAAATAATTTAAAATCATATCATCACACTTCTATTTTGATTTGTTTCGTCGAGACGAAAATAATGGTGTTTTCGAAAAATAATTTCAACTTCAAAATCTCAAGATATTTCATTTTAAATTTGTTGTAGTTTTATTAAAATAAACAAAGACAGTTGTCGGGCTGATGGGCGTGCGGGTAAGACGGTTCGACAAGCGGGAGACCCGTCTTGCGGTATGAGACAATCTCACATGAGACCACCTCTTTCTCTTTTACCCCATTTTTATACTCACAACCCCAATTTTACTATTATATTTTTCCTCTTCATGCTTAGTCCAAAAAGTGTATAATTTTAATTGGGATGTAAACATATATTTTGACAATCAACCTAACCTAGTACAATATGTTATCACTATTTAATATATTTATTTATTTTTGAACCAACATACATTAAGAAGTTTAAAAAAACATGTGATGTCTCATTCAATGATGCATTATTAAGAATGCTATTAACATTTATTTTTTACAATAATCATGAGAATAAATAATTATTCACATATGTTTTTTATCAAAATTTTCCAGGTTGAAAAAACACAAAAATAAATAAATTCCTTTTGATATGGATGGATTAATCATTATAGTTTAATAAGTGAGAATTATTTAAAAAAAAAATCAAAATATTACTTTTTTAACAAACAAGTGAGACTTATGATTCTTTCCTAAATAAAACCTTTAAAAAAGTATTGCTCAAAATAATAATATTTCTAAATTCGTCAATATTTAGAATTAAAAAAAAAACGCTAATTTTGGTTTTTCCAATTTACGCTATTGCCAATAGTTGCTATTTGCAATAGCAATTAGTGTAACACTAAATTTCCCGACTTGCATACTTAGGCTCCGTTTATTTCGACGTAAAATATTTTTCAGAAAATGTTTTCCTGTAAAATATTTTACTTAGAAAGGGCGTAAAATATTTTACGGCGTAAAATGTTTTACGTCGTAAAATGTTTTACGGCGTAAAACGTTTTACTTAAGAAAATGTTTTACTTTTGCCAAAATCTTGTAAAAAACTAGTTTTTTTGTAACATAAAAAAAAACTAGTTTAAAAGCATCAAGTCTAACTAATAAGAGTGATGAATGGTTCTGAAAACTAGTTTTTTTATAACATTTTGAAAAAAACTAGTTTTTCACAAGAGTTACTCTTTACTTATTATTATTATTATTTTTATTATTATTATTATTATTATTATTATTATTATTATTATTATTATTATTATTATTATTATTATTATTATTAATATATATTTTATTATTTATTTATTTATTTATTATAATTATTTTTTTATTATTATAATTTTTTTTATTATTTTTTATTATTATTATTATTATTATTATTATTATTATTATTATTATTATTATTATTATTGTTATTATTATTATTATTATATTATTATTATTATTATTATTATTATTATTATTTATTTATTATTTATTATTATTATTATTATTATTATTATTATTATTATTATTAATTTTTATTGTTATTATTATTATTTTATTATTATTATTATTATTTTATTATTATTGTTTTATTTATTATTATTATTATTGTTTTATTTATTATTATTATTTATTTATTATTATTATTTTTATTTATTATTATTTATTATTATTATTATTATTATTATTTATTATTTATTTTTATTATTATTATTATTTATTATTATTATTTATTATTTATTTATTTATTTTATTTTTATTTATTTATTATTATTATTATTATTATTATTATTATTATTATTATTATTATTATTTATTATTATTATTATTATTTTATTATTATTATTATTATTATTTTATTATTATTATTATTATTATTATTATTATTATTATTATTATTATTATTATTATTATTATTATTATTAAAATGAGGAAGTAGAATGTTGTACCTTGTGAAACATGAGTTGTACATGAAGGACACCATTTTTCAAAAAATGTTTTACTTGAGACAAGGTCAGTAAGTCGTTTTACTTAGGAAGGGCGTAAAATATTTTCCGAAAAACGTTTTCTCCAGTTTTCGGAAAACAACCAAACACCGGAAAATGAGTTATTTACGAAAAATATTTTCCAGAAAACAACCAAACAACGGAAAATATTTTACGATTTTTCGGAAAACAACCAAACAACAGAAAACGAGTTATTTTAAGGAAAACATTTTCCAAAAAATATTTTACGATGAAACAAACGGGCTTAGTTGACATGAGTTGGTATTCATTTGTAGAAAAATGATTAATTTAGATTGTAGTGTGGAGGAGGCCCGAATGGGCAGCCCACTTTTGTTAGGGAAAATAAAGCCCAATTCTCAGCCCTCTAGCCTTTATTGACAAAACGTGTGTTTAATGAGGTCTTCTTCACCATCGTCGTCGCTTTCTTCCGTTCTGCTGATTCCGATATCTCCAAGCTGCGCTATTGTTGGATTTTTTGAATTATCCGATAAATTTGATCTTTTCTTCTCCTAATCTTCTCTAGTTTCTCCCTTATCCTCCTCCGTTTCAGCCCCTATTTAAACCCCTCTTTCCCTTTTTTGCAGCCAAGAACACACACGAATCATACACAGCTTTGGGGGTTTTCTCTTTTGGTTCATAGAGATAGTGAGAAAGTTTGTCAGTGAATTAGTCTTTTGGGTTGCTTTCTTGGTGAATTGTGTTTCTCTATTCTTTTCTTAGGATAGCTCTCCCTCAATTAAGTTTTTAGCGAGTGAGTGTGTTGTTTTGGAGTGGCAGTATAGTATAGAGGGGTGTAGGGGCCGGTTTTTCTTGGGTCGAAATAGCTGATGTGTGGCTATTGATTGGTGATTTCGTTCCCCTCCAGGGCATTAATATTGTTTGGTGTTGAATGTGAAATACCTCGGGCCGGTACGACTGATGTGATTGTGAAATATAGGTTTCCATTGTTATTCATCCTTCTCACAAACATTCACTTATTCTCACGCTGAAGGGGTTTTATCGGAGCCACCACCGGTTTAGTTCACTTTATTTACTTGTGTGTAGGAGACGAAATTGACCATTCCAAGGAGACCAGTCGAAGTATCCTCCATTACAGCTATAGCTATGGGTTCAGCTCCTATATAACACATTTTTTCGTATAGCGTACTTTTTTTCATAATAGACCGAGGCGTCGCCAAGAGCTATATCTGTATAGCCAAAATGACCCTAGGCATTCTCCCGAGAAGTTTTAGTAATTGGCAGCTTTGTAATCATGACAGGTGGAATGCTTCAATTGGTTCAACTATTTTGAGCGGGGCCCAATGAACACAAGTGATTCGAAGTCGAGCCCAATAACATGGCCAACAACATTTCATATTTATCCCTACATTTTATTTTTCTTTCACTATACATAATTCAAATTGATTTGGTGAATTATTGATCTACTAAATTCAAATTATCTTGCCTATTATTCGTCCCATTTGATTATTCAATGCAATTTTATCAACGAGAAGTAATCCACAAATAAATAAAAGATACATTTTCTTTCGGAATAAGTGTTGCACTTTTTATGCTAGTATAAAAAAATTTAAGCAATAATTTATGATTAATATGATTATCATAATAAATATATAAAATTTGTTACTAATACATCATTATAAATACTATCAATAATAATTTTTAATTTTTCATTAAAATAATTAAATTATCTAAAATTATTTCTCACAATTTCTTTATACTATAATAAAAAAATGAAGTAATATTTATTTTGGACAGAGACAAGGGAGTACTATAATTCTTAAAAACATTGAACCGTTGAATTGACAAGGTTCTAGCGTTGAGTTTCTAGGCATAATTGAGCTTGTACCTTACGTATTGGCTTTTAATTTTTAAAGTAATTTATAATTACTTGCGTACACTGTAAATATATACTTCCTCCGCCCCGCTTGAAACTGTTCAGTTATTGTTTGCGCGGAAATTAAGGAAAAAATAATGATATAAATGTTGTGAGTGTAAAAGTAAAATAGGAGAGAGAATGAGTGGAGGGAATAGTAAATTATAATGGTGTTGTGAGTATTAAAATAATGTAGGAGAGAGAATGAGTGGAGGGAATAGTAAAAATTCTTTGCCATTTTAGGAAGTGTGCAATTTGTAATGGGACGTCCAATAATGAGGAAAGTGTGCAATTTGTAGCGGGACGGAGGGAGTATAAACAAAAAATGAATACTCCCTCCGTCCCGGCCGACTTAGGACTTTTTGCCATTTTGGACGTCCCACCCGACTTAGGACGGCCCAAAATGGAAACCTTAAATCACTATTCTCTCCACTCATTCTCTCTCCTACATTATTTTAATACTCACAACACCATTATAATTTACTATTCCCTCCACTCATTCTCTCTCCTATTTTTAAATTACACTCACAACATTTACCTTTTCCTCGTGCCATTTCAAAAAATTCTAAGTGGGCTGGGAAGGAGGGAGTATATGGATTATGGGCCCTGAAGTAGAAAAAACTTCAAAAAGGGCTTTAATCGGAAAGATGGCTTTGTCCGGAAAGTGGACCATATCTATGTATTTCTAACTGGAGGCCCACATTTCAATCTGAAGGATGAGATAATGGGCCGTGATGCTGCAGGAAATGTGCTTATCAATCTTCCTCCACGTGGCAGGACTGATCACCTGGCTTTGACTGAAAGCGGACTCCACACGACTAGCCGGATGTGTCTCCGGCGAAGACACTCGGGCGTGAGAGTAAGATAACAGTTGTATATAGCTCAAAATGTATTGAATAATGAACTCAGAATACAAAATGGCAGTTACCTTTGCACCGTTGATAGTGATGAAGTATTTATAGTTGATGTAGGTAGTTTAATGATAGGGCTACATGAGCTCCGAAATTATAGCGGCAGTTATGTTCATGGGAACGTGCCTGTAACCGTCCCTGATTTATAGGGATGCTGTTATGGAAAGATTGACCCACGTGCATCAACACATGCCAGGTCGATACTTGATGATTAGGTCGAGGTCGCCACTCATGGAATGGTCGACCTGACTGTCGGGCAGAGCATGGTTCGTACCCGAGTTGTGATATGGATCATTAGGTCGGACTAAGTTAGGTCGGGACTTGATAGGTCGGACCGTGGGCTTAGTCGACTGATACTTGAGATGGGCTTTGGGCCTTGTTAAGATTGGACCAGCCTTATAGGGAATGTGGAGACCAAGGCTGTCTGTAATTGGACTTTACTCGTTTGGCCCAACTCGACACTTTTGGTATGTTCAGTGGCCCCCAACTTTCGAGTTGACTTCGTCGACTTGGAAGTTAAGAAGATTTCTTTGACGAAAATTGCTTTACTCGCAGGTCGATGCTAGTCTTTGAAGTAGGTCGATCATGATGACGTGGCAACATCCTGATCGTTGGCGATGAACGGTTGGAGATGAAGGAGCGCCGGTTTTGGTAATGATTGCAATTCTGACTCTTGGAACTCCTTCTCGGAAACCGCTTCAGTCTTTAATTTTGGAAAATTAATTTTGATTTTCTCTTTCCCTTCCAAATTTAGGAAAATAGAAATACTCAGTCTTCCTCTCCAATTTGAATTCTTACCGTTTTCAAACTCCTTTTCTCCGGCAACAATCACGGAATTGCAGTAGAACTTAAACTCAGTTCTCGGCTTCAGCAACGAACTCACTTTCTTCAATCAATTAAGGTATTTCCCTTGTATTTTTGTTCTAGGGCTTTAATTTCTGCTTTGTGTTCAATTCCGCCGTACGGCTAGGACCTTTAGTAGTGAACCAGAGCTTGGTATGGCTACTGCATCGTTAACCGTAGGGCGTGCAAGAATGTGAACGGTGAGTGGAGAGTGATGTCCTTAGATGAGTGCGCCTCCATTTTGACTAGTTGGGGGTTGAATTACACTGAGATAGGGCTGCCCATTGTAGGAGAAATTGAGAATGTGGTGATTGACGACTCAACTGTTGTCGCTTTTCATTTATTCCATGAACTGCTTGACCATATTACCTTGTTTTATGTTAGGGACGTCCAAAAAGCCCTCCTTCCTTAGAAATAGAATAGGTTTTCCAGGGAGTTTAGGTCGCCCTTAGGTAGGTCGACCGAATGTGATCATAGGACCGACTCCTGTTTCTCCTTCTTCTTGTACGTATATGACAACTCAAGAAGGAAATGCCGCTTCGACCTCTTGGCCCCCGAATTGTGAATGCGTTTGGCTCCTCTGTTGTACCGGGAAGAACGAGAGAGGATATATACCCGTAGGCCTCTTCGAGGGAAGAAGAATATGGAGTCCCGATACAATATGGTTTATGATTTCTGTGGAGTAAGTAGAGTGGATTATAGGATAACCATCCTTAGTAAGGCGGACTTTATGGCCAAGTTCCGTACCGCCTTCACTGCGATACCACTAGGGTGGCCTTCTTTTATGGACAGTTTGAGGCGGGGTTGAGGTTGCCCTTAGATCCCTTCATCAACGAGTTTCGGAGTGCATGGATGCTCTTCCTCTTCAAGCCTTGGGCCAACACTTGCAGAGTACTAGTGTGCTTTGCCATGGTATGCGTGTTTCTAGGCCATGAACCTTGCATGAGAGTCTTCAAAGAATTTTCGCTCCAAAGCTCGACAAGGCAGATTGGGGGATTAGTACTCCTTCCAAACCCAATTCTCCAAAATTGTTTGCCAACCTGCCCAACAAACATAGCAGCTGGAATTCCTATGTGGTAGTTGTAGAGAGTAGGCTGGGATGGGAGTTCCCTTGCCAGGTAGTGAGTCGACACTATTGACGAGGAAAACTACTGGGAGCCTCCATGGCACCAAACCTTGTATAGGAAGTTGTGTGCGTTGGTCGCGAAAAGACCCGTTAGCCGGGAGGTGTTAGGGACAACCAAGTATAACTACATCCAAGCCGGGATGATGCACAGGGATGGAGTGGTAGAACCCCTTGTTCTGTATTGAGAGGCCGGTATATCGGACCGGGTTACTCATTCCTTGGGTAGGTTGAAGGAGAACCGTCAATTTTGTCGAAGAATGAAAATTACCGCAAAGACCACGGAGAGCATGTTGGTGGTAAGGATTTACTTGACTTCGCATTCGTTAGCTCGTCCATTGTTAACTTGCATGAGTAACTTATCATTGGCACATAGCGTTATTTTTAGGCTGCATATACAACTCTTAGATGCGTCAGATTTGTACGCTCGTATGTAGAACTTAGTTAGCTCGTACATAGAACTATTTCGAATTGTAACTCTTTATCAAATTGCACTGCTCGTATGTAGAGTTATTCAATTCGTACATAGAGCTGCTTTGAATTGTATCAATTACCTCGTCGATGATTTACTCGTAGAATTTGCTTTGAATTGTCGAGCTAGCACTTGATTTCTTTGATGTCGTGTAGTTTTAACTCCCGAACAAGAAGCGAATATGGTGCGTATTGTTGGGGTTTACGACAAGAGGAAAGCAGAGAGAGGCTCGTAGAGTGCCAATGCTAAGGCGGCGAGAGAGAGAGAAAGGCTGCTACTAGGAACAATTTGCTTCGAAAGGATGTCGCTGAAATGATTCCAATGGAAGAGGTCGACTGGAAGACCCTTTGCAAAGCGGCACCCAATCGATGATGCCAATGAAGGAGGTGATGATTCCCGAGTCGGTCGGGGCAAGTCTGAGCTCAGGCCCAAATCAAGATGCCAACATGGAGACTTCTCGGAGGCGGGATGGCGGGGCTAGCCCTTTCAGTCGTTAACGTTGATGAAGATGATATGGAGGAAGAGGAGGACGATCGTCCTATAAGTTCGAAGAAGAGGTCCCGATGCGAGAAGGGAAAGTCTGTGTCCTCGAGCCAATTGCCTCCACCGGCCTTCCTTCCTCCCGATAAGGAGTCTTTGGACGAAAAGATGAAGAGGTGAGTGATGTTCCTCCATTTGGAAGGGTTTAACGGCTTGAGCCGTCGCTATCCCGACATGAGCACGGGCCAAGTAATTGTTAGGAGGGCAATAGATGTCGACCTCCTTGCTCATTTCGCTGATAAGGGGATCACCCCTGAGGAATTTTCTGCTCGGTCTGGGATGGCTCATAGTGAGGTAACATGTCATTTTCTCTTTCATTGTAGTTGCTTATCCCTTTACTCGATCCACTCAAATTACGAGCTAACACTTCTTCTGTTTCTTTGAAATGCAGAATCTTACGATGGTCGAGCAGGTGAAGAGCTCTTGGAGAGCTTCTATCGAGAGAGAGAGACAAGCCCTTCAAGATTACTCCAAAGGCTAAAGAGCTTGCGGATTTGAAGGAGAAGTACAACTGACCTGGACAATACATATGAAGCTAATGAGATGGTGAAGATAAAGGCCTGTCAGGCCTCGAAGCTTCGAGTCCAAGCTTAAGGAAGTGACTTGCAGAGGGATGCTGAGCGCCTTACTCATGAGAGGACGAAGGTTGAGCTTGCCACCGTCTCAAAACTTCTTGTCGATAAAGATTCTTTCTTGACAGAGCTTAATGAGGAGCATAACTCAGCTCGAGCTAAGTGGAAGGAGGCTCTGAAGAAGGCTGGCCCTGATGCTGTGGAGAAGTTCAAGGAGGGAGATGAGTTCTATAACGCTATCGTGGCTAGGGCACAAGACTTTCTCGAGGTTGGGAAGAGGCACATGGCCCGTCGAGCCTTGGTGGATCCCTCGGCTACGGTTACCATCGAGCAATTAGCTCGTTGGTTTTACGAGTCCCGATGTACGACATGGCAGCTCGCCAAGGTCATTCGCTTGTTCCCTATCTTGAGAACGACTTGGCCTTTATTGCCCAGGAAGATGAAGAAGATCATTGTGAGAAGTGGGAGGCTCCCCCTGTCCTTGATAGAAATTTTGATGTGGTCTTGGCGGAGCTTGATGATGCTGAAGCCATGGAGACAGTAGATGAACAAATTTATTCAGAGTCGGGTAAACCTTTAGACCCTCAGCAACAAGGAGCGGAAGAGGGTCGGCGCTGCAGACGACCAGGCGATGTCGCCGGGATTCCTGAATTGTTTAGTTGGATTTGTAATGAACAAGTTCCAAACAATATTTTTGTTTTTTGCTTTAACATTATTCGAATGCCTTGGCCCAGTTTTTTGGGAGGCAAAATATTTTTGTAAGTTAATTTTGTCCAAGTCTTAGCCTGTTTTGGGAGACTTCTCTATCATAGCTGACTTTTGTTTTCAGAATGTTGTATGTTTTCCATTCCATATTATATGTCGAGCTAGATGTAGCTAATATAAATGAGTCAATTTGAGCCTAGAGGCGACTTGATCTTGTTGGTTTAGTCGACCTCAGACTTGATTAACTTTTTTGTGAACGAGATTGATCATAAGTCGAACCTGTTCATACCATTTGAACTGATTAAGAATCGAGTTAGTTGGAACGAAGTCGACTAAGAGTCGGACTTGTTAAATGAACAAAGCTGATTTAGAATCGAGCTTGTTAAAACGAAGCTGACTAAGAGTCGAGCCTATTAGGGTGAAGCTGACTAAGAGTCGAGCTAAGATGGACTGACTAAGAGTCGAGCTAAGATGAACTGACTAAGAGTCGAGTTCATTAGAACAAAGTCGACTAAGAGTCGGACTTGTTAAATAAACAAAGCTGATTAAAAATCGAGCTTGTTAGAACGAAGCTGACTAAGAGTCGAGCTTGTTGATATTAATGTAACGCTATGTTTGATCGAATAAATTGCTCTTTTCATTGAAGTAGGAATCATGCTTACATCAATTCGAGACTAGCTTTAACACAAACTTGAACTTTGAAATTGAAAACTAGAAGTAGTATTTGATGAGGTGAGTAGCATGCCAAGGATGTTTCAACTCGTCACCTCCAGGATGAGCTATAATGTAAGTACCCTCTTTGACAACTCGAGTGACTACATAGGGACCTTCCCAGTTAGGAGATAGCTTGTTCTGCTGGGTCCTTCTACCCGTTGCCTCAATCTTTCTCAATACATAATCTCCAACTTGAAAAGACCTTGCCTTGACCCTCTTGTCGTGATAGCTCTTAGTTCGCTGCTTGTAATTGACCATTCGGAGGTAAGCTGTTTCTCGCTTCTCGTCGACCAGATCCAGGTCTATTAATCTATTGGCATCATTTTGCTCTTGATTGAAGAAAGTCACTCTAGCAGTGGGGAATGCGAGCCCGGCGGGTGCCGTAGCCTCGACCCGTACGTAAGAGCAAAAGGGGTTTCCCAGTAGGCCCCAGTGGTTGTACGAGCGCCCCGAAGAGCGGGGAGTTCGTCCAACCAATTGTTTCGTCGACCCTCGGAGTCCGGTCTTGAGCGAAGATAGAACAAGTTTATTTCTTTGCTTGACTTGCCCATTTCCTTGAGGATGGCGACGAGAAGATTTCCAATGTTTGATTCCCACTCGCTTCATCTACGCCGAAAGTGCGGGAGAAGCGTAACCCGTTGTCGAGACACTATAGCTCGAGGAACACCAAACCGACACCAAATGAAGTCGTGTATGAAGTTGATAGCATTCTCCTGTGATGCGAGCTAGTGGTTTGGCCTCGGCCCGTTTGGTGAAGTAGTCTATGGCCACTATCACATACTTGCGGTTTCCTCGGGCGGGAGGAAGGGTCCAATCGGGTCGACGCCCCGCATGTCAAATGGCGAGGCTGCGATCACGGGAGTCACGCTGCATTTGTAGGCACGTGGGGAAGGTTGGCAAACCTTTGGCATTGATCACATTCTTCGAACAAAGTTGTGAGTGTCGGCTCTCGTGTGTGGCTTGATAGTATCCCGATGTGATTAACTTGTCGGCGAAGTCACGGCCCCGGTGTCCACCACAAATTCCACTATGCACTTCGCGTATCAATAGGGCGACCTCTTGGGGATGGATGCACTTTAGCAATGGCCGAGTATAAGATCTCTGAGCAATTCGCCTCCTTGAATGACATACCTTGGAGCTTTCTTTTTGATAGCTCGAGCCTTCTTCTCGTCATCGCGGCTCTCCATTTTCTAGGTATGCTTTCATTTCCTCGATCCAACACTTCTCCTGAGTCCAATTTCTTGAGGGATCATCTATGCAATGAATTTTTACCCTCTCATAAGCTGGATTTTCGAGGAAGGAGATGGGCTCGTCATGTGGCTCATACGAAGTAGCCGGTTTCGAAAGGAGATCGGCCGGCTCGTTATCTTCTCTTCCAATCCTTTGAATCTCCCAATTCTAAGTCCTTTATTAGCTCCTTCACCCAGTCGCGGTATTTGATGAGAGTAGAACTAAGCACTTCGTACTCGCCTCGACCTGGTTGACTATCAATTGTGAGTCACGGTAAGCCACGATCTTAGTTGCTCAGAAGCACTTGGCGTACTCAATAGGCTGCAATCAAGGCCTCGTATTCGGCTGGTTATTGGAAGCATCAAACTTGAACCTTAGTGATTCCTCATATACGGTCCCAGTTTACGGCTCAATCAACACTATTCCGGCTCCATTGCTATTCTTGGTCGGCGGCCCGTCTGAATAGACCTTCCAACAATCGTCGGGTAGGCTAATGACGACACAGGACTCTGGTTCTTTCCCCTTAGCTTTTTCTTTAGGAACTCGTTGCTCGTTGTCTTCCTTGGTGAACGTAAGCTCGACCAAGAAGTCGGTAGAGCTTGAGCCTTCAACGCCTTTCGAGGTCGATAGTCAATGTCAAATTCGGTGAGGGCAATTGACCAATTGAGCGATCGACACGAACTCTCGAGGCTTGTGCAATATCTTTCTCAAAGGTGCATTAGTAAGAACCACGATTGGATGAGCTAGAAAATAAGCTCGCGGCTTCCTTGAAGCCACGACTAGAGCATGGCGACCTTCTCGGCGTTGTAATACCTACTTTCCACATCTGATAAAGCTTTGCGATATAGTACACGAGCTTACGAAGCCCCTCATCCTCTCTAATCAACAACTGCTGCAACCGACTTGTCTCCCGAGATAGATATACAAACAAAGTCTCTCCCGGTGGTCGGGCTACTTAGCGGGGGTGGAGTAGCGAGGTAATCCTTTAAATTTGTTGGAACGACGAATGACATTCGGTCGTCCATTCAAAACTTTTCGTCCCCCTCAATGCTTTGAAGAAGGGGAGAGACCGCTCTGCTGACTTTGATATGAAGCGACCAAGAGCTGCTACCCTTCCGTTAAGTCGCTGCATCTCTTTGATATTGGTGGGAGCCTTCATGTCGACTAAAGCCTTTATCTTCTCTGGATTAGCTTCTATGCCCCTTTGAGATACCATGAATCCCAAGAACTTGCCAGCTGCCACTCCAAACACACATTTGCTGGGGTTGAGCTTCATGTCGTTTGCTCGTAAATTGGCGAATGTCTCCTTTAGGTCGACCACGTGACTCCCGGCCTTAGTTTTAATGACCATGTCGTCAACGTATGCCTCCATATTTCGACCAATCTGTGAGGCAAAGACTTTGTTCACCATCCTCTGATAGGTCGCTCCTGCATTCTTCAATCCAAAAGGCATCATATTGTAGCAGTAGATGCCTCCAGCTGCCTGAAATGCCGTTTTCACTATGTCATCCTCGTGCATCTTTATCTGGTGGTATCCCGAGTAAGCATCCGGGAAGCGAGAGTAGAGTGACCCGTGCGATGGAATCAACAAGCTTGTCAATTCTAGGAAGAGGATAGCTATCCTTTGGGCAAGCTAGATTGAGAGTAGTGAAGTCGACACACATCCGCCACTTGCCATTCGATTTCTTCACCATGACCACGTTGGCCAACCACGTTGTATGAGTGGCCTCTTTGATTATACCTGCACTCAAAAGTTTTTGTACCTCTGCTTTGATAGCCTCTTCCTTGTCGCGAGCAAAACTTCTCAACTTTTGGGGTCTCGGCTTTATGGTCGGGTTGACTTCCAGTCTGTGAACAGCGACCTCCTCCTTGATTCCCCTCATGTCTTCTACCCTCCATGCAAAGACATCATTACTTTCTTTGAGTAGCTCTATGATTTCTGCTCGCTCCTCAACTGATAGCTGCTTCCCAATCTGAATTTTTTGGTCGGGGTAAGAAGGGTTGGTGATTACTGACTCTAGCTCATCCACAGCTTCTAGCTCTGGTCCATCTCTGAATTGTAGAGTCTCCACTATGATTTCCCTGACCTTTTGTCTTTCCTCAGCTCCCAAGTGTGGAGCCTCCTCAGCTATCATATCATCAAGCTTGTCTGCAACCTTGTTGGTAGTGGCCCCCGAGTTATTGTCTATCTGGAGGCATAGGTCTCCTATGACGACTTGATCGACCATAACTACATCTGAATCGACCTCAGTGGTGTTAGAGTGACGTGTCGACTCAAGCATGACCTCGTCATTTGAGCGATAGGTCGACTCTACCACGTCGGTGATTGTTGACAGTCGGGTAGTTTTGGTGGCGGCGAGACAGCTTCAAGTAACCATCAGCCGTCTCAATTTCTAGCTCCCTTTTCTTTCTTTCTCTGAGAACATGATCCAGATAAGCACGGTTTGTGCCTTGTACGCAACCTACTCCGGCGGGTGTGGGGAACTTTACTCTTGGTGAGGAATTGATGCTACCATTCCAAGAGCGACCTGTCCAGGAATTCCAAGTATGGCGGCATAGTCGCTATTTGCATCAATTACGATAAATTGTACCTTCAAGACAATCTGAGGGAGTCTTGGCCTAGGTCGACGTCGAGCACTATCGGCCTTTAGCATCAACTCGGTGATTGGTGAAGCCCTCCAACCTGCCATCATATCTCTCCAATTTGTTCATCATTAAGACCCGTCTCCTTGAAAGTTTTGTAAAACAAAATATCCTTGCGAGGCCGTGTCGACTAAGAGTACGCTCGTCGTACATCCATCAATGAGACACAGGATGACGAGAACTTGCTCCCTAGCCGCCATATTAGTTGCCAATTCGTGGGGGTAGAAGGCGTCGCCTCATCTCTTACTTCTCTCCTTGGAGGCACATGTGGGGCCTTATTGGTGGAATATCTTGTGCTTGATGGCCGTGTTGCTCGCTTGTTCGGTGATGACCCCCGGGTTCGGTCTAGAGGCTGCCTGGGTCCTTGTTGCCCTTTCTTGTTGCTCACCTCCCGAGCTTGAGGTCTCTTCACATAAGCTTGAGTCTCCACTTCGACCATTCTGGATGATACGCTTTAATCCCAAGCAATCCTCGTGAGATGACCGAGTGTCTTTGTGGTAGTCG